>CM061137.1:122225363-122249363 GCA_030789695.1 Scilla litardierei
GATAAAAACCCACTTATAACCCACAGGTTTTACACCTTTAGGTGTTTGGACTACTGGTCCAAAAACTTCGCGTTTCAAGAGTGATTCCAGCTCTACTTCTATTGCCTCATTCCACTTTGGCCAATCATCTCTGCGTTTACATTCTGCAAGAGATCATGGTTCGATGTCATCGTCGTATTCATATGTGTGCACGGTAATATTGAACGCAAAGTCGTCGTCAACGACAGTGCTTTTTCTATCCAGTACCTCCCCAGTACGTACAAAATTTAATGATGTTTCTCATATTGTTTTCTCTTCAGGAAAATGTAGGATGGGAGAGGTAGCTGGTATGAGCTCAGCATCCTATATATGGTTCATCTTTATTTCTCCAGGATTTTTTCTTTTTCGAGGAGCTTTGTCCTTCGAACCTGGTGGGCGTCCTCTCTTCAATTGAGGTGCAGCCGATTCTGCTGATGATGGAATACTGCCTTTATTTTATATCATCGACATCCATATACATCATCATAGATATCGATACATCAACATCGCACCCCCACAAGGAAAACCCAAAAGTACAATGGTCCCTTACGCTCATCTCACACTCAACCCACATCAACTCAACTTCTGCCACTCTATCTCCAACTCCAGCTACATACTGCCAACTCCAACACCAATACCTGGAAAATAAGGTTGAGCACGTCAACGCGTACTCCAGTAGGATATCCAAACTTCTCTAGTATGCCACTCCTAAATGCAACTACTGAGTGAACAAGTGCCACAAGTGAAGTGCTACATGAACATGGCATGTCAATACATTAATGTAAAAATGGAGCAAAGAAAATAAGACAATTAAACATCCATTACTACACTACAAGAGGTAAGTAACTGCAATGCAAAAACTATAAAGAACTACAACAGGAAAATAGGAATCACACATTAGAAAGTTAAAGCACTTAAGTATTTAATTAAATTATGTTTGGAAACCTGGATGTGTCGTTGGATATGAGGAAGTGGACTCCACCCTAAGGTGGGAAGATAAGGAGCACCCGCCAGTGGTACACGAGCACTATTTTTTTAACGGGGCCTCTCACTCCACCCACTCCCCCACACCGGGGTGCAAGTGAGAAAAACTCCACAACACCACAACTCATCGTACTCGAAACTGAGCAAGGTACGGAAATCACCATAAGTACCCAAAACTGCGCAATGTACATCTCAACATCACAATACATTCTAGTCCCTATACCCCACTAGTATCCAGTCTTCCCCCAACCCCTTTCTAGGGTGCTCACCTGTCATGTGGCAGACCGAGACATCCCTATAATTTATTAGCATTTAAGTTAATTAGACTAACATACAGCATTAAAGATGTCACAAAGAGACTTGCAAGAATTTAAATTCATTAGAACTACAAGGCTAGCATGTAATTAATTTAAATGCCATTCTACATGCAACATGAACATTCCAACATAAACCATACAACACCATACTTCATTAGAGTTCCCTTTCCAATTACCACAACACCATTCTACATTAACATAAACCATCCTCCATGAAACATCATTTTAACAATTAAAGGAATAACCCTTGGACGTACTTCTTCACAAGGAGGCAACTTTCTCTCACAAAAACATATCAAGGCCCAAGGAAACCCTTGGTCGTAATTACCATGAGTAGGATGTTTGAATGCTTTGCAATATCAAGGGAGACATAATCACCATTGCATATTTCAACAACAACACGATTACAAGTAACCACTTTATACAAAATTCCTTAATCAAAGGCAACATTAGCTTGCATATTTCATAAAGATGAGACATTATGCTTAAGCCTGTAGTAAAGATCCTAACTTGCATGTGAAAGGAGACAACTTGCATGCAATTCCATAAAGATTACAACTTTGTGTTAAAAATGATATCTTTATCTAAGGACAAATAATCTAGTAACTTTTGCAACTATAAATAACCAAAGGGACACTTCCATACAATAAAGTCACTAACTTTTTCATGGTAACACAAACATGAGAGCAATTAGAACATGGAAGCATAAAAAGGAACTAACTTGCTTATAAACTTGCATGTTTTTATGAAAATGAAATCTAAAACATGGCATGCACCTAACAAACTTGAAAGAGTTGGAATCATATCTCAAGTTGCTTCATTTTCTTATCAAAATCCAAGCTTTACCTCCATCCAAAACTCTCCATCAAGATCCCATCAAAAAAGCTCCAAACTTGCATGAAAAACTCCCTTTTTAAGCTTCCATCAACTCCTACTTGCTAGCACTTTGGATTAGAGCTCTAAATGATGGAAGAGAGGAGATTTTTCCACGAAAAATTGAGGTAAAAAGTGAGGAGAGAGGGGGAAAATGAAAATGAAAGAAGGGAGATGAAAAAAAGAATGAAAGTGGGAGAGAAAGAGAAAGTTTACGGATTAAATGCTAAGGGTATCTTCTACTCTCTTCTCCTTCCTTCCACACACTTCTCTTCTTGTCTTTTTCTTCTCTTTTTCTTTTATGTTTTAATCTATTCTTATCTCTTAAGAAGAGCTTAACACACTCACCCCTCTTCATGCACACCACTTAATAAATTATTACTAACTCATTACTTAGCACACACTCCATCTCCTAACACACACCTCTTACACACACACACCCCCCCCCCCCCTTGTATTCCATACCACAATGTCATAATATTAAGAAAACATATTAATACCACTTCATTACTTACAAGCATTATATTTAATACAATGGCAATACTTTCTATATACACTACACTACTATATACACTACAAACACATAATCAACCACATGGGCATCCATGACATTCTCATCCATGCTACCAAAGGCATCCATATAAGACAGGCATATGGACATACATTTACCCATAGAGACATACAAGTAGGCATACGGTAGAATATTTACTATACATACCACGTAGCTACTATACACACTACATAAGTATACATGCACTGCAATAGTACTTACACACTACACATACCATATAAATACACACAAGTATGCAAGGGTATACACACTATGCAGCACACAAATACACATACTATTCATCCATATAGGTACACACATAGCCAACTAAATAGATACTTACTATGCACACTATGTATCTCCTATTCTCACTACATGTTATACAAGCGTAATATACTATATATCACACAAAAATATATACCCTACCGTACAAAGCAACTGGGCCATTACATTCTACCCACCTTGAAATACAGTCTGTCCTTGGACTGTCTAACCTAAGGGCTCTACCCTAAGGCTAGACTCCTACCCACCTTAAGAATCAGCTACCCTCGGAACACTACACGCACTACCCTTACACAGCCACAGTGCAGTGACCTGCATGTGCCACCAAATGTAACGCCCCGCTCCCCAGGATACCCGGGAAGTATGAATCAGTCTCAGGTTATCCTAAAGCAGCGAGTGTTACGAAGGAAGAAGGGAAAGAAGATACAATTGAGTCAGCAGGTCCACTGCGCACTGCTGGGATAGTACCTGTAATGTTCCCAACAAAGTAATCAAACAAAAACAACACATAGACATCCAAAGAAACAATGCCTTTATTTTATATCATCAACATCCATATACATCATCATAGACATCGATACATCAACAGCTCACCCCACAAGGAAAACCCAAAAGTACAAGGGTCCCTCACGCTCATCTCACACCCAACCCACATCAACTCAACTTCCGCCACTCTATCTCCAACTCCAGCCACATACTGCCAACACCAACACCAACACCTGAAAAATAATGTAGAGAACATCAACACGTACTCCAGTAGGATATCCAAACTCCTCTAGTATGCCACTCCTAAATACAACTACTGAGTGAACAAGTGCCACAAGTGAAGTGTTACATGAACATGGCATGTCAATACTTCAATGTAAAAATAGAGCAAAGGAAATAAGGCAATTAAACATCCATTACTACACTATAAGAGGTAAGTAACTGCAAGGCAAAAACTATAAAGAGCTACAACAGGAAAATAAGAATCACACATTAGAAAGTTAAAGCACTTAAGTATTTATTTAAATTTTGTTTGGAAACCTGGATGTGTCGTTGGATATGAGGAACTGGACTCCACCCCAAGGTGAGAGCGGTAAGGAGCACCCGCCAGTGGTACATGAGCATTGTTTCCTTAATGGGGCCTCTCACTCCACCCACTCTCCCACACCTGGGTACAAGTGAGGAAAACTCCACAACACCACAACTCATCGTACCCGAAACTGAGCAAGGTACAGAAATCGCCATAAGTATCCAAAACTGAGCAAGGTACATCTCAACATCACACCACAGTCCAGCCCACATACCCCACTAGTATCCAGTCTTCCCCCAACCCCTTTCTAGGGTGCTCACCTGCCATATGGCAGACCGAGACATCCCTATAATTTATTAGCATTTAAGTTAATTAGACTAACATACAGCATTAAAGATGTCACAAAGAGACTTGCAAGAATTTAAATTCATTAGAACTACAAGGCTAGCATGTAATTAATTTAAATGACATTCTAAATGCAACATGAACATTCCAACATAAACCATACAACACCATACTTCATTAGAGTTCCTTTTTCCAATTACCACAACACCATTCTACATTAACATAAACCATCCTTTATGAAACATCATTTTAACAATTAAAGGAATAACCCTTGGACGTACTTCTTCACAAGGAGGCAACTTTCTCTCACAAAAACATATCAAGGCCCATGGAAACCCTTGGCCGAAATTACCATGAGTAGGATGTTTGCATGCTTTGCAATATCAAGGGAGACATCATCACCATTGCATATTTCAACAACAACACAATTACAAGTAACCACTTTATGCATAATTCCTTAATCAAAGGCAACATTAGCTTGCATATTTCATAAAGATGAGACATTATGCATAAGCCTTTAGTAAAGATCCTAACTTGCATGTGAAAGAAGACAACTTGCATGCAATTCCATAAAGATTACAATTTTGTGTTTAAAATGATATCTTTATCTAAGGACAAACAATCTAGTAACTTTTGCAACTATCAATAACCAAAGGAACACTTCCATACAATAAAGTCTAACTTTTTCATGGTTACACAAACATGAGAGCAATTAGAACATGGAAGCATAAAAAGGAACTAACTTGCTTATAAACTTGCATGTTTTTATGAAAATGAAATCTAAAATATGGCATGCACCTAACATACTAGAAAGAGTTGGAATCCTACCTCAAGTTGCTTCATTTTCTTTTCAAAATCCAAGCTTTACCTCCATCCAAAACTCTCCTTCAAGATCCCATCAAAAAAGCTCCAAACTTGCATGAAAAACTCTCTTTTTAAGCTTCCATCAACTCCTACTTGCTAGCACTTTGGATTAGGGCTCTAAAAGAGGGGAGAGAGGAGATTTTTCCATGAAAAATTGAGGCAAAAAGTGAGGGGAGAGGGGGAGAACGAAAATGAAAGAAGGGAGATGAAAAAAAGAATGAAAGTGAGAGAGAAAGAGAAAGTTTAAGGATTAAATGCTAAGGGTATCTTTTACTCTCTTCTCCTTCCGTCCACACACTTCTCTTCATGTATTTTTCTTCTCTTTTTCTTTTATCTTTTAATCTATTCTTATCTCTTAAGACGAGCTTAACACACTCATCCTTCTTCATGCACACCCCTTTAATAAATTACTACTAACCCATTACTTAGCACACACTACATCTCCTAACACACACCCTCTTATACCACACGCACACACACACACACACCCCCCCCCATATATTACATACCACAATGCCATAATATTAAGAAAACATATTAATACCACGTCATTACTTACAAGCATTATATTTAATACAATTGCAATATTTTCTATATACACTACACTAGTATATACACTATAAACACATAATCAACCACATAGGCATCCATGACATTCTCATCCATGCTACCAAAGGCATCCATATAAGACAGGCATTAGGACATACATTCACCCACAGAGACATACAAGTAGACATACGGTAGACTGTTTACTATACATACCACGTAGCTACTATACACACTACATAAGTATACATGCACTGCAATAATACTATACACACTACACACACCATATAAATACACACAAGTATGCAAGGGTATTCACACTATGTAGCACACAAATACACATACTATTCATACATATAGGTACACACATAGCCAACCAAATAGATATTTACTATGCACATTATGTATCTCCTATACTCACTACATGTTATATAAGCATAATATACTATATATCACACAAAAATATATATCCTACCGTACAAGGCAACTGGGCTATTACAGCGTCGGTCGCCAGGCTCTTTTCCCTACGGCATCGATCTTCGCGACTCCTGGACCTCTTTCGGTGCGGACTTCTCTCCGCCCCTGGCACTCCTCGGCGGTCGTGCGGCTGGACGATTGTCGTTCGGTCGAGCGGGGTTGCTTGGACGAGGTCGCAGTTGATTCGTCCCTGGTTGTCACGCCCCACTCCCCAGGATACCCAGGAAGTACGATTCCGTCCCAGGGTCTCCTAGAGTAGTAAGTGTGAAAAGAAAGAAAATGAAAGAGATAAACAAAAACTAGCAGGTCACTGCACACATGCTGTGATAGTACACTTAATGCTCCACAAAAGTCAACACAGAACAATGATGAACAACAACAACAACCAAAAATCATGTCCAAGCACAACTTATTCATATACAATGATACAACATTACGTGAGACAAACCAATACATAACTCAAGCCAACAACTACAACTCCCTCTCTCTACCCTGGCCACCTCCAAAACTCAACCTCCATGGGGCTGCAACTATCTGGTACCTGAAAAATGGGGAGGAGCACATCAATGTGTGCCCCAGTAGGAAATCCCAATACTAATGACAAATCATGTTATTATTTTATTAATTATTGTGGTTACAAGTTAAGGTAAGATCAAGGATACCATGTGACATAGCATAACGGTAAGGCATACTACTGTATAAAGTACTAAAACATATGAAATGGAGACGTACATGTCGTGAGGGAGTGGGCTACTACAAAACAGAGTTAGTGCTACACATAATATATAAGGAAAGGAACAACAAAGGGAACCACAACTATAGGATTACAACGAGAAATAAATATATGAGGACAAGAAACAACTACAAGTCACAATGTCACAACAATACAAGTAGAGGAAAGAGGAAACACTACAAGTAGAATAAATAACATGTAATTTATTAACTTATTGAAAATCTGGGTAAACTATAAGATATAAGAACCTAGACCTCACCCCATGAGTTGGGGAGGAAAACTGCACTCGACGCAGTGGAGACGGGCACTGTACGCCGGGCCTCTCACCCTGCCCCATCGGGAGATTTGCCTCACGGGCCCCACCCCAAGATTGGGGTGAGTATGGCACACGGTGCAGTGGACATAGGCACTATACACCTGGCCTCTCCGCATCCTCCCTGGACGGTAGCGAGAGTAAGGATCTCCACATACATTACACCTCTCCACACCCAAACCACATCATCACAAGCGCCAAGTAACCATCACTCCCTGTAAAGGCGAGTGAGAATAATCATCACATATCACATCCTCTCCTTCCCATCTTCATTGTACAGGCCTTATATTCACAATTTACTCAAATTTCCCCCAAACCCCAGTTCTAGCAGCTCACCCTCCTTAAAAAGGACTGATATATTTAAGAATTTCATTTTATTCTCATTTTAGTAATGCATGAGTCATGTTGTATGGAATCACAAGCCACACTCATATCAACATGGGTCATGCACCGAAGTGCCATGCCCTCCATCGTAATCACATCACATATAAACATAGGTCATGCACCCAAGTGCCATGCCCTTAATCATATAACCATATCAACTCATCATCACATCACATATGGAACCATGCATGACATGTCCCCAACATCAAAGGTTTATAACATATCTCATATCACAACCATAGAAATAGGTATTTCTCACATTTCTTGCATTTGCCTTCACTTGGGCATTTTCACAAACACTTGATGAGCGTAAGGAGTTGAATATAAATTCATTAACAAATAGATCAAATAACACAAATAAACATGCGTTCAAGTAACAGCAATGACAAATAACCATAACAAGAGTGATGGCAATAACCATGACAAGAGCAATCCCATTACATGCAAAATATGAACATCATGACATAACTCATCAATGATAGCTAATGAAATTACAATTCTGATAAGAATCTGGAAAAATGTCCCAAATGAAAGTTGTCGATATAGTAGTGTTGAATTCACATCTAAAATTTCATGCAAAGATATGAATTAGATGATGTATGGTGAATTGTTTGGTGAGACCTGTCAAAACTGTTTTTCAGACAGATTCTAAGAGATGTAACAATTGCTACTTTAAGTCATGTTGCAGTTAGAATCTCGAAAACATGACCTAGGTGAAAGTTGTAGAACATGTTGTTATCTTTACAATGAGACAAAGAACACCAATTTTTATGGGTTGTGCAGAGACTGAGCTCTGTTTCACCAAACTGTGTCCAAACTGAATGAAAATCAGACATGTTGTAAAGATAGAATTTTTACACCTAATTATTGAACTGAACATATGTCAAATTTTATATGATTCTGGGGTAAAATTCAAGATCTACAAGTGTATAATTTTTTCGGGAATTTATTCAAGTCTAAATTAAGAGATATAACCAAATGAACAAACAATAGAATCTGTCTACAAAATCAGCCATGTTGTTTGCACGAAACTAAATTGATTTGGCATAGATTAGCAAAATAAACCATTAGAGAAGGGATTCCTACCTCAAGTTGACTATTTTCCAAGCCCCATGCTTCATCTCCATGCCTCCTAGCTTCTTAGTCATCTTCCTCCAAGCTAACCTCCTAGGGTTTCCATTATCTCCTCCTTTCTCTTCTTCTTCTCTTCCTTTTTATCTTCTTCTTCTTTCTTTTTTTTGATGGATTTCGGCCAACATAGAGGGGTAAGAGGGGGAGCATGAAATTGGGGGTAGAGGTTGAGAGGGAAGAGAGGAGATAAGGATAAGGAAAGAAAAGGGAAGAAAAGAGGATAGAGAGAGAGAGAATTCTAGAATAGGTTTTCCATGGCTAATCCAATAAGCCATGGTATTTATTAAATGACTAAACTACCCCTTTCATCTTCAAGTATTTACAAGTATGCCATTACTTTATGCACACACTACTTTACTATACACACACTCCCCACAATTAGTCCAAATGACCATTTTTCCCCTCACCTTTCTAAAAATTTACGGGGAAGCCATTAACCCCTAATCCCTTTTCACAATAGCATGACTCTCCCTACACACAACCATGTACACCCACGCATGCATACATGCACCACACACACACATCGAATACATACTTGTTATATTATACACACGACGTCATTCACACCTCTCCCGCATTCATGTCTCGCATTCTCGTCTCTTAGCCACATTTTACGGCACAACCTCCATGCACAACGTTACATACATCGACATCCACAATTATTTCATGCCAACGTATGCATCGTAAGTAGAATAAATGTATAGTTCAAAACAGGGCATTACAGTGGTCCATTCGGTCCTCCCTCCTCTCTCACCTTGAAGAGATGTTGGGGTAAATGATCGCTCCTAGTTTAGGCCCTCACCATCGCGGTCTGTGACTATAGTTGAGCGCAACAGGGGGCGTGCCCCTGAGCGGTCGGGCAACCCCGCCTGGTTTCCTTCCAAGCGGTGTTGCGGGCCCGCGAGGTGCTAAATGGCTTCTGCCAGGGCTCGAAAGTTGGCATTCATCTACTGGGTGAGATGGTCGAGTTGTTCGTGTGTTACCAAGCGCGAGTCGTCGGTTTTCCCAGCGGAGTGGTTGTGCCCGATTTCTTGTTGGACGTAGCTGCCCTCCTCCGGGATGGTCGGCATTCGGGCGCCTTTGTCGTTGTGCTGCTCCATATTGTTTATAGTGGATGACGTGGGAGATGATCTGGTTCCCACAGATGATGTCAGATGTTTCGGGATGTTTTCTCACCACCGATTGATTTGTTGACGGTCCAGGGGTCGTCGCGGTCACGTGGGACGCGTGTGGCCTCTAGGGTAGGTTGTCCGAGCGTTCGCTGGGGCGGAAACGCCCGGATCCGTGTGTCGATGTGCCGAAGGATAGCTTCAACAGAACGACGGCTTCCTGAAACGATCGGTCGAACGGGCCTAGGGCTCGAGAGCGCTCGGACCCAGACGATGGAACGCCGAAGGGTAGCTTCGGCTGGTTGACGTCTCTTCTGACCTGCATGGATGAGAGAACTCGTCAGGGGGGTCGGAACTTGGTTCCGACCAAGTCCCCTCCGATGCCTAAGTCAGCACTTATCTGAAAGATGCTCGGTGTGATCGAGTATGGTTCACGGAGAGACCAATACGCGAGTCCTCAGGCCGAACTGTGGAGCAGAAATGTGTGAAGTGGAAGAAAGGACTTGGAGAGGTGGAATACCTGAGGCCTGAGTATTCAGGATTCGATCCCTTGGTGTTTCGTCTTTTCGGCCTCTTGTAGGAGTCCGCATGTCAACGCCTTTATGGCGTCTTGCCGTCTCGCCCTTCGTGTCCGGTCGCTTTGATGGTCCCTTCAATGGTAATCAAGGCAGGTGTAATCTGGGGAGCGGTTTCCTCGAAGGGCAGGAGGCCAACGGTGCACCGGGTAGTGTTGCCAGGCCGCGATGCCCCGGGCCCGCTTATGGGGCCTTTCGGGCTTAGGCCCAGTTTAGCTTCTTGGTTGTGAGGCTGGCATGTCTTTCTTCGACCCATTCGGGGGGTCGTATCAGGGAGATTTAGTCTACTTTCCTCATATATTAGTACATTTAATTGTTTGTACATCATCAGAATATGCCTGAGGTGATTCAATATCCTACAAATGTGTGTCCTAAGTCTTAATCATGCACTCAGCAATTTATTTTGCCAGGTGAAGACGAGCAATGTAGAGGTTATTATAGCAATGACGAGTACCCGAAGTTTTGATGCAATAGCCAATAACGCTGCAGATAGCAACTGGGCGAAATCTCTCCTTTAAATACATACGGAAGGGCTCAACGAAGATCACACATTTTTTCCACTTATGTGGGTGATACGTCTATTTTACGGAAGCCCAACAGCACGGGCCCAAAGGCGCAGCCCACCAAACGAAGCCCGAAAGAACATGGAGCTAGAAACCCAACTACCGATCAGAAGCCCGTCTGCGAGATCAGGCCCGCCCGACAAGGCCCCTTCGAGGGCCCCCGAACGGCGATCCAACCCGGCCCCGGAAACGCGCAAGTCACTCGCCCACTCCAGCGATAACCGCTCCCCCGGGCCCGCGATTGCTTAATGGCGGTAATGTGGAGGTGCTGGCATGGCGCAAGGAACGGCGATAGGGAGGCGGATTGAGGGGGCACGATCGGGGGCGGACGAGGGACGTGAGTCGTGGGCAATCGCGGCGAGAGGCCTATAAAAGGGCTAGAAGGACAACTAGACAGGGGACGGCATCTCAGGTAACTAAAACCTAAGGTACTCCATCAACGGCCTAGTTCCCCCATTTCTTCTCCTTCCTCCCCCGCTCGCGCCGGTAGACGTCGTTCCGATCTCCTCACGAGTGGAACCGTCTCCGTCGAGTCTCCTCTTTCAGATCATCGTCTGACTTAGGCATCGGAGGGGATTTGGCCGGAACCAAGGTCCGGCCCCCCTGATGAGTGTTCTCGTCTGCGCAGGAGGACGTCAGATCCATGGGCCGAGGCTTCCCCTCCGCCCCACGCTGGCCATGCATCAAGCAGGACGACCGAGGCTACCCCTCGTCGTCCGACCGACCGAGGTCGAGCACGTCCGTCCGAGCCGAGACTTCCCCTCCGCTCACGAGGCGCCGAGGCTACCCCTCGTCGTCCGATTGTCCGAGGCCGAGTGTCTCACACCGGGCCGAGGCTTCCCCTCGCCCCCCTTGCGACCGAGGATCCTGATTCGGCCCAGCCGACGCGCTCCATGTCATCCGCAACTCCAATTCGCGCCGTGTCTGCGCTGACTCGACGCACCCGAGGGACCCAAGTCGGCCCCTTGACCACGTTGATCGGGTAGTCCACGGTCAACGCTTTTGTAGTGAGAAAACACTCTGAAACATCTGGCGCCGTCTGTGGGAACGAACTGTTCCACGAAGAAACAACCCACACTTGCAATGGCACGAGCCTGCAATGGAAAGAGACGCATGCCCCCCATCCTGGAGGAGGGGAATGGCGCACCCAACAGCAACCTTGAGGATGCACCTGACGACGATCGCCCCGCCCCCTCAACCGAAGAGACTGGCGGGTCGGAACTAGCCACGCAGGGGCAGCTCCGCGCCCTGGCCCAAGAGACCAACGCGAGCATCCAGACGTTGGTCGCAACGGTACAGCAGCTCGTCAGCGCTGCGCCGGCCAACGGAGACGTGATGGGCGACGGCCATCGTTGGGCGGGGGGCCCTCCGCTCTTACGGTCCGCTGTGGTCGATGACCACGGGAACCGAAGACCAAACACGGAGCGTCGGTTCACGTTGTCCGACTCCCGTCAGGCGAGATCACACGCCTCCTCCCCTTATCGTGAAAGGAGCCGAAGAGAAACCGAAGGCACGGGGGACGAATCGGTGACCGCGTCGTCTCGTCGACCACGATCACCCCACCGCAGAAGAAGCGATTGACACCACTCGAGAGACCGATCACGGCGGAGCGGGAGCTCCCGCCGGAGGAGCCGGGAACGCCGGGTCAGCCCGACCCCCAGTGTGGCGAGGGCCGTGGAGCCAGCCCCGCCGGCGCCTGTGCCCCCTCCACCACCGAACGAGCTGGAGGTAGGCGGGTGTCGAACCCCCGGGGGCATCCACGGAGACCGGTGCCCTCTGTCGCGGAGAATAACCGACGCGCGGGTCCCCTCTCGATTCAAGATCCCGGCGCTGGGGAAGTACGACGGGATAGGAGACCTGGGAAACCACGTGATGGACTACGAGGGGGACATGTCCTTCCAAGGAGCCGACGATGACTTGCTCTGCAGGGGCTTCTATTCGACCCTCAGGGGAGCGGCGAGAACCTGGTACCGCAGCCTACCCAGTCGCTCCATCGACAGCTTCGAGGAACTCACCCAGCTGTTCTACAAACAGTTCATGGCAGGGCGACAGGTAATGCCTGATGCTGAACATTTGTTTAACATAGTGCAGGGCCCGACCGAGCCGCTCCGACAGTTTATGCGCCGCTTTAACGCGGAACGGCTGAACGTGAACAGCCCCCCCGACCTTGTTGTCCAAACGGCCCTAAAGAAAGGGCTACGCCATAGAGGCCTGAAGAAATCTCTGCACAACGATCCCCCGAAGGACCTCCCTGGGATCATGGCGAGGGCCGAGCGCTTCATGCTGACCGAGGAGACCTTGGCCATTGAGGCAGGAAAGGCCAGACGAGGGACCAAACGCGGCGATAGCGAGCGCCGCAGCCCCGAAGGGTACCGGACCGAGAAGAGGACGAGAAACAGGCAGCGGGGAGAGGGTACCAGGGACGCCACCCCAGACGCCGTCCTCGCTCAAGTACAGAAGGAAGAGCGCGCCGACCGCCCCCCGCCAAAGACAAAACGAGGGGGGAAGAATGGGGAAAAGTACTGCAAATACCACAAGGACAATGGCCACGACACTGAAGACTGCTGGCACCTAAAGAAGGACATTGAGTAGCTGATGAGCCGAGGGCACACAAGGAATTTAGCTGACGAGCCGGTCCACGGAGAAGGAACCTCCATGCAGCCGGACAAGGGGAAGAAGATCAACACCGTCCAAGGACCCCTCCGCATCATAGAGTGAGCAGGCGAGGCCCCTCCCCCCAGTCGCAGCCTAGTCCGGAGGAGGTTATCTAGGTTTACATCCCTCCGTCTAGCTTTATTTCCCATTTTCCTCCAAATGTACTAAGTCCGATAGGACCCTTAAGAGTACAAATGCATTCCCTTTTATCTTTTCTTTATCTTCGACGGAATCAACATTTTATTAAGGGTGCATAAGAGTGAAGACCGCTGCCTCACCGGATGGGGAGGGTCAGACAAAACCAGTCCCAAGACAAGGAGCTTCGCCCTCGCCGACCGATTCCTTCGCTTGTAAGTCTGGGGCAATTTCCCCAGCCAGCCCAGACGCCGACCGGTCTTAAGCCGAGGAGCTTTTCCCTCGCCGACCGACTCCTGCGCTCGTAAGTCTGGGGGCAATTCCCCCAGCCAGCGCGGACGCCGACTGGTCCTAAGCCGAGGAGCTTTTTGTAGGATCCTACCAAAACAGAGTTAGGATCGATAATATGAAGTTTAGACTTACGCTTGCGTATGCGGCACGGTAGTCTACGAACTTCGCCTTCGGATTCGCCACGACGGATCGAGTCTTCTCACGAACGGAGTAAGGCTACTAATCCACAATCTAAATCTCTATTTTAGATTAAGAACTTGGATAGAGGAAGAGAAAGGATTTCTGCAGAGCTTCGCTATGATGAAGATGCATGCATGAATTCCATGCAAAAAGTGTAAGAAATGGCTTACCCTTGGGTCTTATTTATAGCCCCCAAGGTAGTTATTTTAGGGTAAGTTGTTCCTTTGGAACAACTTAATTAAGGTGTACCATGATACATGGCACATTGTAAGCTTAAGTTGTACCATATGCATGGTACAACATAAGCTTAAGATATTCCCCCTTTATTAGCCATATGTCGCATGCACTTATGCATATATAATGCGACTTTCCCACTCATCCAGAGATCCTCTCCGCAAGGGAACAGATTCCCTTTGTACACGACTTCGTGTACGCGACGTTCGAGGTCCGTATTCCCTCGTACATCCCCCACAAGGGTGTACAAACGTCTTCCATATCCAACATCTCCCACTCACACTTGAGGGGATTGTAAGAGAACGTCTTTCCCTTAGTTCTTTCATCTATCATACCGAGAAATAGACCGTGCGACCGTCATGCGCGTAGAGTCTGTTGTTGTGCACTTGTTAAAGATACACAACGACCTCGAAGGTGCAAAGTTGAGTAGTTCAACGCATGCTTTACCCTAGATTATTTCTTCACATTTCTTATACTTTATATTCAACAATTGAATCACATCTGGATTACAATTGGCTGGCCAGCTTTGAATCATTAAAGTCCAAATGTGAATATGAAATCAATCTTCCTCTTCTTGCGAACCTTCTGATCTTGACTTGATTCGCTTTTCTAACGTGCCCCGCCGAGCCGAATTATCATAGCCCATTAGTAACACGCTAAGATAGCGATCACCTCGTCAAATCTAAAGGAACCAATTGGAGTCCTTGAGGGTAAGAGTTAAGACCCGTATGGCCTTTGAGTCTCACATAATAGCAAACACTATTGCTACTAACTCAGTGGTCGAAATGCATACGTGGTATGAACACGTATTACAACATCACTCCTTTCCCAGGGAGAGTATGTCTTAATGATGTTGTACGGATGAAAGATCAGACACCACAGTGTCTATCTTTTGAGTCCCCTTACTACTCATGGAATATTCCCGGACTCTCATCCTGCATAAGACAGATAGGATTAAAAAATCCGATGAGATCTTTTTCAAATATCCGTGTGATACAGATCTCAGATCTTTTGTAAGCATCCATATGATGCAGATCTTTCATTCGACTATCTTGTTTAAGTCACGACTCTAATGATTTTGACTTTAAACTAGTCTCATCTCTATCTTATCCATCTGATAAGATAAGGCGGTTGCTTATGTGAGAAAGCCAACCTTAATCTGTCCGACATACACACAAATAGCTGAGACTTAAACACAAATGTACATAAAATCATTTGTAAGAAACTTGTATGCAAATTAATCTTTGATCTTCTATAGACATGGGAAATATTGTATGATACAGCTCAGCACCTACGCATTCCCATAGATGATAAGTGTTTGAAAAAACAAATCTCTGGGGATCGCCTTAGTAAGGGGATCCGCTATCATCTTATGCGTGGATATGTATCCTATGTCTACTTTCTTCCGTTTGTCATAGTTCTTCGCAAACTTGAATCGAATATCAATGCGTTTGGTCTTATAATGAAATTTTAGGATCTTTAACATAGGTAATCGAAGCTTGACTATCACTGTATATAGGAACAGTGCTCGAGTCAGTGGCATTCGTCAGCCTGTCTAAGAATTTCTTAAGCCAAACAGCTTCTTGGACCGCCATGCCGAATGCTACAAATAGCATAATGCATAGTCCGCAGTCCCTTTGAGGTACCTTAATATCCTCTTCACCGCTTTCCAGTGTGCATGTTCTGGGTTGGATTGGTAACGGCTTACCATACCAACAGCATAGCAAATGTCTGGTCTGGTACACATCATGGCGTACATCAGACTTCTGACAGCACTGGAGTATGGAACCTTTTCCATAGCTTTCTTTTGGATCTTTGGGACACATTTCCAAACATAGACCCTCGCCTTTACTTATTGGAGGTAAAACGCACGACAGGAAAGGAAAAATCTCTTCGTAGTTTATTCCTTCCTGTTGCGTGAAACCTTTCGCAACAAGGCGAGCTTTATATTTCTTGATGGAGCCATTAGCCTTATGCTTGATTTTGAGAACCCACTTGTTCCAAATGGCTTTACGTCCCTTAGGTAAATCAACCAAGTCCCAGACTTGGTTTGTTTTCATGGATTGAAGTTCTTCTTCCATCGTCGCTTTCCATTTATCTTTAGCAGGGCATGTTACGGCCTGTTTGAAATTTGCAGGTTCGTCATCATCTTGTAGTAATGAATGTTTGAGGAAATTCATCCTCGAATCTGAGAGGGTGTTAGCCTCGTTCGATTACTACGTCTTGCTTGAGTTTGATCACTCCCACTTGGAATGATATCACTCCCACTTGGAATAACATCACTCCCACTCGGAATAGGATTGGTATCGTTCGTATCATTCATAGGTGAAGTTTGAAACGTATTTTCTTCTTCACCAAGAATTCTCCCACTCGAACGTTCCGATCCTTTTTGATCCCAAATCTCAAACAAGGATAAGTCTTGACTTATCTCACCCTGTCTTGGAAAACTCGTTTTCCAAGAAGACAACATCCCTCGATTCGAATTCTATAAGACCCCCATTGTCCTCTTGATCGACGAAAACATATCCTTTGGAGTTTTCAGCGTATCGGATGAAGATACACTTCCTCCCACGTGGCCCAAGTTTGCCATATTTGTGAGAGGATAAATGTGCATAAAAGGCACAACCCCAAGGTTTTTGAATGCTTAAGTCTGGAGTTCTATCGTTCCACAACTCATAAGGAGTAGAACTTACCGACTTCGAGGGTACACGGTTTAAGATGAACGCTGCCGTCAATAATGCATCACCCCAAAAGGTGATAGGCAAATTTGCCTGAGACATCATTGATCGGACCATTTCCATCAATGTCCTATTTCTTCTTTCCGCAACACTGTTTTGTTGTGGAGTATAAGGCATAGTTATTTGATGAACTATGCCTTTTTCATCACAGAGTTCCTTAAAACTCGTTGATTGATATTCTCCACCTCGATCGGTTCGCAAGACCTTTATCTTGCGATCTAGTTGATTTTCCACTAAACTCATATAGTTTTTGAAGCAAGTTTAAAGCTTCATGTTTGTGGGAAATCAAATAGATGTGACCGAAACGAGTGAAATCATCAATGAAGGTGATGAAATAGGACTTCCCGCGTCTTGTCTTAACATTCATTGGACAGCAAATGTCCGAATGGATAAGCTGTAATGGAACTTCGGCCCTTGTGCCAGTTCCAAACGGCTTGCGACAAGTTTTCCTACAAGACAATGTTTGCAAGTTGACATTTCAACTTTTGAAACATTAGATAGCAAGCCACTTTTGGCAAGTCTATCCATTCTAGTTGGTCCAATGTGACCAAGTCTTGCATGCCAACAAATGATCTCAGATTTAGAAGAAGCATTTGTCAAATGGAAACTTTCATAAATAGAAGAAGAATACATAGTGTTTAAAATAATCAATCCATTACAAACATTACCCGACCCAACTAAAAGAACTATTACAAACAAGGTCAACATATAGAACCTCCTTCATAACTTAAAGACATTAACATGACCACGGATACGATATTCCTTCGAATATCTGGAGCAAAGAGGAAGTCGTGCAATAGTAGAGTCCGGCCGTTGTCGAAAACAAGCTTGCATGTTCTGACGCCCTTGACTTCAACACGAGTGTTGTTGCCGACGTATATCCACTTTGTTCCTTGAGTTATCCTTTGATACTCTGTGAAGAACCTTTTGTCCTTCGCTACGTGGTCTGTGAACCCTGAATCAATCAACCAAAAATAGTTAGATTCAGCAAGAAACATGGAACTAGAAACACATATGTAACTAGCCCTACAAGTTACCTTGTCACTTCCATCCGTACATGTACGGGCGAAGTGACCGTACTTGTTGCACTTAAAGCACTTGATCTTCTTCAAGTTTTTCTTCTTTGAGTGCACATTCTTTTGCCACTTAGTCTTCTTTGAGGTTTCCGGTTCTTGCTTTCGTTCGTTCACAAACCTTAAGCGTTTATTATTCCGCTTATTTCCTCCATGTGAGGAACTAGCGGCCATGTGCACTTCTGCACTAGGTTTTGCGGCTTGAATCCGCTCTTCCTCGAGTTCGAGGTGTTTCGATACATCGCTTAAAGTTTTAATGCACTCATTATGAGTGAGATGCATTTTCATGTTATCCCAGCTATCTGGGAGTGAACGAATGACTGCTTGGATCTGCTGTTCGTCAGACAGCGTAACACCCGCATCCTTTAATTCAGATATAAGATTCGCCATGTGGCGGAGATGCTTCTTCATAGAATGATCTCGCCGCATCTTGTACGAATCAAATTGAATATTCAAGGAGCGGAGTTTGGTAACCGAAGTTCCACCAAACTTTACTTCTAGCTCAGACCATATGTCTTTGGCTAGATCGAATTCCCGAAATAGACGCATTATGTCATTGTCCATCGCGGACAGTAACGTAATGCGTGCTATTTTGTTCTTTCGAGTCCAAGTATCATAAGCTTCCCGGTCCCTCTTGTGTTGGGCCGTATTGCCCAACTCAGGTTCTACCATTATGTTTTGGAGTGTTTCGAGCACATCTTGCTCCTCCAAAACATATTGGATCTTTATTGACCAAAGTTTATAATTGTCGCCGTTGAGCTTTTCACCTTTGTTAAGCTCTGCGACAATGTTCTTAGAAGCGGTAGACATATTCGATTCAAAAAAACTGCAAAGAGAATGAAAAACACGATCAAAATTCTATGCATAAAGTTTCGATTCTTTAAACACTTGATAAGTTCCTTGGATGCGTTGAAATGTTACTCTAGAATCGAGAAGTTCACTACGTTCCCAACTACCATCTAGAAGTAACTTTCAAAGTATCCCTCTTACTTATCTTAAGTAAAAAGAAATCAGAAATAATACCCGTATGGTATTAGCAGCGGAAAATTACTTTGAAAAACATATCTTTCAAAATAGAATAGGTGAGAGTTTGCGCAAAGAATTTTAACGCAACAATTGCCAAGCCACGAGACCTGTTCTACACACCCATGGGTTAGATAACCATGGCCGGATCGTGGTAGGACTTGGAATTCTAAATTGCGCTATCCCGATTTAAGGACGGGACATAACCTATTTGAAAAACATCCTTTTCCAAAAAATTTTGAAAGCACGTTGGCTAATCTCCGTAGAGTAGAGCACAACGTCACAAGTACATTGGCTAATCTCCGTAGAGTAGAGCACAATGACATGGCTAATCTCGCATGAAGTAGAGCACTATGGCTAATCTTCAAGGAGTAGAGCCCAATGAAAAACTTCATTAAAACGTTAGTTCCGTATGAACTAGTCGGCACTGTGGTTAGCCCCGTATGGGCTAATCGGCACATTCGAGTTTGGCCAATGCCTTTTGTCACCCCGTATGGGTCAGTAGGCAAGTTTGCAGTCGACCCAGACCTTCTGCCAGATTGGTCGACCAAAACGACCAAATTGGTCGACCAATTTTCAAACTGCAGTTTCTTCCCGGCCAGGGCCTCTGCCCTGGCCGGGGCTTGGCCAATGGGCCGGCCAGGGCCTCTGCCCTGGCCGGCCAGGGGCCCTGGCCTCCTTGGCCAGGGTCGGCCAGGCCCTGGCCTCTGCCAGGGCCGGCCGGCCAGGCCACTGGCCGGGGCCAGGGCCCCTACCCTGGCCTCTGCCAGGCCCTGGCCTGAGGCCAGGGCGCTGCCCTGGCCTCTGCCAGGGCGGCCAGGGCGGCCTGGCCGCAGGCCGGGGCCAGGGCTCCTGCCCTGGCCTCGGCCAGGCCCTGGCCTGAGGCCAGGGCTCTGCCCTGGCCTCTGCCAGGGCGGCCTGGCCGCAGGCCGGGGCCAGGGCTCCTGCCCTGGCCTCGGCCAGGCCCTGGCCTGAGGCCAGGGCTCTGCCATGGCCTCTGCCAGGGCGGCCAGGCCCCTGGCTGGGGCCAGGGCTTCTACCCTGGCCTCGGCCAGGGCAGCCTGGCCCTGGCCGGGGGCCAGGGCCCCTGGCCCGGCCAGGGCGGCCTGGCCGCGGCCTGGCCGGCCAGGGCCGGCCCTGGCCTGGCCTGGCCTGGCTGCGGCCAGGGCTCCCTGGCCCTGGCCGTGGCCGGCCAGGGCCGGCCGGCCATGGCCTATTGGCCTTGCCTGGCCATGGCCCTTTAGCCATGGCCGGTCTCCCCCCTTTCATGGGGTGGCCGCATGCACTCCACCCCCTTGATGGGGTGGTCGCCGGTGGTTATTGGCCGTAGCCAACCCCCTCCGCATGGGGAGAGGGGGTGCATGGCCTTCATAGCCCATTTGGACATGGTGCACATGCACCAAATTTTCTCTTACCCGATGGAAATAACTACCATCAACTTCCTCGATGAAGCACCCGTTCGTCGAGAAATTAGTTATTTCCTAATGGCCGTGTGCCAAAAATGAAAAATAACATACTACGTGAACGGTCGGTTCTTCCCGTCACGGAGAGTTCCTACCATATCCGTAATGATAGGAGACCCTAACGTGAAAAGAACAACCGCTGCGTTCTCTCCATCACGAAGCGTTCCTACTATATCCGTAATAGTAGGAGACCCATTCGTGAAAAAGACAACGACTCGTTCATAGTTTCGACGGGGTGGCGGTTTGACCGGGGCGAACCCATATGGCTTTGATACCAATGTAAGATCCTGCCAAAACAGGGTTAGGATCGATAATATGAAGTTTAGACTTACGCTTGCGTATGCGGCACGGTAGTCTACGAACTTCGCCTTCGGATTCGCCACGACGGATCGAGTCTTCTCACGAACGGAGTAAGGCTACTAATCCACAATCTAAATCTCTATTTTAGATTAAGAACTTGGATAGAGGAAGAGAAAGGATTTCTGCAGAGCTTCGCTATGATGAAGATGCATGCATGAATTCCATGCAAAAAGTGTAAGAAATGGCTTACCCTTGGGTCTTATTTATAACCCCCAAGGTAGTTATTTTAGGGTAAGTTGTTCCTTTGGAACAACTTATTATAAGCTTAAGTTGTACCATATGCATGGTACAACATAAGCTTAAGATATTCCCCCTTTATTAGCCATATGTCGCATGCACTTATGCATATATAATGCGACTTTCCCACTCATCCAGAGATCCTCTCCGCAAGGGAACAGATTCCCTTTGTACACGACTTCGTGTACGCGACGTTCGAGGTCCGTATTCCCTCGTACATCCCCCACAAGGGTGTACAAACGTCTTCCATATCCAACACTTTTCCATCACCAACCGACTCCACCGCTCGTAAGTCTGGGGGACACTCCCCCGGCCAGCGCGGACGTCGACCGGTCCTGAGCCGAGGAGCTTCGCCCTCGCCGACCGACTCCACCGCTCGTAAGTCTGGGGGCAATTCCCCCAGCCAGCGCAAACGTCGACCGGTCCTAAGCCGAGGAGATTTGCCCTCGCCGACCGTCTCCTTCGCTCGTGAGTCTGGGGGTAATCCCCCTAGCTAGCTCGGGCGCCGACCGGTCCTAAGCCGAGGTGCTACACCCCCGCTGACCGACTTCGCCGCTCATAAGACCGGGGGCAGCCCCCCTAGTCATCAAGGACGTCAACCGACTTGTCCACTCAGGGGGCAAGAGACAACCTCCCGGAGAAAGGAGACGAGCGATCACCGTCAGCAGAGGGGCCGAGGTCGCAGCAACAAAGCAAAATACGCGAGAAGTTCGAGTAAGTCAATTTCATTTCCAACAATTAACCAAGGTACAAAAGTGTGTCTTATTTACATGAAATCAAAGTGGAGAAACCTCCTTACAAATAATCCGCTCTCGACGGACAAACGCTGGCAGAGCAACACTTGTCAACCGAGAACACAAAGTTGCTGGCTTAGACGATCATCCTGGCAATCAGCACTTGTTCGCTCCGAAGCAGAGAATAGGTAAAGAGGCCAATGGAGATTACAGGGCCGGAGATCCATTTCAAGTAGACCGGCCCAAAGCGAAGCGAATGCTAAAAAATTTGAGGATAAAAACAAGGACGACCTAGGGGGCCCGGGCTCGAGAGGTCGCATCCTCGGGCGCCTCGCCCTGCTCGGAGCAAGGGGTCGACAGGCGGAGGGGCTTGCCGGACGCGCTCCGCACAATCCCGGAAGGAGGATTGGACGACATCGACGATCCGGGGGCCGATAAGGTCCACATACTTGCCGAAGGCTTCCCTAAGGACCTCGAAGATCCTCTCCCCCAGAGTCCCGACGACACCCCTCTCCACCTCCTCCGCAAACCACGCCACCTGACGCCGGTCTGACAGTTCCCTCTGAAGCTCCTCCCTCTCCAGGCGGAACGACTCCGCCGCTTCCTCGGCCGACTGCCGGGCGTCCTCCAACTTTCCCTGGAGGGCGTCCACTCGTCCCTCTAGTTCGGCCACCCGGAGCTTGAGTTGCCGGGACTCCATCTGTGCCGCCACCGCAGCTACCTCCGCTGCCCCAGACCGCTCGTGATCCCTCGCAGAGGACTCCTCCAGCTCCCTCATACGGACGGCTCGACGCTGCGACTCGACGGCGAGCGTTGAACCCTGAACGACAAGACATAAGCCGAGAAGAGTGCGAAAGAAAGAAAGGGACAGTAGGATAGCCAGACCTGTTGAAGGATCCAAACCAAGGAGTCTGACACCTTGTCGGCGGGGATCCACTCAAGGAGACCACGGTCCCGAGAGAGGACGGAGCCCTCGGCCAACTGTTGAGCCAAGGCTCGGTCGACGAACACCGAACCCCCGAGGGTGACCCCGGGGGAGGCCGAGCTGCTCGCCAACAGGGCACCGACTCCTGATAATGGAGGCGGAGATGCTGCGACGGGGGTAGTCGTCAGGATCACTGGAAGATCCTCGGCGGCCACCGCCGGGGCACGGAGCACACCGGACTGGAGGGATCCACGCCCTCCTTTGTCCTCTTCCCTCCATGACGCTCGGCAGGATCCGAGGGGGAGCGCTTCCGCCTCGTGCCGCCTCCGCCCTCGGAGACAAGAGGGGGCACGCCGAGTGCAAGAGGAGTCGCACCGGACCCGACGTTACCCCCCGCCACTTGGGCCGGTGGGACGGATCCGGCCCTTGCGACCTCCCCGGGGAGGGGACTACCAAAAGAAGGGGCAGGAGGTGCGGCCGCCACCTTGCCCACGGAGGGCTCGGCTCGGCGCACCTCCTCCTCAACGGTCCGCCGAGGTGCCCTTCCCGAGGTGCTACCTCGGCTCCGAGCCGCTCCACGACGAATCAGCTCATCAACATCGCGGGTGAACTCGCGACCAGCCATTCCTGCAAGCAAAACCGAAATCAGGGTAAGCCACAGGGCAATCCAAGACTGAAAAAGCGACCTACCCGGAGACCACAAGACGGCCTTCAAGAGTAGGTCGTCTAACAAAGACCAGATGGACTTCGCCTCCAAGGGGAGGGTCGACAGCAGCGCGACAGCCGCCTGATCAGCCTCAGAGAGGGCTAGTGTTGGGCAAGGCCGGACCGACCCGCCCCAACCCGTCAAAATCTGGGCGTCCTCCAGGAAGA
>CM061137.1:122249863-122350299 GCA_030789695.1 Scilla litardierei
ACGCACACAAAAAAAGAAAGAACGAAGCACAGTTTGAAATTGCCTGTGAGGTAAAATGAAAACAGCTGTTACTTTAAAAATATATAATATTATATAAGTTTAAACAGTAACCTTTTGATATAGGTATCGGACGGTGCAACGGATACCACCAGAAGATCTGCGCCTTCGTCACGAACGTGTAGGCGCCAGTTTCGTCTCAATCCGATACTTAGTTTTCAAGTTATGATTTTTCAAAGTTTATTGTAATATTTTAATGCGTATATACTCGTATAAATACGTGTATTTCCGTATTTTCGAATTTAAATAATGTGGGTTTTATGGCGTAAAATCCATAACTAATTATACAGGGGCCAGAAAAATGTGTGGATAGCCCCAGAAAATCAGAAACGACATTTCGGAGCCATTGGCGCTGGTCTCACCTCGACCAGACGCCTAATTTTTCCGGAATGATTTTTCGAACCTAAAAATTAAATAGGTTTAATTCACTCTAAAAATCGTAACTCGCTGGTTTTACCTACACTAATATTTGATAAAATTATATGTGACAATAGACTTCGAGAGGATCATTTTGACTACTTATTCATGTAATTCCGATTTGTATTACTCCCGTAAGAAATTACGGAAGATACACGTTCCTTAAGTTTTTCGGATTTTTAAGCTATTTCTAAGTTTCTAAAAATTATAATAAATTACAGAAGCTTCTGAAAATTCTCCTCTCTTGCAGTAAAATCTAAATAATTATTTTAGGCTTATATAAAAATTTTAAATATTTTTCGACACCGTTTTAACGAGTTTAAAAATCAAACTAACCTAATTATTAAATAGGAAAAAGTCGTGTTTTTCTAAAATAAGTATTTTGTGTTGCAGGTACAGACTCTGGTGTACCAACTTCTGAGGAAGCCCTAGATCCGCTTCCGGCTTACTACAACGGTATTAATTTTGGTAAGTCACGATAGGTTCTATCCTTAGAAATCTAGCCACTGTGCTCGTACGAACTTGTAGCACCGCACTACTACGTGCTCGAAGCACGGAAACATACGCCACTTTCTTGTGTTGGACTTGACTTGGAACATTCCGTGGAACGTTCATGTAAAGAACTTGTACTTGACACAACACCGGGTTTTGGGGTAACTCATAGTTTGCGAGAGTACGGGAGTGACTAGAGTTTGGTCTACCTGTCCTGTCGCCTGTGTTTCGGCGCCCTGTCCTGCTGCCTGCGTTTCGGCAAACCATACTGCTGCCTGGGTACCGGCATTCGTCTGGGTAGCACCCAGGCAAGAGACGAACTGAACGGTCACATATTGTACTCTCCGACTTGAGTCACGTAGTTCTAGTAGAGCTTGCACAGTTACTTCTTTACAGTCATGCACTTTACTTTCTGCACTTGTAGCACTTTACTTTCTGCACTTGTACAGACACTACACCGTACTTTACTTCTGCTTGTCATACTTGTACAGTACTCCTTTTCTTTGTTTAGAATCTTTGTGACTTACCTTCGGTTCCACTTGTGGCACCGACAGACGAAGATCAGATTGAGGAGATTGCTCCAGAGTATGAGGAGCCTGCGTACAACCCGGAGGCCATAGAATTTTAGTTACTTTTCTGTCGGAGTGTGTATTGTACTATGTATTTCCTTTTCTGCATTTCCTTTCAGTATTTCCTTTCATGTATTGGTGTGAGAGAGTGTTGGTTGTTGTACTTTGATTTGGACTGTAATAATGTCTGTAAGCTGGTTTGAGTGTTGTTGGTACATCTCTGCGTTGTGGCTATGCTGAATTCACTGGTAAACTGCGGAACCTGCAAATAAATCAAATAAGTAACGGGCCCCCGGGAGCGGGTCGTTACAAGTTTGGCGGCCCACGCAGGTCCGTGCAAAATACCTCGTGAACAGTATAGTAAAACCAGGATGTATCGTATACGATACTCAACTAAGCTGATATTTCTATGGATGCAGGTTTGACACTCGGAAGACGGACGGGAACATCTCAGAGAGCCCAATGGAGTTGACCATCTGGCCTTTAAAAAAATTCATTTTGATAGGATTAATTAGTTCCTTCTGTGTCGGTGGCACTCATACGAATGATGATCTTCCTTCAATGGACCATGATACCGGTCAATGTGCTTGGCTAAAGTCTGTTGGATCAACCTAGCTAGACTGGGCATAAGTGATCCTGGCTTAGTCACTTCCCTGGCCGTGTCCGCTGGACCGCAAGGACGTGAATCATGATTATGTGACGTCATCGATCTTATTCACTACCAACCTCCCTTTAAGCCTGATGACCTTTCATTTGACATTCTTAGAATCTTTCTATTTCTAGTTTGCTTGAACTCTAGCTACGTCTATTTTAAGGAGGGTAGCGTTCGAGTTTTCAATCATCAGAAGTTCGGATTCCTTAGCAGATGCAGATCGAAGGACGTTCAGAAGTACTCGAGGATGATGCTGGAGATTTTGAGACGAGCCAAACGTAGCGTGCACGTATAGGCTGTTACGTTTTTGAAACTCATATTTCTTTTCTAACCCTGCTCCCATCTTGTACCCGATTTTTCCACGTGTTGGAATTCTTTCCCGCCTACCATCTCCCCTCATTATTGCCTTTGTCCTCATCCTTGCCTCGAGCCCCGTTCCCGCCTACCCTATACTATCTACCCATGACTTTCGGCGCCCCCTATTTATTTCCTCTGTCCGCTTCCCCACCTCGATCCCCGTTCCCGCCTAACACCGACGACTTTTGGTACCCCCCTTCTCTTTTTAACCCCTCTTCTCCTTCCTTCCCAAGCCACCCCGTGGTTCCCTTTTCGCTCAGACATCGCCCCTCCTCCTCCCGGCCTCTTCCCCAAGCGAGCTCGTCATCTCACCCGAAGCCCCGCCAGCTTCTGCTCCACTCCATCGGAAATCCCCGCCATGGATCGTCAACCAGCCGCAGCTCTCATCGCCGAGGACCCGCAACCACCGATGGCCCTCCGACGATATGTTTTGGGATTTTTGGCCTTGGTGACGATCCTCGCCGCCACCTTCGCTACCGCCGCTTGGCTGAGATCTTGGGAAGCCGTGATCCTTGGGCTTCTCTTGAGCTCTCTACCCTGGGTCTCACCCAGGTTGAGATCCCGTTTAGGCTTCCTCTTGCGCCTACTTCTTTTGGTTTGCGGAAAAGCGTGTTTTTGGTTGTTCATTTGTTGGGTGATGTTGGAGGTTGCGAATATCGAGTATTGGTCTACGGAAGGAGTGATGGCGATGATTATTGGCATGATATTGGCCTTGGGTGTTGAAGTTGGATGTAGGCCTTGTGCTTGGCTCTGGATGAGAGCTTGGATCTTGCCTTATTGTGGGATATTATGGAGATTGATGGAAGGAATACTGGCAGTGAGTACTGACTTTGGGTGTTGGCCTTGTACTTACCTTTGGGCGGTGATTTGGACGTTAGCATGTGGTTGGGCATTATGGAAATTGATGTTGTTGGTACCCGTGGATTAGTCGATACATGCTATATTATGAACAACATCTGTGGCCAGACCCGTTAGTCACCAGTAGCACGAATAAACTTTATGGTCTTTCGTTTTAATGGCTTGCTATTGACTTATCACCTCAGGTTCCAAGTTCGAACAGATGTTGTCATCATAATAGCCCTCATTTTCATGTGATGTTATAATCTCATATTAATTTTGGGCTACTTGAGAAGTCAGAGTAACTATTGTGATAATACTGGAATAGTCATGGAAGCTATGGTGATGTTAATAATATATATTTATTAGTAATATCTCTTGTTTTCTTGATGCTATGATATCCCATTATATTTCATGCTATTAACAACTTATTTTCTAAATTGAAATCATTCGACTAGTTTTCCATTTTATCATTTATTTGTTTGAGCTTCTTAATAACAGCAATTATTTTATTTTATAAAGCTTTGAGAAATTCCGAGGACGGAATTATTTTAAGGAGGGTAGAATGTAACGACCTGTATTTTTCCAAAACATTTAAGCTAAATATTTAAAGTAATTTCATTTTAAAAAAACATTTTGTAATGGTTGATCAGGAGTTTTAAACTGATTTCAAAAATTCTTATAAAAATATTTTGAAACACTAAACTTATTATAAAGTATTTCAGCAATTTCAGATTTCCTCAAATGCCCAAATCATTTCTGTTAAAATTCATCACCCAAAATTACCGTTTTGATTCGACGAATTTATTTTCTATACAAACGTCTTCAAAACGTTTTCAAACTTCTACAATAGCATCCTATGATCATTTAGGGCTCTCAACATTAATCTCGTAATTTTCTGATACCGTTTCGACTTAGAACCCGCAAACCCGCCTTCTAAACGTTTTGGCCTAAAACTAGTATCTCCGTAGCTCAAACCCTGAAACGGACTTCGTATTCGCCATCCTAGCGACGATACGATCCCGTGGGTATGTTTTCGTAATTTTTCGGACACATTTACTAGTAGGGACAAAATCGTAATTTCGTTCTTGTATATTACCAAATACTTTCACTAATGGGGTTTTACTTTTTTACTACTTACCTTAAATAACCAAATCTAATTAATTAAATTACCTAACCCCTACCCGTAGCACCCACGAGGAAAACACCAACTCTTTTTCTAAACTTAGTCAAATTATCTACCTAACCTAATTAATAGTTTTGACTAACTAAACCCAACGTTTAACACCCCTAATAAATAAACATTATTTAAAACCCCAACATCTACTGCCAACTTTATTATTTGGGTTATTTAAGGACATCCCCTCTTCCCTTCATCATGCACACACAGACCCTCAGAAGTTCTCTATTGGGCCGACCACCCACAAGCTCCTCTGTTCCTCTCCTTCTTCCCGATGTCACCAACCCGGGGACCCATTCCGGTCTCCACCTCCTTGCCAAACACCGAGGACCAACGACATCCGATGTCGCCCACCCAAAGCACCGCGCCCCTCTGCTCCACTTCACCGAGACCCCGACGGCAAACGTCGCCACCACTCGCCAGGAGCCACCCCAAGCTCTGCCCCTTCTCGTCACTATTTCCGACCACCACGACGATCGTCGCCGCACGCCATCCACTGTGCCCCCATCAGCCGGTCACCTCATCAGCCACTTGCGCCACCCCCCGCAGCTCCCTCGCGCGCGCAAGGAAGCAGCAGCTTACGCACACACAAAAAAGAACAGCTTACGCACACAAAAAAAGAAAGAACGAAGCACAGTTTGAAATTGCCTGTGAGGTAAAATGAAAACAGCTGTTACTTTAAAAATATATAATATTATATAAGTTTAAACAGTAACCTTTTGATATAGGTATCGGACGGTGCAACGGATACCACCAGAAGATCTGCGCCTTCGTCACGAACGTGTAGGCGCCAGTTTCGTCTCAATCCGATACTTAGTTTTCAAGTTATGATTTTTCAAAGTTTATTGTAATATTTTAATGCGTATATACTCGTATAAATACGTGTATTTCCGTATTTTCGAATTTAAATAATGTGGGTTTTATGGCGTAAAATCCATAACTAATTATACAGGGGCCAGAAAAATGTGTGGATAGCCCCAGAAAATCAGAAACGACATTTCGGAGCCATTGGCGCTGGTCTCACCTCGACCAGACGCCTAATTTTTCCGGAATGATTTTTCGAACCTAAAAATTAAATAGGTTTAATTCACTCTAAAAATCGTAACTCGCTGGTTTTACCTACACTAATATTTGATAAAATTATATGTGACAATAGACTTCGAGAGGATCATTTTGACTACTTATTCATGTAATTCCGATTTGTATTACTCCCGTAAGAAATTACGGAAGATACACGTTCCTTAAGTTTTTCGGATTTTTAAGCTATTTCTAAGTTTCTAAAAATTATAATAAATTACAGAAGCTTCTGAAAATTCTCCTCTCTTGCAGTAAAATCTAAATAATTATTTTAGGCTTATATAAAAATTTTAAATATTTTTCGACACCGTTTTAACGAGTTTAAAAATCAAACTAACCTAATTATTAAATAGGAAAAAGTCGTGTTTTTCTAAAATAAGTATTTTGTGTTGCAGGTACAGACTCTGGTGTACCAACTTCTGAGGAAGCCCTAGATCCGCTTCCGGCTTACTACAACGGTATTAATTTTGGTAAGTCACGATAGGTTCTATCCTTAGAAATCTAGCCACTGTGCTCGTACGAACTTGTAGCACCGCACTACTACGTGCTCGAAGCACGGAAACATACGCCACTTTCTTGTGTTGGACTTGACTTGGAACATTCCGTGGAACGTTCATGTAAAGAACTTGTACTTGACACAACACCGGGTTTTGGGGTAACTCATAGTTTGCGAGAGTACGGGAGTGACTAGAGTTTGGTCTACCTGTCCTGTCGCCTGTGTTTCGGCGCCCTGTCCTGCTGCCTGCGTTTCGGCAAACCATACTGCTGCCTGGGTACCGGCATTCGTCTGGGTAGCACCCAGGCAAGAGACGAACTGAACGGTCACATATTGTACTCTCCGACTTGAGTCACGTAGTTCTAGTAGAGCTTGCACAGTTACTTCTTTACAGTCATGCACTTTACTTTCTGCACTTGTAGCACTTTACTTTCTGCACTTGTACAGACACTACACCGTACTTTACTTCTGCTTGTCATACTTGTACAGTACTCCTTTTCTTTGTTTAGAATCTTTGTGACTTACCTTCGGTTCCACTTGTGGCACCGACAGACGAAGATCAGATTGAGGAGATTGCTCCAGAGTATGAGGAGCCTGCGTACAACCCGGAGGCCATAGAATTTTAGTTACTTTTCTGTCGGAGTGTGTATTGTACTATGTATTTCCTTTTCTGCATTTCCTTTCAGTATTTCCTTTCATGTATTGGTGTGAGAGAGTGTTGGTTGTTGTACTTTGATTTGGACTGTAATAATGTCTGTAAGCTGGTTTGAGTGTTGTTGGTACATCTCTGCGTTGTGGCTATGCTGAATTCACTGGTAAACTGCGGAACCTGCAAATAAATCAAATAAGTAACGGGCCCCCGGGAGCGGGTCGTTACAAGTGGACTGTCCCACTCGGAACGGAATAAAGCGTGTGGATTTGGTCAATCGATCTACGATCACACAAATAGCGTCATTCTACTTCGGACTCCGAGGTAGTCCAGTCACGAAATCCATAGTGATGTGTTGCCATTTCCACTCCGGAATCGGAAGCGGTTGTAGCAACCCGGCCGTACGCTGATGCTCCGCCTTCACTTGCTGGCAAACCAAGCACTTGGCTACACTCCGAGCCACACTCCTCTTCATACCATGCCACCAATAATTCAGACGAAGATCCTGGTACATCTTGGTGCCACCAGGATGCACAGAATACGGCGAACTGTGTGCCTCCACCATCAGCTCCTCTCTAATGTCCCCAGCCGACACACACAACCTGGCTCCAAACCTCAGCGAGCCATCCTCATGAATCTAAAAGTCAGTCCGCAGACCGGCTTCCACCTGCTCCCGATTCCTCACCAGCTTCGGATCCTCAGCCTGGCCAGCCTTAATCCGATCCACGATCGTCGATTGTACCTGCATGTACATCAACGATGAAGCCTCCCCAGGGAGAACAATCTCCACGCCAGACTCGCAAAAATCCTGCTGTAATCTCCACTGCGAGGTCAAAATCATCACCGCTGAAAGCCTACTCAGCGCATCAGGAACCACATTCACCTTGCCCGGGTGATACTGCAAATCAATCTCATAATCCGCCATAAGCTCCAACCATCGACGTTGTCGCATGTTGAGCTCCTTCTGAGTAAAAATATACTTCAAGCTTTTGTATCGGTGAAAATCTTCACTTTCTCACTCAACAGGAAGTGCCTCCAAATCTTAAGAGCAAACACAACGGCAGCCAACTCCAAATTATGCGTCGGGTAATTCTTCTCATGAACCTTAAGCTGACGAGACGCATACGCCACAACATGTCCGTGCTGATGCAACACACAACCGAGACCCTTGCCAGAAGCATCACAAAAGATCTCAAATCCACCGCTGCGATCAGGCACAACAAGAATAGGGGCAGTCGTCAACCGCTCCTTCAGAATACCAAAAGCACTCTCACAATCACCCGACCAAACAAAAGGTACATCCTTCCGCGTCAACCTGGTCATCGGCTCAGCAATACGAGAAAAGTCCTTAATGAATCGCCGATAGTAACCAGCAAGTCCAAGGAAACTCCAAATCTCAGACGCAGACGACGGAACAGGCCACTCCCTGATGGCCCTAATCTTCTCAGGATCCACTGAAATACCATCTCCAGTCACCACATGCCCAAGAAAAGCAACTCTATCCAGCCAAAACTCGCACTTCGAAAACTTAGCATACAAACGATGCTTCCTCAAGATCTCCAATACCGTCCTCAAGTGCGAGGCATGCTCTTCCTCTGACTTCGAATAGATCAGAATATCGTCAATAAAGATAAAAACAAACTTATCCAAAAAGTCGTAGAAAATCAGGTTCATCGGATTCATGAAAACTGCGGGCGCGTTAGTTACGCCGAAAGGCATAACCACAAACTCATAGTGTCCATACTTCGTCCTGAACGCTGTCTTCGAAACATCTCCCTTCTTCACCTTCAACTGATGGTAACCACTCCTCAAATCCAATTTAGAAAACACACTCGAACCTCCAAGCTGATCAAAAATATCATCGATGCAAGGCAACAGGTATTTATTCTTAATGGTCACCGCATTCAACTCCCGATAGTCCACGCACATGCGACGTGAACCATCCTTCTTCTTCACCAGCAGCACCGGTGCTCCCCACGGAGACACACTGGGATTGATATAACCCTTCTGCATGAGCTCATCCAACTGCTTCCGCAACTCTTCCAATTCTGCAGGTGCCATACGATACGGCGCCTTCGAAATCGGCTGCGCACCTGGAATAAGATCGATAGAAAATTCTAAAGCTCGATCAGGTGGCAAACCAGACATCTCCTCGGGGAAGACGTCGTCAAAATCACGCACTACATCTGGCCACTCCAACTCCATCTGCATAGCCACAACCTCCACCGGCCTGGCCCGAAATCTGACAGGACCAAACGAACTGCTACCACGACTGAACTCAAATACTGGATGTCCGGGAATCTCGAACACCACCTTCTTCCTCCTCCAGTCGATCGTAGCATAGAAGCTCGCAAGCCAGTCCATCCCAAGAACTGCATCATAGTTGATGATGTCGTGGACAATGAAATCAGCGAAAAGCTCATGTCCACAGACCACCAACGAGCAAGAATTGCAACCACGATACACCGAGACCATGCCATTCCCTGTAACGATATTCCAACTCTTGGGAAGAGGGAACGTCGACAAGGAATGCCTCTCCACGAAGCTCCGAGAAATAATGCACATCGATGCACCAGAGTCAAAGAGGACTCGTGCAGGAAATGTGCAAACCAAAACCACACCTAACAAGCAATTAACAATCAAACCCTAGTCTAGCAAACAATCATGTTCAAGCAGTAACATTCAAACCAGCTAGGAAAGTAATAGCTAGATTGAGGATTACCTTCGATAACCTCATCCACAGCCTCGCTCTCCACAGCTGTCATCAGAAAAGCCTGGGAACTGCCTGCTGAAAAGCCTACCTCTACGGAACAAGAGCTGCTCCACGACCAGCAGGAACAGACACTCGCTGCTGCAACGGTTGTGCTGCAACAGGCGCCCTCCGCAGCTGACCCGCATGCCGACAATCCCTCGCGACATGGGAAGCATCACCACAAAACAGACACTGGCCCAAAAACTTCCGACACTGCTCCTTGATGTGGCCAGGCTTGCCGCAGAAATGGCAAGTCTTCAGAATAGGCCATCCTGGCCTCTTAAACTGAGATGGCTGATTAGGCTTGAAACCAGGCCTAACCACCGCCCTGGCCTGCTCCATAGGCCTCATTCCAGCACCAACAATAGATCCCCTCCTCTGACTCAGGTTCAGCTCCTGCCTCCTCGCAGCGACCAGAACCTTCTGATAAGAGTCCAGATCGGAGGAAGACACAAAACTCTGGAGCTCCAAAGCAAGTCCCTGCAGGAACCTCTGAGCCCTCTCATCAGCATCCTGCACCATCTTCGGTGCGAACCGACTCAGCCTCGTGAACTCTTGGTGGTACAGGTCCACCGTCAAGCTCCCTTGCTTCAGATCAATGAAGCGCTGCAGCATCTCCTTCTTCGCAGCCTTCGGAAAGAATTCCTCATCAAACCTGGACTTAAAGGTAGCCCAAGCTATCGGCTCTACCAACATCTTCTCTTCCGCATCCCACCAATTCCGAGCATTATCCTTGAGTTGCCTCTTCGCCAAATCAACCCATCCAACCGGGGTGACCTTGGCCATCTTCAAATTATCCTCAATGTTCCGAATCCACTCATCGGCAGCCAGAGGACCCTCAGACCCATCAAAATATGCGGGACCCAGCTCCCGAAATTGCTTCGCTCCCGGCTCAGAGCGAGGGGCATCCGGAAGAGCCCGGGCAGCTCGAGCAAGTGGAGCATTCTGGACTTGCAGGAGCACGCCCTGCTGCACTTGCATCATCTGGAGCATCATCCGCATCATCTCACCGTTGGTGGGTTCCCGCTCAGGCTCCTCATCATGAGGGAGCGCACCACTACCCCCACCACGGGTGAATCGCCTTCCTACCATCTAGTGACACAGAAAACGAATCAGATTAGACTCATAGCTTATGACTCGGACGTCGAACTTAGTTTATTTGACATTATAATATTATTATCGCTATTCCGATAATCGCAGTTACAGAGAGACCTGCATGGGCCACCAACAAAACCTGTCACGCCCCGCTTCCCTAAAATGGAGGCGAGACGTGAAAAGGTCCACACGAGAGTGGAGCTGTGAAGCCCCAAACCCGATAAGCGTCAATAAAACATAAGCAGGTCCCTGTAACCACAACGGAACAACAATAATAACACAAGGAGAGACTGAAATAAAATCTCATATCTCACAAATTGTCCAACACGAAAATAAGTTCAACATCCAGAAAAGCTACCAGGCTAAAAGAAAGAGTCTAAAGGCCCAGAACAAGGCCAACAAAAACAACACCGCAACAAGTATTAGGTGCTACGCACCGACAACAAAATAGCAGTCTAAACAAAAGGGAAAACACAACGGAGACACTAGGACTGGTCCCCAGTGTCCACGTACTCCCCGTCAAACACAAGCTCGGGCTCGGCGTCAGCAAACACCTCGTCCTCAACAAGGTACTCAGGCTCAGGATCTAACATGTGTCACCCAAAAGAGTAAAGGGGCACATGTCAGCAAGTCTAAAGGACTTGGGCAAGGAAACTGAAAGTAAGGCAACTAGCAACCTAGCAGTTTTAGTATGCATGACATGGCAGTTATAACATGAGTGCACAATTAAGACATGGTGAACAGTAAGTACAAGAGAATAAGTATCAGGACAAGACAAGAGTAGCCAAGCTACTAACAATCTCAATCAATTCACTATTCACGTTTCACAGTTGTTTGTAGATGTTTACGCCCTTCAGCTGAATGGTATAACATTCACGCTGATCGACACTAAACACTACCCCACCCCAGAGTTTACGCCTTACAACTGCAGTTGCTGATCAGGCAGACCCCCAGTTGAATGACCGCTTAACTCTTACCCCATCCCACATGTAAACAAGCCAGGGTCCCTGTACATGAGCCCAGCAAGTGAGCCAGGGTTGCCCCGCACGGGAGCTTGTTTTCCTAGTTCACAATTCAATATCGAGCGTTGGGGTTAGCAACTCATTATGCCCGCTTTTGGTCACGAGCTAGGAAACACAAGTATTATAGCGATGCTACGCAATCACGGGATCACTTAAAGAATGCAATGACATGACAATTAATTTGCGTACCGTTAATGGAATTTAAACATGACATGGTAATTGTGCAACATGATAAATGTCGAATCTAGCTTCGTTGTCAAGCTAGTTCCTAAATTTTGCGCCTAGTCGAGTATCATTTCGTCGCCTAGCCTCTTTTACGCCTACAACAAGCAAAATGGCCTAAAACATGGCCTAAACCCTAAGTGGCAAGTTTCACTTGCCTAGCACCGGGGATGACGATTACGAAGGTTCGTCTCGCGGATGCTAAACTACGGGGAAATCGCTGTTAAGGGGAAACAATCATCAAAACAACATCCATTTCATTAGGGTTTCATAAAAATACAAATAGGTTATGAAAACATCAAGAGATCGATTTCTTACCGTGAGGAGGCGAAAGAAACACTCCGGAGAACCTAGGGACCAGATCTGGAAACGAATGGAGAAGTTTGGAGAACTAGGGTTTTTGGGGGATTTGATGAGATTTTGGGGAAGATGAGGGGTAGAATGTGTTGAAGGATGGTTTGGATGATGGATCTTGGGCTTGGAATGAAGGAATAAGGGTTTTGGGGAAGAAGGGGGCTCAATGGGGGAGAAACTAGGGTTTTGGGTCGAGTGGAGGAAGAAGAAAACGTTTGGGAGGGGTTTAAATAGGATGGGCTGGCGGCTGCCCAGAAATTAGGGGTTTAACACAGATTAGTCGGTCAAAGAGCAACCACTGACCGACTAGTTTGGCAACTAGTCGGTCGGTCGACCAACGCAGACCGACTAAGTGTAAACAGTAACTTCTGAACGAAAATAGGATTTGGATTTAGTCGGTCGGTGAACAACTACTGACCGACTAGTTTAACAACTAGTCGGTCAAAAGATGAACTTAGACCGACTAAGAATGAACTGTACTGATACTAAAATTTAGATGATGTGTTAGTCGGTTAAAGAAGCATTGCCGACCGACTAGTTTGTAACCTAGTCGGTCAACCAACGTTCTTAGACCGACTAACGATAAACAGTAACTCCTGAGAAATTTAGAAAGCCAACTAGTCTGTCCAAGAAGGATTGCCGACCGACTGGATCGTCATCTAGTCGGTCGGTGCCCCTTCTTACATCGGCTAATAAGCACCAAAAGTTCCGATACGGAGCGCGGAGCCCCGGGATCGATTCCTAAGACTCCTAGGCTTGATCTAATAGTAAGATACGACTGTTATGAAGCCCGTCACGAATGACTTACTCCGAAATCGACGATCCTAAGGAAGAAACGAGAAAACACGACGAAACGATCGAAAATGAAAGTTACGGAGACGAAAACCACACATGAGGAGAAAATCCACCAAAACATATATTATATTATAATAAATCCAAATACATGAAAACCAGTCGTTACATTACATGATTATAATTTTTTCAGTATTTAATTCAAATTAAAAATAACAGATATCCACAGTTTAACAGATGGAGTTTTGCTGGAAATTGAAAACCAGAGTAGCAACAACTCTAAACTAAAATCCACTAACATGCAAGTGACATATCAAGATGGAGAGGGATTTCTACCTCCATGAAGCTCTATTTCCTCCTCTAACAGCAAGCTTGAGCTCCTTCAAGAAAGCTCCAAACTTGCTTGCTAATCCCTCTTTCCAAGCTCCAAATTACTCATTTCTCTTAAGCTTGTTCAAGGGTGTTTAAGGGATGAAGAAAGAGAGATTTGCCTTTGAAATAAAGGGGGAAAAGGGTAGAGAGAGGGGGGAACGAAAATGCAAAGAAAAGAGTGAAAAAATAAAGAAGAGAGATGATTAAGGGTTTAATTAAGATGGGTGTTTCTACTCTTTTCTCCTCTCTTCCACACTCTTCTCCCATTTGTCTTTTTCTTTCCTTTTCTTTCTTTCTTTTCCTTTAATCTTTTTTCTTTCCATGCAAGCAAAGGATCTCCCAGGCACACAACCCTTTTTCCTAAATTACTAAAAACCCATTACTATACACGCACTCACTAATTACTAAATACCCTTTACGCTACACACCCCTCTACAAACACACACAACATTCAATCACCATAATGTCATGCATTATCAATATATTAATATAGAGGTACACACACTACATCATGAACTACACATCACACAACTACCCTGCTATATACAATACATCAGATTAAGCCATACATTACTAAGAAACTACTAATAGTATTACACTAATAATAACAACACATATAACACATGCTATTACATCAATATTCACTTCAATTAGGCAATGCAATACTACACGTATAATTCATCTACATAAGCATACAATATGCAACCAATAGTTACTAGACTCACATTTACTATACACACCACATAGGTCCTTTACACACAACGCACATAAATAAGCAGGTATACGCTATATTTCACACAAAATATAAGCCCTAGCGTGTATGGCACTATGGGCCATTACAGTGACATTGAGCATTGAATGAAAAATGTGATATATTGGGAATGGATGAAAATGGTAAAGCGTGAGATTGAGTGATTCCAGAGTGACTCAGTCCACGTTAACGTGGGTGACACATGGTGGGGGAGGCCTGGGTGGTATGTAGGTATCAGGACTGGACATGTGAGGATTTAATGAGAGATGTGATGCCCACAGGGCAATTTACCATGTGATGATGTGTGTCTCACTCACACTAGAGTGATAGGGGAGTTCGAGAGGCCACGTTAAAATTCATCAGTGCTCGTGTACCACTGGCGGGGTAGTTTGAGAGCCACCCACCCGAGGTGAGGTCCAGGTCCTGATATTCTACGTAGTATTCAGGATTCCAAAACGCTAACTAATTAACTGTGCTTGTTTTACTCTTTTTATGATTGTTTTGGTTGTTTTCCTTTTCTGCCATGTCACGTTTACTTTATGCATCATACTATAATTGACATGTTATGCATAAATCTGTGTAGCTCGTTCGTTTTATTATATCATGCATGAGCAGAAGCATTTAAGGTTTGTCATACTAGGGGAGATTGGATTTTCTACTGGGTCACGCATTAACGTGCCCCACCCATTGTTTTTCAGGTGTTGGTGTTTGAAGGTGGCAGATGGATCTGCAGGTTGAGTTGAGAGTCTAGTTGTTAGTTGGGGTGGTGAGGAAAGAGGAGAGAGAGACTTGTACTTTTAGGGTTTATTTTTCGGTTGAGTTGTTGATGTACTTGATGTATGTATAAGCTGATGTACAATGGACTGTTATATATAAATGCAGTGTTTGCATGTGTTTCCTCTGTGCAGTTGTCTTTGTAGTTGTTGGTTTTGGTTGTTTCTGTGCCTTGTCTTGGTTGTTTGAATTTGGGAACATTACAGGCACTACCCCAGCAGTACGCAATGGCCTACCGATTCAAATGTTTTTCTTTTTCCTTCTTCCTTCGTGACACTCGCTACTCTGGGAGAACCTGAGACAAATTCTTACTTCCCGGGTATCCTGGGGAGCGGGGCGTTACACTAACATACGCATGGAAAGTGCAACAAATTAAACTCTCAAATTGAAAACCCAAAGCTAGAGAGGCTTTGGATATATAAAGGGTAAGTATAATGTTCACTACAAGCCTCAAACCAACACAAGCAGCTTAACCAATCTTCAAATAAGCTCCGAGTTCCCATAAATTAATATGGCAAGCCTTAAACCAACGAGGGTGTCAGAATACCAAATCATAATGATGAACAAAATTGTTGGCTCAAATCATCATTCTACTTATTATCGTTGGATCTAAAAGCCCCAAGATCAAAAGATTAGAAGATTGACAAGATTCCAAACTAGATCATAAAGCTAAAAGATCGGACTAAAAAGCTTCAAGATCACCGATGACAATAGAGATGACTGTTATGTATTGCTATTTCATACCAATATTATTTTGATGATGATCACAACATTATGTTGTTGCTAATGACTTTCATGTTTTAGTCTCATAGTTAACATTTTTTAACATCGTTTTTGGAGACTAAATGTTTGGTGCAAGGATGGACATCAAGAGGAGCAATACCAAAGCTTGGACTTAAGGGGTGCTAAAGCTTCGAAGATGATGGGCAGCATCAAGGCATCAAGAGATTGAAGATTAGACTCTAAGTGAAGCAATGTAATCTATGCATTATTTCATTTATTACTTTTCTCTTTTTGAGTCTAGGTTTATTGTAATGCCTTAATAGATGGACTAACTCATTCATGCATATGCATTTTCCAACTTAGTGAGCCTTAGGATTATCATAGAAATCATCCCAATAGGTTCACCATGCATTAAACTCAAACTGGAATTTTTGGCTCTCCTGCAGTCAACTGATGAAGACATGACAGGCGACTGGATGACCTCCAGGTGCCTGGCTAGTCTTCTACAGTCGACTGGTGTGTAGAGCTCAAGTCAACGTTTCTTAACTCTTTCTTGAGCTCTTAGAAACAGACGACTGACGTTCATTTTACAGGCATCTATATTCCATCATGCGCATGGGATTTGTTCTCCGGTCGTCTATGTGCCAAAGTGTGTAACTTGCATTTTCTGGGTTTCAACCCACTTTGCAAGTCAGTCGACTGATGAGAGGTTTTCAGTTGCCTGTCAAATTACAGTCGCCTGAAAATTTGTCATCTATCGTCTGAAAGCGCTAGTGCGAAAGTTGCGTTTTTCTCAGCTCCTTTCCATCCCATGTGACAGTCGCCTGCTGAAGAATATTCAGGCGCATGCACCTTGTTCAGGCGCCTGTGTAGTCTTCTACAGTTGCATGTCCTGGCTCAGATTAAAGCCGTTGGGATTTTTATATCCGTTGACCAGTCGACTGTCAGTTATTCATCAGTTGACTCCTAAGCGTAAACTACCAAAATCTAGCCGTTGCAGATTTATCCATTTGGGCTTTTTTGCTTAGGATTGGGGGTTTATTTGGGGTTCCTATATATAGGAGAGGGCTTAGTTCATTAGAACTTCTTCGAACTATTGCAAATCATTAGAGATTGATTAAGCCACTCTCAAACTCTCTCATTTCCCTCTTAGAGCTCTTATTCCTCTTCATGCATTGAAGTCAAGCTCAAGGGAAATCATCCAAGTGCAATCAAGTTAAATCTCATCGCTGGGAGATTCTCTTCCATGCCTTCATCTTTATATTGAGTAAGTTCATCTCAAGGCATATATAAGAGTCTTTTGTTTCATTTGTTTTCTTGAAACCCTACTTCTTTTTGTGGGAATTAGATACTCTCTTTATGGGAGTTGGTCACTCTCTGTGTGGGAGTTGGTCACTCTCTGTGTGGGAGTTTAACCCTTGTAAGGGTGATTGTGTCCTTGTGTAAGATAACCCTAATTCTCTGTGTGGGAATTAGTTTCTCTCTGTGTGGGAATTAGACCCTTGTGTAGGGTAGGTTGAGTCCGTGTGAAGGCAAATCCCTTGTGTAGGGTATCCCTTGTGTAGGGATTGTATTCACTACCCTGTGTAGGATTATAGTGAATATTTGATGTGGCTGGACATAACCAAGTTTGGGGAACCAGGATAAAATCTTGTGTTTGCGTTTGCATTGATTGTGTGAATTATTCTCCTCTTGCATTTATAACTCTGCATTTGCAAGTTTATTTTTTGAATACACAATTTACACTATTCACCCCCTTTAATGTGTGTTGTTAGTATTGCAAGGGATAGACAGTCCTTACAATGACAAGAGATGATGAAACCAAAAAAGCTGTAGGATCAACAGCTTTAAAAATCTCCCTGAAAATTAATGAAGTTTGGTGCACTTAACGAGGGTTAAGAGCCTTACCAACGGCGAGATCCAACAACGAGAGGGGGATCAGTGGCGGTTCATGTTAGAACCCAAAGAGAGGAATAAAGGATATGGTTTTTAGGGAAGAGATATAGCATTGAGTGAAGGAAAATGTCTCCAAAAATTAATGAAGTGCGGTGCCCCGAATGAGGGTTAACCCTTACCAATGATGACATCCAACGAACAAGAGGTGGATAGGCACAGCTAGGGTTAGAACCCAAATAACAGAAGATAGGAGAGAGTTTTAGGGTGAGTTTTAGGGTGAGACACCATTGATTGAATGAAAAAAATTCCCCACTAAAATTAGTGAAGTCAAGTGCCTCGAAAGAGTGTGGGTCTACAAGCGGATGATTCTTTCACAATCCACCATGTTTTCATGTAGAAGCTTCTCAACGAGTCGTTATGTGAACTTGTTCTCAACCAAGCATGATGCCTCATGGTGTCTCCATATTTGTAATGGCCTAAGTGCCATATATGGTGGGGTATGTAATTTTTGTGTGATATGTACTTTATATGAATGTTGGTATTCTTGGGTAGTGTGTTTAGTAACTAAGTGGATGGGTGTAGTGGCCCCTGGTAGGCCCAAAATAGTGCTTCTCTCAAGCGCAAGAGTCTGTACAAGTAATATAATCTGGGAGTCGAGATGTCGAATCCTCGGGAGGAAATCTGTTGCAACCACAGCTCAAATCGAATAGAAATCCAACAAAGAGAAACTAACCACTTCAATAATGATGGTGATGTGAATGGAGTTGATCGTGGTGAACAATGAGAACGAAGAAAAGTGTATGAAAGTATCGACGAAAAGTATGCACATGGTATGGGTTCGTTAGGATCAATAATTCGTATTAATTTGGTTGACGAATATAACACAATGAATTCTCTTTTTGAGAGCAATTCACCGGAAAATACCCAATATAACTCAATGAATTCTCCTTTTGAGAGCAATTCATCGGAAGATACCCTTTTGGGGGTTAAAGCACAATGTAAATAAAATCGTTGCTAAAGTTATAATCTTACAACTACTGTATGAAACTCTCTTTTGGAGAGATCAAAGCTCACCCTTTTGGGGCGATCATCAACTCAATCACTTCTTTTGGAAGATGAAAAAGAGGATTTAATAACAAAAACTACAACTTTAGCGACGTTATCGATTAAGCACAATGATATTCAACCAAACGAATACGATTCACATCCCCTAACTACTCCATACCATGCACAAATAGGATTTAGCTACTCATGGTGCAAGAACAATCTAGTTTCATAGCAAAATACATCAATCTAATAGCCAAATACAATAGAAAAGCATCAAATACGGGGTAGAAGTTTAGAATTCTATCACCAAATCTCCAATATAAGCCTTAAAACTCTCTGGAAAAATGAAGAACAGCCTCTGGAATTTTACAGAATTTTTCAGAGGAGAAATACGGCTCCTAGAGCCTCCAATACGCCAAGAATACGCCAGAATACGCCCCAAAACCCTAAAAATACCTTATATAATAGCATTGCGGGTTTAGGGATGCTTATCGGGTTCAAAACCCGCACCCTCTTCGCGTTTAAACCCGATCCGCCGTCGCTCGCTAACCTCATCCGTTGATCGCGGCGGGATTTAACCACAACGCGCCGCGTGTGATTTAAATTTCGTGCCAAGCCCGCTTTGCTCCGCGCCCACTTCGCTGTATACGTATTCGAGTCGGCCTCGATTCTTAGCCGTAGGATCGAAGATTGACGGCCCCGATTAGTTCACGTAACGATCGCTTCTTTTGAATTTACGGGGTCAACCGTGGCCCTTCGATCGCGATCCGACGGTCGAGAACTGACCGCGTCGATGCACTCGTGCGTTCATTGGATGAGGCGGGTACTCCCCCGATCGCCGCCACGTGGCCCTCAATATCGCTGCTGCTTGCTTCGTTCGGAGTCGAAATCAGCCGTTAGATCAGCATCGGATCAGCCGTTAGATCAGCATCGGATGCTCAGGAATTAGCCACGTCGCCATGTATTCAGCCTTCGCAGCCGACCGTCAGATTAACATCGGACAGTCCTTATTCGTCCACGTGGCCGCCAATGATTGTGCGCCGACCGTATTTCGTATTTCAAGTGTATTTCTCCTGTATTTCATCATTTTATTGGTATTCTGCATTCAAAAATACACAGTAATTAGCACAGATCTCAGAAAAATACAAATAAATAGTCGTTGGAATCATGAGATCGAGACCAAGCTAGGAAAAATATAAAAAGTGTAGAAATACTCCATTAATTGCTGTTTTGTGCTCAAATTGAGTGTTTTCTCTAATAAATGATTGTGTACAAAATACGAATGTATTAGAGAACAATATAGCATCACATGAGCACAAAATAGGGCTAAATGGGGGGTTAAATATTTAATATTGAACCCGAATCACACCCCCCAACTAGCGATTTGCTAGTCTCTAGCAAAAAGAGCAATTAATACGGATGATTAATAAAATAATAAATTCTATCAATCGCTTATGGCATGGCTCAATAAGACGCTTTCCAACATGATCTAGACTATCAATATACACAATCCATGTACAAGATCAATCACATGATATTTTCTCTAATTTAATTTGAATAAATAGCATGCAAGCATCGTTTTGCCCGAGCAAAAGTATAACACGTCGTTATATTCTAGTCTTCTCATTTCCAAGTAATTGGCCCATCAAAACAATCGTTCAAAACATGGGTATTGAAGTTGCTTAGTATATTCACCACTTCTTTTCTTTTATTAATTCTGCGTAACGCGCATCAAGCAACATTCGCAGAAAAATGTATAACTTGGATCGCTCCATCAAATGAGTGAGTTTCTGGTCAATGGCTCCCAAATCAGACGATAATAGGGCATTAGGCCAAAAAAGACCCCTCGGACTGTACTACTCAAGCCAACCAAGTTATTTATTAGTGACATACTTATTCATCCATTTTTTCTTCATTCATTTTTCTTCATTCTTTTTCTTCTTTTCTCTTCTTTTTTTTGTAAGCAGCTCAACACCCATTCTTCATTAATAACAAAGGCCAAATTCCTCTTCAACTTGAAGACTTTTCTAATAAATCGTGTATACTTAAGCTTTTTCATCACATTAGCATGCATGAAATAAATTCAAACTATTTCGAGATATTAATCATGAAAATTAAAAATTTTCATGAATAGCATATTAACGAGTAATTCCATGAAGGAAAAAATAATTAACTCAGGCCATAAACAAATTTTAGAACTCAATTAATGCGTAATCATCCGTATTTGAGGCATGTGAATGAGTTTTAAAATGATGAGATTTGGTGATTTATTCTTCTATTTAAAAAATCCTAAGGTTTCATACACACCCCCCAACTAAAGATGGACATTGTCCTTAATGTCGAAAGGGGCACGAGTTTATTCAAGCAAGCAACCTAGAAAGCATATAACAACTACACTACTGGAAAGAACACACCGTGATCAAATGGCGGATCCCGAATCTTTGATGGTGGAGGAAATTGTTCAATTTGCTCCTTGCGCTCCTCGGCGATTATTTTTCCTCCAGAAGCTAAATTGGACCCCAGCAACACAACTCCAAGCATCTCTACAACTTGTTTGTCAATGTCCTGCAAGAGATGAGTTATGTCAGTCCAAATTAGTTTAAAATTACTTTCAACAAAAATATTCCAAATGTAGTCATCAAAATAGTTGAAATAAATTAAGGCAAGTTGACGACTACTCCCTAAAAGATATGCACTACTTTCGGTATGATGCTCAGTCATTGGGGAGAGGGATAAATGATTTTGGGATAAAACTGGAGGAGGGCATGGTTCTGACTCAATGGCGATAATCTCAAAACCCTTGTCCCTAGCTGTCTCCTCCTCTCGTTCATCCAAAATTGCTAGCTCGTCCTCTCTTTTGCACACACTTTCTGTCATGTAGATATTTTTATTCGTGTCCTCAACGTGACATGGCTTGCTCGATTTTCCTGCAATAGAAGATAAACTCGTATTAGATTCTTGAAGTTGAATTTCAAAAGAATTATTTTCTTCTAAGCAAGTGGCAATCAGAGTAAGATTTTCAATGGATTTCAGAATCTGTCGACTCCGAGCAAGGAAATTCTCCTGGAATTGATGGAATGTAGCCTCCTGTGTCTGAATAAGCAAGTAAACTTCCTCTTTCAAGGATTGCAAAGGTACGTCTACGCTTTGCTCCCCTTGATCGAGACACGAAGGCTCCGTTGAATCGCACTCTGAAGTCTCTTCCATGGTTTCTTCATTTTCTTGCAGAGACTCCATGTATTCCCACGCCTCTGTCGGCGTCATGCCTTCCAATAATTCCTACAGCTGTGGTCGTAGTCCATCTAGGAAGGATTCCATAAGCCCGTCATTTGTGTACCCATGCTGCGGATAGCTCGATACTATATTTGTGAACCTCCTCCAGGCCTGAAAGAAGGTTTCACAATCAGTGTGATTAAAATTAACGATCTTGAGCTTCTCTATCCTATGTTTGTGTGCTTTAGCGTACTCTGCATCATACAGATTGTTTGTTCAATAGAAATTCATATACTCAATTTTTTTTAAAAAATAAAAATAAATAAACAAAAGTTTATGTACAATAAAATTAAACAAAAATTTATATACAGTAAAGTGGAAAGATCTCACCGAAGGTCCTCTAAATGAAATAAACTGTGGTAACAAACCATTCCTCCCCGGCAACGGCGCCAAAAACTTGGTAGGCCCAAAATAGTGCTTCTCTCAAGCGTAAGAGTCCGTACAAGTAATATAATCTGGGAGTCCAGATGTCGAATCCTCGGGAGGGAATCTGTTGCAACCACAGCTCAAATCGAATAGAAATCCAACAAAGAGAAACTAACCACTTCAATAATGATGGTGATGTTAATGGAGTTGATCGTGGTGAACAATGCGAACGAAGAAAAGTGTATGAAAGTATCGACGAAAAGTATGCACATGGTATGTGTTCGTTAGGATCAATAATTCGTATTAATTTGGTTGACGAATATAACACAATGAATTCTCTTTTTGAGAGCAATTCACCGGAAAATACCCAATATAACTCAATGAATTCCCCTTTTGGGAGCAATTCATCGGAAGATACCCTTTTGGGGGTTAAAGCACAATGTAAATAAAATCGTTGCTAAAGTTATAATCTTACAACTACTGTATGAAACTCTCTTTTGGAGAGATCAAAGCTCACCCTTTTGGGACGATCATCAACTCAGTCACTTCTTTTGGAAGATGAAAAAGAGGATTTAATAACAAAAACTACAACTTTAGCGACGTTAGCAATTAAGCACAATGATATTCAACCAAACGAATACGATTCACATCCCTTAACTACTCCATACCATGCACAAATAGGATTTAGCTACTCATGGTGCAAGAACAATCTAGTTTCATAGCAAAATACATCAATCTAATAGCCAAATACAATAGAAAAGCATCAAATACGGGGTAGAAGTTTAGAATTCTTTCACCAAATCTCCAATATAAGCCTCAAAACTCTCTGGAAAAATGAAGAACAGCCTCTGGAATTTTACAGAATTTTTCAGAGGAGAAATACGGCTCCTAGAGCCTCCAATACACCAAGAATACGCCAGAATACGCCCCAAAACCCTAAAAATACCTTATATAATAGCATTGCGGGTTTTGGGGCGCTTATCGGGTTCAAAACCCGCACCCTCTTCACGTTTAAACCCGATCCGCCGTCGCTCGCTAACCTCATCCGTTGATCGCGGCGGGATTTAACCACAGCGCGCCGCGTGTGATTTAAATTTCGTGCCAAGCCCGCTTTGCTCCGCGCCCGCTTCGCTGTATACGTATTCGAGTCGGCCTCGATTCTCAGCCGTAGGATCGAAGATTGACGGCCCCGATTAGTTCACGTTACGATCGCTTCTTTTGAATTTGCGGGGTCAACCGTGGCCCTTCGATCGCGATCCGACGGTCGAGAACTGACCGCGTCGATGCACTCGTGCGTTCGTTGGATGAGGCAGGAACTCCCCCGATCGCCACCACGTGGCCCTCAATATCGCTGCCGCTTGCTTCGTTCGAAGTCGAAATCAGCCGTTAGATCAGCATCGGATCAGCCGTTAGATCAGCATCGGATGCTCAGGAATTAGCCACGTCGCCATGTATTCAGCCTTCACAGCCGACCATCGGATTAACATCGGACGGTCCTTATTCGTCCACGTGGCCGCCAATAATTGTGCGCCGACCGTATTTCATATTTCAAGTGTATTTCTTCTGTATTTCTTCATTTTATTGGTATTCTGCATTCAAAAATACACAGTAATTAGCACAGATCTCAGAAAAATACAAATAAATAGTCGTTGGAATCGTGAGATCGAGACCAAGCTAGGAAAAATATAAAAAGTGCAGAAATACTCCATTAATTGCTGTTTTGTGCTCAAATTAAGTGTTTTCTCTAATAAATGATTGTGTACAAAATACGAATGTATTAGAGAACAATATAGCATCACATGAGCACAAAATAGGGCTAAATGTGGGGTTAAATATGTAATATTGAACCCGAATCAGCCCCCTTTTTAATATTAGTGTATTGGTGTAATGTAATTTGTAATATAGTATGTCAATATGTATATTAGTATATTAAATATGAATGGCATTCTTGTAAATTAAATACCAAGTTGGAGGGCAATTATGATATCTTTGTCAGAGATGGCAAACTTGAAAATGAGAGATACCTAGATGAGATATTTTCCTTTTAATTAAACCACACATCTTCCACACTCTTTTTTTTTCCTTTCATTTTTTGTCTTTTTCCCTTCATTCTTTCATGTTGCTCACGTGAAACACAAAAAAAAACGAAAAAAAGGGCCGAATTGCCTGGAGCAACAAAAAGAAGAGTTTTAAAGAAAGAAAGAAAGAAAGAAAGAAAAGAGAGAAAGAAAGAAAGAAAGAAAAGAGAAGAAGAAAGGGAAATTAAAGAGAAAGAGGAAGGAGAAATAGGAGAAGAGGAAGAGGAGAAGGAAAGGAGAAGAAGGGAGGATGTCATCCACTCCAAGAGGCAGGATTCCTAATTTGGTGCATTAAATATTAATTAGGGTTTGTTGTGATGGTTGTAACACTAATTAGTAAGAAAATTCTAATTTTTAGTTGAAATACAAATGAAGGTTAGTGTCTTTCTTTAGTAACATGCTATGTTAAAGTCAAAGCTAGCACCTTCCTTAAGTATCATGCTAAATTTGTATAAAAGGTGACACCTTCCATAGTTCTTTAATTAAAGTTGGTATATTTGACATCATTTTTGTTATATCTTCATGATAAGGTTGTCATTTTGGGGGAAGAATTAATGTATTTATGTTACAGATTAAATTTTGGATGAATCATTAGGTGGGTTTCCTCAAGTCGGCATTTTCCTTTGTAAGACTAGCATGGTTAGTAAGCTAGAATTGTTATTTGAATTACAATTTGGCATTTTCTTGTAAATTTACGAAGCTAGCATCGTTATTAGAACTGAATGCCTTGGTTTGGCTAACATGACAATTAGAAGGGGCAAGAGCTCCATAAAATTTTTCCATGGAAATGTGTGAATCCCATTAAGACACTTTCTTAAAGAGTTTATATTAAATGCTTGCATGTTAGTTACTAAAATTACTAAAAGCCTACATGTTGGTTATTAAGTTTGCCACAATTTGCTAAAGAATACTTGTAGGTTGGTAAAATTGCTAAGTTGCCTAAAGCTAACATCTCCCTTCTTAACATATGCTTATGGCAATGAATTTCCCACTAATTTAAGATTTTATTAGCAATAATGCCATGGAATTAGTGTTAAGTAAAATGGTATTAAATTCATGCCACTTTTATTCCATGATGACACCATATGGAAATGGTTCATGTTGCTAATGCTACATAAGAGAGACCATGTTGCTTTAGTCCCATGTGAGAATAAAGCCATGTTGCTTACTAATCTTGTATTATAAATCCTAGTGGGTACCTCTCTTGTTGCATGTAACTACCAAAGCTTGCATTTTAATTCAAGTTGCATTTTAACTTGAACTTGACTCTAGTTGCATTCTAGTTGCATTTTAATTTCTTAGTGCATTTTAATTCAACTTGCATTTGGGCTCATTCTTGGTTACATTTTAATTCAAGTGGTGGAATTGCTTATGTCTTACTAGCTTTGTGGCATTTGAAAAGTGTATGTGGTTTAAATATCTTAAGGAAGCTAGGCTCTGGAGTATGCTTGTGGCAATATGCAAGGAACTCTAATTATTTCCTTTTAAAAGGTTGCATTTTGGTGAAAATGAATTGCTAAGGTAAGTTGTTTCATATGAATTGGCTAAGAGAATGGGAGATAGTGCTAGTTTCAAGGTGGCCAAAGGCAGGTTGTGATGATGAATGGAGATATGTTGGTTGTTATGTGATTCCTTTTGTTACATGCTAGTCTTTTAATTGAAATGCATGCTAATTCTTGCTATCTCCTCTTATGTTCACCTTAATTATGCATGCTAGCTAGTAGTTTAAATGTGATTCACATTCTTGAAAGTTTATGGTTAAGTCCTCTTAAATGAGGGTGACACGGGTTGGGGGAATTCCGAAGTATCGGTAGGCCTATGGGATGGACTGGTTGTGGTGGCGTCGTGGTTCTATGTGGTAGGTACACTTACACTCCTGACGGACTAGCGCGGCGGGGAGTGTAGAGTGGTACCCGAGGCTCCTGACGGGCTAGCACGGCAGGGAGTCCTCTTTTGCTCTCCCACATAGTTGGGAGAGGTCCAGTCTCATACGTCATATTCTATATTAGGATTCCAGAACGCTAACCAAGGAACTAACTGTTAACCCTCATTACTTTTGTAGCATTGGTAAATGTTGTTTACTCGTGTTTCTTTACTTGTAGTTCTTTTATGGCATATACTATTGCTATACCCCTTACATGTTGCACGTACACCTCTTACTCACACTTGTGTAATTTTAGGTGCCAGTCTCTTTACTTTAATGTTATAGTATCATTATCAGTAGTTGATCATATACTTAAATGTTTTAAATTTGCAATGTGTATGTCTTATTTCCTTTGCCTGCTGAAATTGTGTTTTTCCTTCATGCCTTGCATTATATTATGATTAAAACAACACCCCCATAATTAATATTTACCTGCACGAGTTGGGATTCCTACTTGGACGCGCTTTTATGTGCTCCAACTATTGTCCTTTCAGGCTATTGAGCTGGTTGCTGGAGTTGGAGTTTTGGTTGAGGAGTTTGAGTTGTGAGTTGGATGGTGATGGGGTTTGTTTGGGTAGAGTGAGATATTGTATATAAGTGGATGTATTAGACAATGTGATGTATAAATTTCAGAGTTTCTCCTTAGTTTAGTTGTTGTCTCTGGGTTGGTACAGTGTTTTCTATGGTTCTCGCTGTGTCTTCTGTGCTGTGTTGTTGGTTTGCTTCTTGGGGACATTACATGCACTATTCCAGTAGTGTGCAGTGGACCTGTTTCGAGCTTTTCTTTTTCGTACTTCCCTTTGTAACTCTCGCCACTCTGGAAAAACCTGGGATGGGTTCGTACCTTCCGGGTATCCTGGGGAGTGTGGCGTTACAATATTAAATGGCTACATGCTCATCCATTACTACCTTAATCAGTGTGTACCGGTCTATCCGGAATATCAATGGCATGTCTTGATATTCTATTGATTAGGAACTGCATGTATTGTTCTTAAGCGGTTCGATTAGATCTCATTATTATAATCTCAATATTATCATAATCTCCTTACATGATCTAAAGACTTTATCAATGCAATAATATATTAATATACATATATACACATTCATATAAGAAATCACAGAGATAAAGTACCAAATAGCATACTATTATTTGAACAAGATGTATCAATTACAATAATTTTCTTAATGACATACAATTCCTAACAACTAAGGATCATGAGCTGTGGATGCTGAAAACTAAGTTTTCCTAATAAATACTTCAATACACTAATTTACATGTGTGTTAGAATAATATAAATGTCTAAGCTAATGGTTAATATCATAGCCATATATATTGATAATAGGAGAGGAGTTACAAGTATAGGATCCCAAGGGACACCCACTTAGTAGTGGGTGTAATGGTGGATGTAAGTGGGTGGAGACCAAAGGTCTCCCCTATTCACAACACTCCCCCTCATCCATCCATTCTTAGCATATGAATTCTTCAGGATCCAATACGCTAGTATTGGGTGGATACTGCTGGATCCAGAGTTACCGTGTTTTGCCTCGTAAAAACCTTAGCTGTGGAAAACCCCGTAGAAAAAACCAACAGCTTAAGGAAAAATAGTACAATACACAAGTGACTCCTCCTGATCCGTACAAGCTTCAGGCTTGTAGGTCTTTCAGCTGTCGCATCCCTATATCTTTTACAAGGTTTCTAAAAGTACATCTAGGCAATGCCTTAGTAAACAGATCAGTTAAATTATTACAAGACTGAATCTGTCGTACTTCAATCTACTTCTGCTCTTGTAGCTCGTGCGTCCAAAAAAACTTGGGATAGATGTGCTTCGTCCTATAGCCCTTGATGTAACCAGCTTGTAGTTGGGCTATACAAGCTGTATTATCTTCAATAATATGGATGGCTTAAGGTCGTCCGTCTTCAGGCCGGTTGTCACCAGAATGTGATGAATGACTGAACGAAGCCAGATACATTCTTTGCTAGCTTCATGTATTGCCAGGAGCTCTGAGTGGTTGGATGAGACCGCTGTGGTGGTCTGCTTCACAGATTTCCAGGAGATGGCTGAGCCACCGAAGGTAAACACAAAACCAGTCTGTGATTTCTCGGTGTGTGGATCAGACCTTTGGAGGTAGCGTAGAAGCTGCTTTACTCCGTTCCAGTGACGCTTTGTGGACGCTGAACTGTATCTGGCTAGTAGGTTGATTACAAACGCTATGTCGGGACGCGTGCAGTTTGCCAGATATAGTAGTGCTCCAATGGCACTAAGGTAAGGTACTTCAGAACCTAATGTTTCCTTCCCCTCTTCCTGCGGCTGGAAAAGGGACCTTATGTACATCCAAAGATCTAACGACCATTTGTGTACTTAGAGGATGGCTCTTATCCATATGGAAATTTTTAAGTAATTTCCTTGCGTATATGGATTGGTGTAACATGATTCCATCGCTAAGGTGTTCTGTCTGTAAGCCAAGATAACATTTAGTCTTGCCTCGGTCTTTCATTTCAAACGTTAGTTTGAGGCGTGCAGATAAATCATAAATCTCTGCAGAAGCTCCGATGAGGTTTAAGTCGTCTACATAGACGGCTATTAATACGAATCTCGTTCCCGTTGGTTTTAATGAAAAAACACGGGCAGACTTCATTATTGGTGAAACCTTGTTGAACAAGGAATTCCCACAGTCTGTTATACCACATTTTCCCTATTGTTTAAGACCATATTGTAGAGATTTCTAAGGTCCCTTAGGGCTAATTTAAACATCTCGTCCTAAGTCAGACGATCTTAATTTAAATAAGCAGCGAAAAACCAATTATTAAACTATTTAATAATTACTGCCTAAGAAAAAATCCCTTAGCCAGGATTATCTACTGACTCGAGTTGGGTCTGACCAACTCGAGAAAGTTCTAACAACTACAGAATATGAAATGCATAAATAAATATGACTCACCCGGAATCTTGCCTTGGAACAAGCAAGATGTTCCGCACCGTCTTGCGCTCCAAAATATGAGCTGCATCCCGAACCGCATCGCGTCGCTCCTCGTCGCAAACTGGATCACCTCCCGAGCCGCACCTTGCCTCCGAGCCCATCACTAGCCGTAGAAAGTTTCACTTGAGTAAACCCGCGTCGTAGACTTCCGAATCAGATTCGGACCTCCCCGTTGCCTTGCTAGGACTCGGTTGGAGGACAGGAAAAATTAATAGAGGAAAAGAATAATTTTAAGTCTTGATCAAGTTTGCTCAAATAATTAGGAGCTCATTGAATGGTAGACTTGGTGCACTTTTCAATGAGGAGGGCTACCCCCTATTTATATAGGGAGCCGGCCCCTCCTCTCTTGCTATGAGCAATGTGGGACAATAAAATGGTCAATAGGAATTGATTTCACTAGAAGTCTAAACTTCTAAAATCAACCATAAATCCATTTCTGAGTTTCGACTTTCAAACAACCTGTCAAACCGAAGATCTCGAGACAACGATCGCATAGAAAAAACGGCATCCAATTCCGATATCATTTGACCCCTCAAATGTCGAAAATAGACTTCAAATCTCGTTTTCCCAAAAAACAGCACAAACATGCTATTTCCTGGCGGATCTGACCCACCAGATCAAAGTGGCCAAATGGCCCGCCGGCCCGGAGCCCGGCCCGCCCGGCCCGGTTTTCGGGCCGGCCCGGCCCGGCCCGGTCAACCCGGGCCGGGCCGTTGACCACGCCCGGCCCGCCCGGCGGGCCGGGCAATTGCCCACCCTGCGGCCCGCCGGGCCGGGCCGGCCCGGCCCGGCAGGCGGGCCGGGCCGGCCCGCCCGGCCCGCCCCGCCTCCCAACAGCCATATTATGGCTGTTGGGGGGGTTTTTTTTTGGTCTTTTTGACCAAAATACCCCCCCAACAGCCATAAACAGCTATATTGGGGGGGTAGTTAGGTCAATTTCTGCCAAAATGACCAAAAAAACCGTCCCAACAGCCATAAAACGGTCATATTGGAGGGTTATTTTGGTCTTTTGAGCCTTAAAAAATCCTATAAATACCGCACACATTCATACCAATTTCTTCACAACTCTAAAATTCTCTACTCTCAAATTTTACTGTAATCTCAGGCTATTGCTCTTATCTCGCGGCGCTCTCAAGATACGGCTGCTACCTCTACACTTCCGCATCTCAAATTCAAGCTCCGACTCAGGGATCCGATCAGCTGCTAGACTGCTACCTCACTGCGGCTCTATCTGCAATCAGGTTCCTACTTCCTATTATTATTAAATTAGCATAATGGCCGGATCAAACAACCCACGTAGATCTGTTACCGCTAATTTTAACACTGAAGAATATGGTTTTTTTTCAAAATTCGCTGAACAACCCTATTGAAACACCGGACTTTCCGGAAATGACTCCAAATGAACAACATGAATGGCACGATAGTAATAGCCCCATAGTGGGTACACAGGGATTTTCTGGTTCTGCACACACTTCAACCCCTTCTACTACTGCTGGTCCCACTGCTTCACAAGCAACCCAAGGCAGAAAACAGAAATCTGCTGTTTGGGATAACTATTCACTAGAAACAGTGCCTAGAAAAGGACTTAGGGCTTTTTGCAAAATTTGTAGATCAGATTTCAATTGCGCAGCCAAAGATGGCACAACACATCTAAAAAGACACACAGAAGCACATAAAAAAAGAGAGGCTAGACAGACAACGTTAAACTTAACAACTAATTCTAGCTCTCTGTCTGCTTTTTCGTATTCTTCTGAAACAATGCGAAAGGAGATGACTAGACTAGTTCTTTGCCAAGAATTACCTTTAAGTTATGGGGAAAGCTCCTCAGTAGAACGTTTTAACCAATTAACCCTGAACACCGCATTTAAAAAGGTGCCTAGAACCACACTTAGAAGAGATGTTATGGCAGCTTTTGAAGCTGGCAAAGCCAAATTGATTCAAACTTTTGCGGCCTTAAAATCTAGGATAGCTTTAACGTCCGACATATGGACAACAAAATGGGGGTTATCCTACATTTGTGTTACGGCCCATTATGTAGACAACGACTATATTATTCATAAGATGATTATTGGATTTAAATTGTTACCCTTTGGTCATACTGGTGTTGTTATTGCTAATGCGATTATGCCTGTTATTCGTGAGTATGGCATTTCTGATAAAATCATTTCATTTACACTTGATAATGCCTCTAACAATACAATTGCAATATCATTTTTAAAAACACATCTGAACCCTGATCTGGATGGTCTTTTATTTCATCAGCGATGTGCTTGTCACATCTTAAACTTGATAGTACAGGATGGGCTTAAATATGCTGCTGATTGGGTAGAAAAGGGTAGAAACCTTTTGTTATACATACAATCTTCTACCAATAAGAGAGCTTTATATAAAGAAGTATGTAGAAATTGCCAACTTCCTTACCGGAAGTTTACATACAGTGTTCCACATAGGTGGAACTCAACGTATCTTATGATGCGTTGCTTGCTTAAAAACAAGATGCAACTGACTTATTTTGCTAGCACCCACATTCCGTACGAGACGGATTTCAACCTTACTGAATTAGAGTGGAAAACAATTGAGCAGCTTTGTGATTTTTTTGAGGGTTTTTATTATGCTACAAACAAATTTTCGGGTATGTATTACTCAACATCCTTTTTAGGGCTTGGTCAATTAGTTATAATTTCTGACACTTTAGCTAGGTATAGAGACACTACAGACACTACCCTCATTCTTCAACCGATGATCGAAGAAATGTGTACTAAACTAGCAAAATATTGGAATCATGTTCCTTTGCTTTATTCATTAGCTAAGGTTTTTGATCCACGATATAAAGAGGATGTAGTAGCTGGATTATTAGAAACGTTTTATGAAAACATGCAATTTGAAGTTGAAGATCATATAATGCATTTTAAAACTAGCTTAAGAGCTCTGTTGCAACGTATGAAGCTAGATATGGAACTTCATCAAACACTTCTTCTGTTCCTGCTAGTTCTAATATTACATGCAAACTGAGGCAGATTTTGGGGAAGAAAAAACAAAAAACCGTAGCTTCAGAACGTTCGTCAAATGAGTTGTCCAAGTATTTAGAAATTTCTTATCCTTTCACTGAGGAAGAATTGGATGATCCAAATTTTGACATTTTGGGATGGTGGAAAATGTATGAACCTAGGTTTCCAATTCATACCATTATGGCTCGTGATCTGTTATCAATCCCTATTTCTACTATTGCGTCCGAGTCTGCTTTTAGTGCAAGTGGCAGGGTTCTGAGTGACAGGAGATCAAGGCTTAAAGAAGATGTAGTTGAAGCTGCGGTATGTGCAAAGGACTGGTTTCATGCTGAAGACCGCTCGCAAGACAAACAGGACCTTTCAGAAGATTCTGAGGACGAAGGGACTGACGCTGAATGATTTTCTTTTTTTCATGTATTGTTATTTTTTATCTTGTATTAACTTGTAGAAGTCCTATGTGTTGGCCATTGTACGAGGGGTAAGGCTGGCCAATGTAAGTCCCCCCTCAAAAAAAATTTTAATTAATGCAATTTAAAGGTTCAACCCGGGACCTTCGTGAATTTCGGGCTAAAAATTAATTTAAAATGATTTAATAATTTTTAAAAGATTTTTAAAATTTTTTTCTTTTTTAAAAATTTATTGGGCAAAAAACCGGGCCGACCCGTGACCGGCCCGGGCCCGGGCCGCGGGCTGCGGGCCGGGCTTGGGGGGGTTTTCACCCCCCCCCCCCCCCCCCCCCCCCCCGGGCCGGGCCGGCCCGTGGCCCGGCCGGGCCGGCCCGTGGCCCGGCCAGGACAGGCGGGCTTCGGGCCGGGCCGGGCCGGGCCGGCCCGACGGCCACCTTGACCACCAGATGCGAGTCAGACCCGCAAGCCCAAAAAGGGCCGATCCTCGGCTGTTTTTACGTTTCTGGGCTCGTTAGAGCTCCGATTTGGACGCGGTTTCTTCCTGTGGATTTCTTAGGAAGTCCCCTTTGTTCCCATGTGTCTAAGTCAATATAATACCAAGTATTAATATGTCCCAAATGCTAAACTCTTTAGCTTTTCATCTCACAACTGACTTGTGAGTTTAATCATTCTATTGCATTGACTGCATTCCTCTTTAACGATCTTCCTATTACTAAGACATGAATATTACTCGGTGTGAGACCCTACAGCCTGACCCTACTACAGGTTGAGACTCGAAGTCTCTAGACGACAGTAACCACTAGCAGCAGGTGTCGTCCCTGTTTCAGAATCATCGATTATGTGATTGACTCGTTGGCAAGAGTGCCGACGGGATCACTCTGACTGTGACCGTGATGATTTCTACAGTTTTAGTCCCTTCGTCTCAGCTATGTCACTTGCCTAGCCTATGGTATGGAACTTTGTCAACCCCACTAGCTAGCAGTGGTCAGTATACGTCGGTCTCTAGTACATTCATGTTGTACATCTTACAACATACCTTGGCCAAGGTTTTACCGAGAGCCGTACTGACCTGCGATACTAACTTCCCATTAACGGAAGAGACGAATCCTTTATTGATCATTACTCAGCTCGTACGCTTCGAGTATCACCCAGCCTAAGATCTTTCAGCAGGCCTTGCCTCGAAGCTAGATCTTAGACCTAAGTGATACCGTTCACGCACAGCTTCGTATAATGATCTCAAGTCCTAAGGACCAACTTACCTATCATCACTTAGAGTTATTAATGACAATTAGTTAATATTTAACCATTTAATAACTCTTGTTTGGGTCGTTCAGTGGACTCATTCTCTAATGAGCATATGTGCCTTGTCTTCGACTTTGCCAAGTCATATGGTTATAAAACTAACTAGACTAAGACACAATGGTCTGTCCGATGTGGCGATATCCCTATCTCGATACATCTAAGACTATGAACGCTTTTTAGATTCAAGCTGCTATCGGTCAGACATTTCTCATAATCGCAATCTACATCGCGAAACATGTGTGACCTAACTTTGAATCCAAGGAAATAATCTAAGCAATTAATAAATTGAAATTACTCAGACAATATTTTACCCGAAAGCATACTTTCACTTATTGAACAAGATGTTTACAAAGATAAATTGCCACGAGGGCATACATCTCTCTACATCTTCCACTTGCACTCAGGCCTATTTATTTTGGTATCTCATACCATATTTACACGCTAGTCTAACTAGATGATCGCATGCCAGCACCTTCGTGAATGGATCTGCTAGGTTGTCTTCTGTACAGACTCTAAGGAGTTCTATGTCCTTCCTCTGCTCGATCTCCCATATAAGGTGATACTTGTGAAGAATATGTCTGGATCTCTTGTGGAATCTCGATTCTTGAACTAGGCTGATGGTTGCATTGTTGTCGCGATACAACGTATTGGACTTTCAATAGCAGGCACCATTCCGAGCTGGTTGATGAACTTCCTCATCCAGACCGCTTCCTTTGATGCATCATTGGCTGCTATGTATTCGGCTTCCATCGTGGAGTCTGCAACATCGACTTCTTTGGAACTCCTCCAACTGACTGCTCCTCCGTTGAGAGTGAAAACATATCCAGAAATCGATTTGCTATCATCCACATCATCACTCTAAAAGCTGGAATATGTGAAGCCTTCAACTTTCAGGTCTTCACTTACATAAACCAAGATCAAGTTTTTAGTCCTTCTCAAGTACTTAAGAATTGTCTTGAACGCTTTCCAGTGCTCCTCTCCAGGGTTAGACTGATATCGACTTACTACACCTAGTGCATAAGCGACATCAGGTCTGGTACAGATCATGGAATACATGATAGATCCTATAGCCGAAGCATATGGGATCTTGGTCATTTGTTCCTTTTCCAAGTCAGTCTGTGGAGACATCTTCTTGGAAAGGGTTATTCCATGATTGGCTGGTATTAAACCACCCTTACTGTTTTCCATGCCAAAACGTTTTAGCACGGTGTCAATGTACCTAGTTTGGGAGAGTCCTAGCATCCGTTTAGATCTATCTCTATAGATCTTCACACCTAGTATGTAGGATGCTTCTCCCAAGACTTTTATGGAGAAGTTGGTTGATAACCATGTTTTAACAGACTTCAACATCTCTATGTTGTTACCTATTATCAGAATGTCATCCACGTATAGAACGAGGATAACTACAGAATTATTATTACTGGTCCTTTTGTAGATGCATGGATCATCCTCATTTCTGACAAAACCAAACTCTTTGACTGTTTTGTCGAAGCGGATGTTCCAACTCCTTGAAGCTTGCTTAAGCCCATAGATGGACCTATGCAGCCTACACGCTTTTCCTTTACTCACACTGACTTCGAAACCTTCTGGCCGAGTCATGTAAATTTGTGTAATGCCCTACCAGCTACTGCACAAGTACTAGAGGGGGGGTGAATAGTACTTTAAAATAATAAGGAGTATAATTCCAAATTAAATTGCAATCAACTACCAAATCAATTTGCGGAAGCTTAAATTGAACGACGACAACGAAATTGACAATGCTAACAAACGATGTTAATGGGTTCGGATCCACCCAAGTCTCCCCGACTTGTTCCCGGTGATCCTACGTCCCAACCACCCGGATCCCCTCCGGATACTTGAGTTAGAAACCCTAACTCAAGATTTCCACTATGAATATCTTGTGAAAAACCTTCACAAGATCAAATCATACATGCAATGGCAAAGTGAATCCCACAACCCGGGATCACAAACTTCTCTCACAATCGAGAGAACCAATAAGCAATATAAAAGAGTTTATATGAAATAAACAAGCTTACCACAAAATCATATACCTTGAGTTTTTCTTACCCAATAGGTGGAATGAAGGATTTGAGGAAGATGAAGTTACCAAACCCTAGCACCAAGGAAATGAGCAGCAATGGGTGCCTAGGGATGATTTGGAAACTTGAATCAAGCAATAGCTTGAAGAGCTCACCAAGAACAAGCTTCTCTCTAGATCTAGAAATGAGAGAGAATGGGTTTCTTGTGAGGAAGAGAGCTTTAGATTTGAGGGAGAATAGCTATCTCTTTAGAACTCAATGAATCTCTTAATGGCAGCTCTATCTGTGATAGAAATGACCTAGGTTCGTATTTATAGGGTCCCATAAAAACAAGTTAGGTCAATCTCCAACGGAAAGAAATCTGTGAGAATTAGTCGGTCAAAGAACACTCACTGACCGACTAGTTCATCAACTAGTCGGTCAGCCAAACAACGTGGACCGACTAAGAGTAGATCTGAGAAGAAAGAGAATTTCAGACCTAGACATCTAGTCGGTCCAAGAACACTGTCTGACCGACTAGTTTCACAACTAGTCGGTCATCCAATGAACGTAGACCGACTAAGAGGCAAAACAACTTAGACTGAAGGCAAGTTGACTTAGTCGGTCTAAGAACAAAAATTGACCGACTAGATTGTCAACTAGTCGGTCATCAAACGTTCTTAGACCGACTAACGGTAAACAGTAGCTTAGGAGAAATTTAGAGTGAACAGTAAGTCACAACTAGTCGGTCAAAGAAGCATCATTGACCGACTAGTTCACAAACTAGTCGGTCGGTGAGTCAACGTAGACCGACTAACTGTAAACAGTAAAGTCCAAGAAATTAAGGAATCAAACTAGTCGGTCCAAGAACAGTTGCCGACCGACTAGATCACCATCTAGTCGGTCAGTACTTGTTCTTGTACCAACTAACATGCACAACAAAGTCCGAATCGAAGCGCGACGCTTCGAGGAAGTTAGAATGAACTTGTGCAAGAATCCTAGAGCTACGAAATGAGCGTAATGAAGATAGAAACGTAAGATATACTCAAGGCTTAACATTCTATCAATCGAAACTAAAAGACTATAAATAAAACCTTAATAAACGGTCTTTGAGAGCTTCGATTGAATCTTCATAACTTCCAAAGCGCTGCAGGAGCTTCAACGAAGCTTTAGGCTTGAATACGAGCTTTTGGAAGTGTTGAGATGTCGCTTTGAATATTCTCGTGAAATTGGCGACGATCTCCAATACTACGCTCACAAAATGTTAGTTCATGAATTATTTATGTTTGCTCATCATCAAAACCAAATCCGGGGAGTCCAATATTCAACATTCTCCCCCTTTTTGGTGATGACAAACCAACATAAATAATAATCAAAAATAATAATTCAAATGTAAAATACTTACTCCCCCTGCATTGATGACACGTTAATTCCCAAATGAATATATATGAATTGCATCAATCAGACGAGTAAGATATATAATGAGAATTGATTTTTGAAATATCGGATTTTGAAAATCCTTATATGTATCTTAACTCCCCCTGAATCTAACATATCAAACTAGATTCTTGGAAATTGAGTTAAATTTTTCATTTGCACTATTTATTATCATTATCTCTCCCCCTTTGGCATTATCCCAAAAATGGGGGGCATACAACGACAACAATTAGGAAATGTAAAATCCAACATCGGGAGTCGTAGACAATGACGATGGAGCTAATTGACACCAAAAGAAAAACGATTAAATCAATTCAAAGTGTGCCAATTGTCCATTATCACAAAGTGAAAATCAAAATCATCAAAAAATACCAAATAATTATTCATTAATTGAATAAAGAAACATACTCTTCAATATTCAATATACTTGGTTAATTTTGTGCATGGAAAACAATTCTATACAATTATAGAATTTAAATCTATTTAACCAAGTTTTTATGCGTCGAGCGACGAAATCTCATTTCAAATACATTCAACGAATATTAAAATTTGCACGACGAATAAAAGACAAAGTGAATGACGATGAACATATATATATGCAGAGACAACATGAGTATATCCAAAAAGATATCACATCGAATATATGAGATACATCATATCAAGCGCTACATATCAACAAAAAGAAATACATCAACATCATCGATACAATATACCCATCAAAATGAAATACACCATCATCATCATCATTCTCATCAAAATAAATACAGCAGCAGCGACGACATCCAAAATACATCAAAAACATAATAACCCTCATACCCTATCCTAACCCATAATACTCTCGCTAAGATATATCATCCAAGGCGTATATGGAGAGTCCTCGAAACAACGATCACGAGGAGGAGGCAGGATCTGCAGCGTCCGTGGGTCCAGTCGACGGAGTGGACTCAGGCTCTGCAGGGAGAAGAGGCGTCTCAACAGATGGAATCGTCGGGGCAGGAGTCGAGATCTCAGGAACAGGCTCTACAGCAGCAAGGGTCTCGACAGCAGAAGTGTCAACTGGAATAGCAGCAGGCTCAGCAACAGGGTCAACAGCAGGCTCTGAAGACTGAAGTGCTGAAGCAGAAGGCTCTGGAGCACCGGAAGAGGTGCCAACTCCAGGAGCAGAAGAGGAAACACCAGCAGCAGCAGCAGTGGCCTCATCGCCACGGGCAAAAGAAGTGACAAGCTCGTCAAGCTCCTCATCGTCCATCTCCTCGGCCTCAGACACCGAAGGAGGAAGCTCAATCCCCATCATACGAGCCATACGACATACGACCTCCTCAGTACGAGCCAAACGGGAGTCGTGCTGACGAAGAAGACGTACGACATCGTCCAAAGTAGCAGGGGAAGAGGATGCTGCAGCGGCTGACGGAGTAGACTGAGAAGCAGATGCGGTAGACCTCTGCACGTGACGAAGTGCCGCTAAAGATTTCTTCACGGCCGTCGCGTTCAGAGGCGTACCCAAAGGACGCTCATCGTCAGGAGGGAGAGGAACGCGAAAATGACGGAATACGAGTGTCAATAAGCAGGGGTATGGAATGTGTGCAGACTTATTGGTCTTGCGTATACACTCGAAAGAATCCATCTTATCGAGTATCACGCGAGCCCAATTTATCTCGCACCCCAAGAAAAGAGCGTATATGAGCTTCAAAAACGGTTGAGAGGGAAGTGAAGAGGATCCATATTTCGGAAGAAGACATGATTTCAAAATCAGGTTAAGAACCCACGCATTCGGCTTAAAGGATTTCGAAGGAACACCAATGAATGCGGAGGGGATAACCTGGAAAATATCTGCAAGAATAGACTGATCCAAGGAAGAAATGTCGTCTACAGAAATGTCCGAGGGGAGGAGACCACACGATGCACAACCAAGGATCTCCCCCAAGATTTCTGCCGTGAGAACTATAGGAGTTCCCAAGACAGTCGTCTCAATGGAGTGGCTGGCGTCGTACTGGCCTCGAATACGGTTGGCATAGAACAATTTCACGAGGCGAGGGTACGGTTTGGGATTGGCCTTGGGGTCGAATCGGAGATAATCTAGAAGGCCACTATAAGACAGAAGATCAGCAAGGCCGAGGAAATCAGAGAACTGAACGTAATGCTCTAACAACAGTGGACAGTGTTCTATACGGTTGTACGCGGCGAGACACTGAGGGTCATCGCGGCACAACGATATGTCTACACCGCCAACTGGCATAGGAGCTTTACCCTTGGCCTTACGGGTCTTCGGAGGTGGGGTAGGTTCCCTAGTAGGCTCATCCTCAGGGATAAAATCAGTATCGGAATCGGAATCGGGAGGAGTAGCCGGAGTATGAAGAATAGGCTTTTTGGTCTTGGATTTGCGGGGCTTGACGGTGGCAGTCCTAGGCTTCTTAAGAGGAGGTGACGAAGGAGAGGCTTGGGTAGACTTGGCACGACGCTTAGGCTTCGGGGGATTCCTAGGGTCGGAAGGCCCTACGGTCATAGGAGAGGCCCCGGAAGAGGTGATCGGAATACGAGTCTTAGCCATAGTTCTAAGAGCACAAGCAATCGAAGATTAGGTCACTAACAACCTAGAGATCACAAGCAAACAACCCTAGAGATCAAGAAAATTCGAAAATCACAAGCCCTAGGTTAGAAATTGAAACCCTAGGACCTAGAGCTTGAAATCAAGGAGAGACAACCCTAGAATAGGAGATCCACCTAGGAGAGGGAGGGAGATACCTAGGAGGTGGAGTCGACGGCGGCGGACGGCGGCGATCGACGGAGAAACGGCCGGAAGACGAAGGGTTTCGAGTTGAGGGTTTTGGGTTTTCGGGCTGGAGCAAGTGAGAAGACCGACTAAATGAGAATTTAGTCGGACGAGATCGAGTATAAGTCGGTCGGGATGCGAAAAGACACAGCTGCCCTAACACACTTAGTCGGTCACAGTTCAAGTACTGACCGACTAGATTACGATCTAGTCGGTCGGTCAATGAGCTTGAACCGACTAAGTCGAAACAGTAGCTCAGATGAATTTCTAGGGCAAGAATTAGTCGGTCGCAGTATATTCACTGACCGACTAGTTTTCAATCTAGTCGGTCGGAAAGTATACTATGACCGACTAACAATAGAAAAAGATAGGAGATGGATATTTGCATGAGCTAGTCGGTTTGAGTTCATTTGCTGACCGACTAGATGAGCATCTAGTCGGTTGACAAGTGAACTGAAACCGACTAGAAGAGTCCAAAAGTAGAAATTTGATTTCTCTTCACAAACCACTTGGATGATACATCCAAACTCACTTATTAGTCATCTAAATTACCCCATAAAACGTCGAAATCTTAAATACGACATTGAAATACGAATTCGAGCAATAAATTCAAATAATTCACATAAAATTCCCAAAAATTCAATTAATCTAGCATGAATGAAATATCGCGAAATATATTAGCATGCAAGATGATTGAATTAAAATATGAATCCTATATCTCGGATTCACCCATAATCCCCAATTCTCGACGCAACCGCACAAAGGAGTCCTCCTTTAGGGGTTTCGTGAAAATATCGGCGATTTGCTTTTGGGTTTCAACGTACACTAAAATGATGTCCTTTTTAGCAACATGATCATCTAAGAAATGGTGTCGGACATCTATGTGTTTCGATCGGGAATGGTGCACCGGATTCTTTGAAAGACAGATAGCACTTTGGTTATCCACCATGATAGGGCTAGTATCACAATGAATACCAAAATCCTTCAATGTGTGTCTCATCCAAAGAACCTGGGCACAAGCGGCACCGGCGGCAATATATTCCGCCTCGGTGGTTGAAAGTGAAACCGAATTTTGCTTCTTGGAAAACCAAGAGACAAGAGAATTTCCTAGAAAATGGCAAGTGCCACTAGTACTTTTCCTGTCGGATTTGCATCCCGCATAATCAGCGTCACTGTATGAGACTAACTCATACGTGCTAGATCTCGGATATAGTAATCCAAAATCTAAAGTGTAACTTAGATAGCGAAAAATACGTTTTACCGCTACTAAGTGAGAATCCTTAGGTTGAGACTGATAACGAGCACATATACATACGGCAAACATAATATCGGGCCTACTTGCGGTAAGATAAAGCAAACTACCTATCATACCTCGATATAGACGAATGTCTACATCCTTACCGCCCGTATCCTTGTCAAGATGCGTAGTCGTGCTCATCGGAGTCTTTTTCCCGGAGGCATTCTCCATTCCAAATCGCTTTAGCAACTCCACCGTGTACTTCGTTTGGTGGATGAAGATTGCATCGTTCATTTGGCGAATTTGGAGACCTAAGAAATATTTGAGTTCGCCCATGTGGCTCATCTCAAATTGTTCCTTCATAACATTAGAAAACTCTTCGCAAAGAGTGAAGTTAGTAGCACCGAAAATGATATCATCAACATATCATTGTTCGCATGCTTAATAAAAAGTGTTGAATCGGCTTCGCCCATTTTAAAATTCAAATCCAAAAGAAAATTCTTTAGGCGATCATACCAAGCTCGAGGAGCTTGTCTCAAACCATAAAGAGCTTTCTTTAGTTTAAAAACGTGATTTGGAAATTTGTCATTTATGAAGCCCGGAGGTTGAGAAACGTAAACTTCCTCAACGACATCTCCGTTTAAAAATGCACTTTTAACATCCATTTGAAATAATTTAAAATTCTTATGGCATGCAAAAGACAAAAGTAATCTAATTGATTCTAATCTAGCTACCGGAGCGAAAGATTCTTCGAAATCGATACCTTCCTCTTGACGATAGCCTTGAGCTACTAACCGAGCTTTGTTCCGGACGACGACTTGGTTTTCGTCGGTCTTGTTCTTGAAGATCCACTTTGTCCCTATGACGGTGTGGTTCTTCGATGGCAATGGAACAAGCTCCCAAACTTCATTCCTCTCGAATTGAATGAGCTCCTCCTCCATGGCTAAGATCCAAGCGCTATCTTCACATGCTTCATTAATATTCTTTGGCTCTATCGATGAGGCAAAGGCACAATTTGCGAAGTGGTGAACTTGCGATCTCGTCTTGACACTATCATAGATATCGCCAATGACTTGCTCATGGGGATGGTCACGAACCGAATGAAGCCGTTTGGGAATACCTTGATCACTTGGAACATTCTCAACAACTTCATTAGTTGGGTTAGTCTCAATAGAATCAATAGAATCATTAGACTTAGAATTTTCAAACGAATCACATAAAACATCCATAGAATCATTATCATTTGAAATTCTAGTTGGAACAAATCCTTCATTAAATGAGACATGAAGCGACTCCTCGATCGTTGAGGTTCGTTTGTTGAATATCCGGTAGGCTTTGCTACGCGTAGAGTATCCAACAAAGATTCCCTCATCGGATCTTGGATCGAATTTGTCCAAACTACCATATGTGTTCTTAATAAAACATTTTGAACCGAAAACACGAAAATGTTTAACTTGAGGCAACCTACCAAACAACAATTCATAACACGTTTGTTTAGTGCCGGGCCTCAAAAGTATTCTATTAAACACATAGCAAGCGGTGTGTACCGCTTCCGCCCAAAATTGATGGCCAAGTTGGCTATCATCAAGCATAGTGCGAGCACACTCCACTAGCGTCCTATTCTTTCTCTCAACTACACCATTTTGAGGAGGTGCACGAGGGAAAGAGAAGGTGTGAGTAATACCAACTTCATCACAAAATGTCTCAAAAGACTCATTCTCAAATTCACCTCCATGATCACTACGAATAGTGACAATGGTGGTTCCTAAGAGATTTTGTACTTTCTTAACAAAAATTGTGAAGTTTTCAAAAGCTTCATTTTTATTGCACAATGAAAATACCCAAGTAAATCTTGAATAGTCATCTACGATGACAAGTCCATACCTTGCATTTCCTAAGGAAGCTACTCTAGTTGGCCCAAATAAATCTAGATGTAATAGCTCTAGTGGCCTTTTAGTAGAGATGCTTTTCTTAGGTTTAAATGAAGATTTAGGAAGCTTGCCGCGTTGACAACAATCACAAAAACTTTTCTTTTCAAAAACTAGCTTCGGAAAACCTTTAATAGAATTCAATTTTGAAAGCTTATATAGTGTTCCAAAGTTCACATGTCCAAAGCGTCGATGCCATAAGTGTTGTTCACTTGTGTTGGCAACGAGACATTGTTCATATGACTTAGGAAGATCCAAAATATAAATGTCTTTACGACGAGTTCCGGAAAATAATAATTTTTCATTATCCTTTCTTAAAATATGACACAATCCTTTCGCAAAGCTAACTTTGTAACCTTTGTCACAAAGTTGGCTTATTGAAATAAGATTATGATTTAAACCACTAACAAGATAAACATCACTAATTAATGGTTTAGAGGGGTTACCGACTTTACCAACACCTATGATGGTTCCGCTCTCGTTGCCTCCAAATACGACGCGGTTTCCATTCGCAATGGGAACCACTCCGGAGAGCAATCGAGCGTCACCCGTCATGTGTTTTGAACACCCGCTATCGAGTATCCAATTCCCTTTGGAGCTAAATTTAAATTTGTTGCTCCTTTCCTTTTTCTTTTCCTTGAGTACCTAAAGATAGAAACTTTCATATCATGGTACCCAAGGTCATTGGGTCCAAGGGATTAGACCTTTGGAAGCCAAGTCCAAGTGGACTTAGACTTCCCCACATAATTCTTACTATGTACAACATCCGAAAAATAAGCATTCATGTACATTTGTTTTTCGTCCATGCTTGTGTCCGTTGGGCTCCAAATAGTAAATATTTTGGGAGCCATCATCCTATTAGGTGCATGCATGCGACGTTGATTTCTACGTGATGCATGTTGTGGATAGGCATATGAGACATGATGGAATGGTGCACGACGAGAATTATTCATATGATGCGGTGGGTGAACATATGCATGTGTGGGAACACGTGCGTGAGGGTGTCTCACATGGTGTGCACGTGCCCGAGAATGTGTTGCATAAAAATCATCATATGTGTGAGATGGTGGAGTAGGACGTGTGTTCCTACGTGGCATGTTATTGGTGTACATGTAGGCATGCCCCTTCTTTGGAGGTCCACCCAAGGTGGGTTTCTTTCCAAAAGAGGGCGTGGACGAGGTGGAAGCACCATTGGTAGATGAACTACCAATAGAGTGTTTGCTACCACTCGTAGAGTCACCGGAAGTTGGCCTAACAAAAGTAGTGGCCGCTTTGGATGGACATCCCGTCGTATACCCCAAACCAATGTGGTGATTGGCCGGAAGTAAGTCACTTAGGATTTTATCCAAATGGTCCTTACCTTTGTTGAATTTGTTAATTCGGCCCAATGTGTTCTCATATTTCTCTTTGAGAGAACGCAAAGAAGTATCCAAAGTGGATATTTGCGAAGTGAGCACATAAACACGAGATTTAAGATTCTCGTTCTCAATACTCAAAGTCGAGTTTTGAGAAGTTAAATCCGCTATCTCATGTTCTTCCGCATCCTCGATGCTAACATGTTCAAGTTTAGATTTGAGATTAACAATCTCATTTCTTAACTCTTCAACAACGGTGTCGTTGTTGGTGATGATAGTCTTAGGCGATGTTTGAATGCTAGCTAGGTCATCTTTTACCTTAGTATATCTATTTACTAACTTAGTGTATTTTGACCAAAGTTGAGAGTTAGCATTTCTAAGATCATCCATCGTTACCTCATCGCTTTCGTCATTACTATCATCGGAAGAGGAGGATCCTTGATCGTTCTCCTCTCTTGCCATGAAGCACATATGTGCTTGCTCCACTTTCTCATCATCCGACTCTCCGCTTGAGGAATCCTCGGAGTCGGTGAATGTTGCTCCGACAAGTCCTTTCTTGTACCCCTTTTTGTATTTCTTGGACTTATCGAATTTTGGCGCCTTCCACTTCTCCTTGTGCTTATTGAGGGGACACTCCGCTTTCATGTGTCCCGGCTTATTACACTTGAAACACAAAGGAGAGGAAGAGGCGTTAGTAGAACCAAATTTAGCTTTGTTCTTGAAGTTACCTTTTCGGAAGAAACGGTTGAACTTCTTGGCCATGAGTGCCATGGACTCCAAGTCTAACTCGTTTTCCGAGTCTTCATCATCGGAAGATGTGGATGAAGCCGCCTTGAATGCAATCGCCTTTTTCTTAGGCGCATCTAGGTTCAAATATGACTTCATCTTTTCTTGTAGCTTCACCTTGCTATCTTTGCGTACCTCGTATGACATCAAAGTACCCATTAGTTGAACTACGGTATATTTGTTCATGTCATTACCTTCCTCGATGGCGAAGGTACGTTTTTCCCAAGAAGAGGGAAGTCCTTCAATAAGCTTTAAGCACTTCTCCTTTTGAGTGTAGATCTTGCCGAGGGCCTCTAACTCGTTTATTATGTCAACGAAGCGAGCGTAATATTCTTTCATCTTCTCGCCCTGTTGCATATGAAACATTTCTTAATCTTTGGTTACGACTACGAGTTTAGAGTCTCTTACCCGACTCGTCCCTTCATGTAGTATGAGGAGAGAGTTCCAAATTTGATATGCACTCTTACATGTGCATATCTTATTGAAGTCCTCGGGCTCCAATGCGCATTGCAAGGCGTTCATTGCCTTGGCATTGCTTACCTCCGCGGCGACCTCCGCGGTAGTCCATTTCTCAAAATCTTCTTCTTCGGGCTCGATGTACTCCTTCATTGTAGTCCTCCATAAAGATGCACTCCGGAGGAAAGTCTCCATCCGGCACTTCCAGTACCCGTAGTTGGTACCGTTGAAGAATGGAGGCCTCGTAGAGGAATGTCCTTCCATCACCGATGACGCTCCTTCACGGTTCCTGAAGGTGTCATAGTTGGAGGGTGGAGGCACGGTCTTGTTGTCGTTGGCAGACATAGCTGTGTATCTGGCTCTGATACCAAATGTAATGCCCTACCAGCTACTGCACAAGTACTAGAGGGGGGGGGTGAATAGTACTTTAAAATAATAAGGAGTATAATTCCAAATTAAATTGCAATCAACTACCAAATCAATTTGCGGAAGCTTAAATTGAACGACGACAACGAAATTGACAATGCTAACAAACGATGTTAATGGGTTCGGATCCACCCAAGTCTCCCCGACTTGTTCCCGGTGATCCTAAGTCCCAACCACCCGGATCCCCTCCGGATACTTGAGTTAGAAACCCTAACTCAAGATTTCCACTATGAATATCTTGTGAAAAACCTTCACAAGATCAAATCATACATGCAATGGCAAAGTGAATCCCACAACCCGGGATCACAAACTTCTCTCACAACCGAGAGAACCAATAAGCAATATAAAAGAGTTTATATGAAATAAACAAGCTTACCACAAAATCATATACCTTGAGTTTTTCTTACCCAATAGGTGGAATGAAGGATTTGAGGAAGATGAAGTTACCAAACCCTAGCACCAAGGAAATGAGCAGCAATGGGTGCCTAGGGATGATTTGGAAACTTGAATCAAGCAATAGCTTGAAGAGCTCACCAAGAACAAGCTTCTCTCTAGATCTAGAAATGAGAGAGAATGGGTTTCTTGTGAGGAAGAGAGCTTTAGATTTGAGGGAGAATAGCTATCTCTTTAGAACTCAATGAATCTCTTAATGGCAGCTCTATCTGTGATAGAAATGACCTAGGTTCGTATTTATAGGGTCCCATAAAAACAAGTTAGGTCAATCTCCAACGGAAAGAAATCTGTGAGAATTAGTCGGTCAAAGAACACTTACTGACCGACTAGTTCATCAACTAGTCGGTCAGCCAAACAACGTGGACCGACTAAGAGTAGATCTGAGAAGAAAGAGAATTTCAGACCTAGACATCTAGTCGGTCCAAGAACACTGTCTGACCGACTAGTTTCACAACTAGTCGGTCATCCAATGAACGTAGACCGACTAAGAGGCAAAACAACTTAGACTGAAGGCAAGTTGACTTAGTCGGTCTAAGAACAAAAATTGACCGACTAGATTGTCAACTAGTCGGTCATCAAACGTTCTTAGACCGACTAACGGTAAACAGTAGCTTAGGAGAAATTTAGAGTGAACAGTAAGTCACAACTAGTCGGTCAAAGAAGCATCATTGACCGACTAGTTCACAAACTAGTCGGTCGGTGAGTCAACGTAGACCGACTAACTGTAAACAGTAAAGTCCAAGAAATTAAGGAATCAAACTAGTCGGTCCAAGAACAGTTGCCGACCGACTAGATCACCATCTAGTCGGTCAGTACTTGTTCTTGTACCAACTAACATGCACAACAAAGTCCGAATCGAAGCGCGACGCTTCGAGGAAGTTAGAATGAACTTGTGCAAGAATCCTAGAGCTACGAAATGAGCGTAATGAAGATAGAAACGTAAGATATACTCAAGGCTTAACATTCTATCAATCGAAACTAAAAGACTATAAATAAAACCTTAATAAACGGTCTTTGAGAGCTTCGATTGAATCTTCATAACTTCCAAAGCGCTGCAGGAGCTTCAACGAAGCTTTAGGCTTGAATACGAGCTTTTGGAAGTGTTGAGATGTCGCTTTGAATATTCTCGTGAAATTGGCGACGATCTCCAATACTGCGCTCACAAAATGTTAGTTCATGAATTATTTATGTTTGCTCATCATCAAAACCAAATCCGGGGAGTCCAATAATCAACAATTTGCTCTTCTAAACCATCGTTTAGAAAAGCAGTCTTCACATCCATTTGCCAGATTTCGTAGTCGTAGTAGGCAGCAATAGTGAGTACGATCCGAATAGACTTGTGCATGACTACTGGTGAGAAGGTCTCGTCATAATCTATTCCTAGAATCTGACGATATCCTTTTGCAACCAGTCTAGCCTTGTATGTTTCTATTTTTCCATCTGCACCAATCTTCTTCTTGAAGATCCATTTGCAGCCTATGGGAACATTTCCCTTGGGCACGTTTTCTAAGGTCTACACATTATTCACGTGCATGGAATCTATTTCGGACTTCATTGCATCTAGCCATTTGTTAGAGTCTATACTCTTTATGGCTTCCTGGAAGCTAACAGGGTCATCATCTAATATGATGCTATCCTCAATCCCACCGTCTACGAGAAAACCATAGTATCTTTCAGGGACTCGAGGAACCCTATTGGACTTCCTAATGGCTGGTTGGGAGATGTTAAGTTCTGACTCTCCCACTGGTTCCGACACTTGTTCCTATGTGAGTACTTCCTCTGAGCATTCGTACAGATCAATTACCTTGCCAGTTGATTCCTTTACAATGAATTCCTTTTCCAGAAAAGTGGCATGTCTAACGACAACAATTTTTTGTTGCTCTGGATGGTAAAAGACATAACCTAATGAATGTCTCGGGTATCCTATGAACTTACACAAGATAGATCTATCTTCCAGTTTGTTTGGATTCTTCCTTTTGACATATGCAGGACAACCCCATACCCTTAAGTGATTAAGGCTAGGTTTCTTGCCGGTCCATATTTGATATGGTGTCATATGCACAGATCTTAACGGAACTTTATTTAGAATGTATATAGCAGTTTCCAGGGCATAGCTCCAGAGGGAAGTCGTTAACTCAGCTTCACTAACCATGGACCTCGACATGTCTAACAAGGTGATGTTCCTCCTCTCTGACACACCGTTATGTTGAGGTGTGTAAGGAGGTGTGACCTGAGAGAGAATCCCATTCTCTTTTAAGTAAGTAAGGAATTCATGGCTTAAGTATTCTCCTCCTCGATCTGATCAAAGGATCTTAATACTTTTCCCAGTCTGGTTTTCAACTTCGGCACGGTACTCTTTGAATCGCTCAAAGGTTTCGGACTTATGTTTCATCAAGAACACATGTCCAAACCTTGAGGGATCGTCAGTAAACGTAACGAAATATGAAAATCCACCTTTGGGTAATGTAAACATGGGTCCACATACATCGGAATGTACTAGACCCAAGAGTTCGATAACTCTCTTCCCTTGACTTGCAAAAGGAGTTTTGGCCATCTTACCTTTGAGGCAAGACTCGCAAGTGTCGAATGACTCATAATTCGAGAGGCCCAAGAGCCCCTCTTTATGTAACTTGCTGAGTCTCTTCTCTCCGATATGGCATAGTCTACAATGTCAAAGATAGGTTTGATTAAAACTAGACTCGTTACGTTTTCTTGTATTAACGTTTAATACAACCTTATTGCTTAAAGTGTATACACCATTATTAAGTGTCCCAAAACCTAGCAACTTATCACCAAAAGAAATGTTCATAACATTTTCGTTGATAGTAAAATTATAACCATCTTTAGCCAAAGCCGAGACGGATATAATATTGCACAGGAAGTTTGGGATGTAGTAACATTACTTCAAAAGCAAGTTAGCTCCACGAGCTAATGTGTGTTTAAGGTCTCCCACGGCTACACCATCAACATTTGATGCGTTGCCGACTTGGAGAACGATTTCATTCTTTTTGAGTTTTCTAATGATTCTCATTCCATGTAATTGATTATAGATATGAGAACCTGCACCGGTGTCTAACACTCATGCATTAGAATTAACCGAAAGATCTACACTTTGCATTTTAGAAGTTAAGGTATAAACTCGCCCTTGCTTCATTTGTTCCCTTTCTGCTATAGATTTCTTTGACCAGTCATTATTTTTATTATAACCAGTTAATAAGTTCTTATCTCGGATATTATTTATCTTACTCGTCATGCTGCAAAGATTAGAACTCCTATAATTAGCATGTGTTCAAAATATTTTAAATATAATTAGAATGGTTTTTATCCAATTATACTCTCCCATTAATTTAAGGATCGTTTAAGCCAAAACATAATTAATATTAAATGGGAGCAGGAATCCAACAACTTTGAGTCGCCCGACCTTGAGTGTAGCTCAACAAGTCTTCGACTCGGCTGTCGGTAGACGAACTCTTTGTCAATCATATCAAATATGACTCCCAATTTGATTTTTACCCCTAGTCATTTGTGATCATGAGTGTGCTCATTCAAATCATAACGACTAGTCTAGTCAGACCCTTGTTTTCGTGTCTAACTTGACTTGCCCCGACGCTCGCTGTATTCACGACGCGTTGGTTTAGGGCAACTCTTAGACTACATCGTTAGTCTAACTTACGCCAGCGCTCGGTGTATTCACAACACGACGGTTTTTGTTAAGTGATTCGGGTTCAATATTACATATTTAACCACCCTATTTAGCCCTATTTTGTGCTCATGTGATGCTACATTGTTCTCTAATTTATACGTATTTTGTACACAATTATTTATTAGAGAAAACACCTTATTTGAGCACAAAACAGCAATTAACGAAGTATTTCTGTACTTGTTATATTTTTCATGGCTTGGTCTCGATCCCACGATTCCAACGACTATTTATTTGTATTTTTCTGAGATCTGTGCTAATTACCGTGTATTTTTGAATGCAGAATACTAATTTAAGGCAGAAATACGCGAGAAATACGTAAATATGGGACACGTGGGCGATCTGGACGGTTCCCGATCAATCGGACGGTGTCGAAGCCGAGTAATTACGGAATAATATGGACCGTCGGATCAAGATCCAACGGTTCACGAACGAGGCGCAGCTGATCAGCACTCAAGCGACGTGGGTGATTTTTCACCGTTGGATGGCAATCCAACGGTCGAAAGGATTCCCAAGCGAACGAGAGGCAATCAGTTCCGCATGGCGATGTGTCTACATCAGACCCGTTCAAATGTAGATCCTACGGTCGCAAACACTTCGAGCGATCGATCGAGATGCGGGCGGCTGCGTTCTCCTTCGGGTGACGTGGCGTAACCATTGCCGTGCGATGAAGATCCAACGGCGTGCGAATGAAGCGGAGATGCAAAATCTTCGGAGCGACGTGGCCGTTGGATCCAGATCCAACGGTCGAAGATAACGCCGCTTTGAATCCGGATGCAGCGGGCGGAGCGAAGTCGGGTACGGGTCGGAGCGCGAATCTTGGAGCACACGTGGCGTTTCCACGTTAGATCCCGCATGGATGAGTGGTCAAGGTTTGCGCCGGCTGATGGATCGGGTCGGGTGCTATTGGGTGCGGGTTTTGAACCCGTTAGCTCATTAAACCCGCAATGCCTATTATATAAGCGTATTCTAGGGTTTTTGGGCGAAGTCTGGCGTATTCTGGGCGTATTGGAGGCTCTAGGGGCCGTATTTCTCCTCTGTAAAATTCTGTAAAATTCTAGAGGCTGTTCTTAGTATTTCCAGAGAGTTTTCAGGCTTATATTGGAGATTTGGTGATGAATTCTTAAACTTATACCCCGTATTTGAAGCTTTTCTATTGTATTTGGCTATTAGAATGAAGTATTTGCTATGAACTTTGATTTTTCCTGCATTATGAGTAGCTAAACCTTAATTGTGCATGGTATGGAGTAGTTAGGGGATATGATTTGTGTTTGTTTGGTTGAATATTCGTTGTGCTTAATCGTTAACGTTGATAAAGTTGTAGTTTTTATTATTAAATCGTCTTTTTCATCTTCCAAAAGAAGTGATTGAGTCGATGATCTCCCCAAAAGGGTGAGTTTTGATCTCTCCAAAAGAGAGTTTCATACCGTATTTGTAAGATTATACCTTTAGCAACGATTTTATTCATATAGTGCTTTAACCCCCAAAAGGGCATCTTCCGATGAATTGCTCCCAAAAGGAGAATTCATTGAGTTATATTGGGTATTTTCCAGTGAATTGCTCTCAAAAAGAGAATTCATTGTGTTATATTCGTCAACCAAGTTAATACGAATTATTGATCCTAACGAACCCATACCATGTGCATACTTTTCGTCGATACTTTCATACACGACTCTTCTTTGTTCGTATTGTTCGCACATCACCATCACGCACTTTCACACCATCGCCATCATTATTGAAGTGGTTAGCTTCTTTTCGTTGGGTTTCTATTTGATTTGAGCTGTGGTTACAACAGATTTCCTCCCGAGGATTCGACATATGGACTCCCAGATTATATTACTTGTACGGACTCTTGCGCTTGAGAGAAGCACTATTTCGGAGCTACCATTAAGCCACATGTGTTAAGAAATTGGGTTCTATAAGGTTAACGTGTCACAGCTTGAGTGTAGCTCAACAACTGTAACACGGACCATATAGTTCCCAACGTCTAAAACAAGGAGGGCTACGTATGATCTAGTAAAATATTTATTAACGTATTTAACTAGATATAGTTGATAGCATTGTATAATAATGATTCGCGTCCTTGCGGTCCAGCAGACACGACCAGGAAATTGACTAAGCCAGTACCACTTAACCCCTAGTCGAACTAGGGTGATCCAGCAAACTTAGCCAAGCACATTACCCCGGTATCATGGTCCATTGAAGGTTGCTTGTCATTTATATGTGTACTATCAACTAAAGGATTTTATTAACTCTAGTTAATCCTTATCAACTAGTGGATCCTTAAAATTCGAAATTTTATGGATTTGTTTGACGATTTTTATTAGGTCCTTATCAACTATAAGGATTAAATAAATGTGCTGCTACCCTAATCGTCCAATAGGCATTTTTAAACAATTTAAAACATAGCAGAGTCTCAAAAAATATCTCATAAAAATTTGAAGAATTTTTAATGGCTATCCTAATCGTCTATTAGGCAATTTTAAACAATTTAAAAAGTATAGCATGTCGTCAAAATTTATCTTATAAAATTTGAGGATTCATTAATGGCTAACCTAACAAGTTCCTCTTGTGTTATCATATAAACAAGAACATGCCATTAAACTGATTATCACATAATTAAACATGCAGTTTATGCAGTTCATATAAACAAGAACAATGGTCTGTCCGATGTGCCGATATCCCTATCTTGACACATCTATGACTATGAATGCTTTTTAGATTCAAGCTGCTATCGGTCAAACATTTCTCATAATCGCAATCTACATCGCGAAACATGTATGACCTAACTTTGAATCCAAGGAAATAATTTAAGCAATTAATAAATTGAAATTACTCAGACAATATTTTACCAGAAAGCATACTTTCACTTATTGAACAAGATGTTTACAAAGATAAATTGCCACGAGGGCATACATCTCTCTACACATATAATGATCTTTGAAGCTTAACAGAATAGACGTCCTGAGGTCTATCTTTTTTTCTGATGGTATTTTGAAACCATCTGGAAGTTTCATATAGATATCTTTATCTATATTGCCATATAGATATGCAGTCACAACGTCCATGAGCTGCATTTCTAGGCCTTCCATTGATGTTAAGCTTATTATGAATCGGAATGTGATCGCATCCATAACCGGGGAATATGTATCTTCATAATCTATCCCCGGTTGATGGGAAAATCCCTGAGCTACAAGCCGTGGTTTGTAGCGTATGATTTGATTATTCTCATTTCTTTTCCTTACGTATACCCAATTGTATCCTACAGGTTTTACGCCTCTTGGTGTCTGGACTACTGGTCCATAGACTTTACGTTTCAAGAGTGAGTCCAGCTCTACTCCTATTGGCTCGTTCCACTTTAGCCAATCATCTCTGCATTTTCATTCAGCTAGAGATCATGGATCGATATCATCATCGCATTGAGCGATATGAACAACAATATCGAACGCGAAGTCGTCGACGACGACAATGCATTTTCTGTCCAGTACCTCCCCGGTACGTACAAAATTTAATGATATTTTTCCTGTATTGTCCTCTTCGGGGGACTAAAGGAGGGCAATGGTTGCTGGTCTGAGCTCAGCATCATGTGGTGGGATATTCATTATTTCTCCAGGTATTTTCCTCTTACGAGGGAATTTATCCTTGGAGCCAGCGGTCGTCCTCTTTATATTTGAGGTACAGCCGATTCTGCTGCCGGTGGATTGCACCCATCTTTGGGGATGTCAATCCTAGCTGGCGTATTGGCAGCAGGGACGTGTCATCTGATAATCGTCTGGTTATCAGTGAATTTTTCCGGTAGTAGATGTACTGTATTCTGAATGTGAAGGATCTTCAGGATCTCATCTTTATACATATTAGTACGCGGATCATAATGAGACAAAGACTTAGTGTCCCAAGAAATGGTCTCTGAAGCTTCATGCTTCTTAGTTTGTGAGCCTAGTATGGGAATAGAATTATATAAAGATGCATTTATCAGTACCATAAAGTACCGAAATGGAAAACTTGATGGGTGAATTGGCCCACAAATGTCTCCATGTATTTTCTCCAAGAAGCTAGGAGATTCAAACCCCACTTTCAGGTGGGATGGTCACATAATTAGTTTACCTTTATAATGGAGGGGACAAGGAAAATCACCCTTTTGAATAATCTTCATATTCTTCAAATTATGTCAACGGGATTGGGTTATGATGCGATGCATCATTACCGATCCTAGGTGACCTAGTCAATAATGCCAGAGAATGCATTCTGGTGATGTAGAACACTGCTGGTGCTTTATCAGATTAGTTTCTATATGTTGGATGTATGTTTGATAAAGGCCCGACGGGAGTCCTTTAAAACTTTCTAGGATGGTTTTAATAATGTCCTTAGGACGAATAACATACAATTATTCAACACTATTGAAATCATCAGTTTCCAAGTAATATCCGTTTAAACGGATGTCCTTGAAACTTAGTAGATTTCTTTTTGATTTTGGAGAAAATAATGCATCTTTTATTATAACTTGCGTTTGAATTGGGAGCAATAGAATTGCTTCACCTGATCCTTCTATATTATTTAGTCCCGAAATTGCAGTGACGGGACCATTATAAATAATGATGCTATTAAAATAGCACACATCACGAAGGAACGTGTGCGTAGAGGCACTATCCAATAGGCATTCACAATATATATCAAGAAAAGAATGTAAAAACTTTTATGAAAAGTAAAACTACATTCGATTCATAATATAAAATTGAAGATACATCAAAACATTAATGATAAAGGCTGAAAAGATGACTAAATTAACTTTAGTCAAGAGGTCGTCATTCTCGAAATCCTCGATGTTGAATTGAGTTGGAGGCTGTATATCCACCAGATTTGTGTCAGCGGAAGGCTTCAGGCTTGCCATATATAAATCTTGGAGGTGGTATGGAGTACGACAAACCCTGGACCAATGTCCAATCATGCCACATCTGTAGCATTTGTCTTCCCAGTTTTTTCTTGGGAGTAGACGTCTGGTCAGAGGTATTCCTCTTCCAAGTGTTCTTTTTCTTCCCCTCATTATTGTTGTTCTTGGGAGGAACTCTTGTCTGCTTCTTCGCAGCTTTCCCCTTGTTGAATCTTCCTTTGTGCTTGTTCTTCATCTTCTGGGAAGAAACTGTATGAGCTTCATGGAGAGGAGCAGAGCCAGCAGGGCGTAGGTTATGAGTGGCCAGTAGGAGGTCTCTGTTCTGCTCTGCCATAAGAAGGCAGGAGAGTAAATCAGAGTACCTCGTGAACTTGCGTTCACGATACTTTTGCATGATAATAGCATCCTTCTCATGGAGGGACGTATATGTTTTCTCAAGCATGCGGGTTTCCGATACTTGTTCACCACACAACTTCAGGCGTGAGGTGATGTTATGGAGAGCCGAGTTATACTCGGCCACGGACTTGAAGTCCTGAAATCGGAGATTTTCCCACTCATAACGTGCACGAGGGAGGATAACATCTTTCTGATGTTTGTATCTGTCCTCAAGTGCAATCCACAGTTCATAGGGGTCTTCCACTGTTAGATATTCGGCCTTTAGGGTCCTATCAATATGGCTCCTGATATAGATAATGGCTTTCGCCTTCTCTACATCGGAGACTCTAACAGTAGAAGTCCATTCATCAGTAGTCACAGCCGTAACTGGAGCTTGAATTGTGTGACTTATGTCCTGTGAGCACAGATGGAACTTCAGGTCCAGCTGCCAGCTCAAGTAATTTTTTCCAGCCGCATCGAGAACATCAAAATCGACGCTCGCAATCTTTGCCATTTATCTAAGTATGGAATACGCATGAATTAATTATATATCAAAAATCAAGACATGCATAGTAGTAAACTAAAATTGTTGTGGGGGCCGGTCACCCCCAAAAATAATAAAAGTCCAAAGTCCCTTATACATTTCGAATTACGAGAAAATTAAAATTACAATTTGGAAACCCTTGGCGGTCCCAGCGTAAGCAATTTTCCTCCGTCTTCAGGCGAAGTATCTCCAGACAGTGGCTTTTACATTTAGTTCCTCACTATATTTTCACTCAAGTTAAAGTAAAAAAATACGAGGAAAATAAAAAGTGGTGACTAATACCGGCCGATCCAAAAACCACAATATAGTTTTACCAACATTCCAGACAGTTTATATAAGCAAGCAACATCACAGGCATATACAATACATTATATTCAACATCGCAGGCAATTTTATTGGATAAATATATTAAATTTACGTTTAATAGTTACTTGGACCACGTGAAAACGTCATTACCCGTTAGGTTAGGTAACTAACCTAATAACAGAGCTGTCTCAGGATCCTTATAATTATTAAAACGTAAAATAATTTGTATCCAAATAAAAAAATAAGGCGATTAATAATGAATTACACATCGAAATAAGTAACAAATTTATAATTTGCCCCAAATAACCCAAGAGGAGTTAATCATACTCAATATCCTCATCCTGATTTTTCCTGATGTTTCTGGATTTTTCCAGAATTTTTTCGGATTTTTTCCGATTTTTCCAGAATTTTCTGGAATTTTCAGGGGTTTAATATGGTATTATATGAATTAAAAATAATTTGACCTGCAAGCCAGAGGTACGCGGGTTGGCTGCAGGCTGCAGGCCCGTTAGCCAAGAGATACCCATTTTTAATTTTAATTTTGTTATTTACTGGGCTCATGGCCCTTCAGGGGAGGCACATGCCTCTTCTTCCCCTTACCTTATGGTTAGGGTTTTATGGAGGGAGGGGGTGGGGAGCGGCCGCCGCCAGGGGAATTGCTTTGGGCATCAGTAGCCCCCCCCCCCCCCCCCCCCCCCCCCCCCCCGACAGGGGGAGGATGGCGCAACTATATCCCCCCGAAATGAGGGGTGGGCAGCGCTCCGGGAGGCCCCCAACCTCCGACAGAGGGGCGGCGGATTGAACGAAGGCCCCCAAACCCCCGACGGGGGGGGTTTGCTGGCGGATCGAAGGCCCCCCCGACGGGGGGTTGGCCGATGTTTGGGTGCTTCGAAAGTCACCCTCGACAGGGGGCTGGCTGGCGATCAGGGGGTTCGAAGGTGGAGGCCCCCCGACAGGCGCTCTCTCTAGCGCGGCGATTCGAGGCCCCCGACATGGGGGGGCAGTGCTCCACCGTGGAAGGAAGGCCCCCCGACAGGGGGGTGATGGCCCATCGCGAATCAGGCGGCGCCCCCTTCGACAGGGGGCGGCGCGCAGGGAGGCACCCCCCACAGGGGGGGGTGGCGCAGAGGCAGCCCCTTCTGACATGGAGGGGGCAGCGATTCGAAACGAAGGACCCGGTGGCCGGTTATCCGAGGCTTCGAAGTCTCCCGTCGGCGAACCAGAAATTCCCCGAAGGGGGTGGCCGACGCTCGCTCCGGGAGGGGGCGGGAGGCACCCCCGACTGGGGGCGGCGCTCCGACAGGCGAAAAGAGGCTCCCACATCAGGTGGGGGGGTTTCGCATCAGGTGGAGAGCACCGGGAGCAGGGGGTTCGATTCCCCCATGTCGATTGGCTTTGGTGGTTCGAAGCCCCCCACAGGGGGGGTCCGGCGGTTCGACATCGATGTAGGGCGGCGGCCCCCTGCAGGGAGGCCTGGGGTTTATATATATAATCAATTTAAAAACAGATTTTAAGTTGGTTTTGTTTTTTTATAGTAAATATGTGTGAGTATGAAATGATTTTCATATAGATCTTGCTAAAAAGAAAATTTTCGCTATTATAGATCTCTTAGAAAAACATGGTCACAGATTTATCATGCGCATGCAAAAAATTTGATCTAGGGGTTTCTTAAGAATTTACCTCTAGATCCGCCGGGTCGGATCTAACGAAGTACGGAGAAGGAAGCCCAATCTACGTCCTCGCGATTCGTCCGTCGGCAGGGATTCAGCTCAGCTGTTGAGCTTGCATGATAACGTGTTAGAATAATATAAAGGGCTAAGCTAATGGTTGATACCATAGGCATATATATTAATAATAGGAGAGGAGTTACAAGTATATGATCCCAAGGGACACCAACTTAGTAGTGGGTGTAATGGTGGATGTAAGTGGGTGGAGACCAAAAGTCTCCCCCATTCGTAACAATGTGCCATTTGTGATGTCTATATATTCTGACCAGGCACTTGATGAAGAAACTATTGGTTGCTACTTACATTTTCAAGACAACAATTCTCCTCCAACAGAACACAGCAACCAGAGGTAGACCATTGATAGTTTGGGTACCCAACCTAATCTGGATGGGTGTAACACTTAATTTGAAGATTCGTATGATCTTTTATATCATAACCTACATCCAAGAGCACCATTCAAACATCATTCTGGCTCACTTAATGGGTTTGACTCACTTCGCATAAAGAAACAAACACAAACACACAAACACAAACACAAACACAAACACCACCACCCCCCCCCCCCCCCCCCCCCCCCCCCCCCCGCCGGTCCACCAGAGAACTGTATAGCAAACATCGTTCTGACTATCAGGATCACCCATCAAGACTAGTTTGAAAATGGCAAGTGAAAAGAAAGAAAGGGGTGGAGTGAGAAGAAAGTGGGGGGAGGAAATGATCCCATCCACGCATTCAACATTTTTATTGATTTCAATGGTTCTCCCTCCCTGGTTTCATTTCAAACGCCCACATCATGGTTGGGCACACCCCACTTCCCTGCTACAGTCGATTTCTTGTCATATGTAATCCATGGCATTGCTTTCTGTCGGCCCATCTTTTCACCTGTCAATCACCGTATGCGTTTAACTAGTGTTTTCTCATCACTGATATTGTTGGATGATTTTCTTACTACTGATACTGCTGGATGATGGTACGGTTGCAGTAACTGGCGTAGGATGACTTTGACACCTGACTGAGTATTGGGCGAGCTAACCCGGGGATGAATAGACCTGAATCCGAGCTATTTCAGCCACGTCCAAGCTATTTCCAGGCTATCTTCAGCTTCCTGCAATACAAAGATCTCGTTAGAGAGGGTCGGATCTGGGGTCCAACCTAATCCACTCCTATCCTTAAAGCAGATAGTGACTCAAATGATGCTCGTGGTAACTATGGCCGATCTGTTTGAATGTCAACCGATAGTTACCTCATCGAGCTATGGAGGATATGTAGATACTAGTATATGAGTGCCTGACTTTTTTTTATTCTATGAAATTGTCACCTCTCCCATTGACACCATAGACTACTTAAATGCAATTGTTTTTTAAGGACGTTAGAGGGTAACATTCGAGTTTTTAAACTGTTTCATTGTTTTTTGGCCCGAGGTGTCGCCATTGATGAGGAGTTTAACGGTCAGTCATTGAATGCCTCTATTCTGAGCTGATGATTTAAATGAAAGAGCCCAACGGTCATTGGACTGTTGGCCCGAAGCTATGGGCTTTACTGGGCTTTTGAGCACGTCCGCTCAAATAAACAACTGGGCGATCATTGAGCCAACCCAGTGCTGTATCAATATGAAACTGCCAAAAATCCTGAGAGAGCTCAAGTCTCTGCTCGGAATCGGCTCAATAAGATCTCGTTCAAGCTTTTTTCCACAAAGAAACAAGCCGAGCTTTTAAAAAAAAAAATCTAGGCTCCACACTTGTTGAAGCTTACGAAGGAACGCATGTTCAAGTGATAGCCTGGCTCCACACTTGTTGAAGCTCAAATGGCTTCGACGCTTGTCGAAAAGCTTGGGTCCACACTTGTTGAATTGATATCAAGCTAACCACAAACAAGATATCAATGCCAAGCTCCTCAATGTCATGTACTAGATTAGGCTCTCCCTCTTTTCTCCGGATAACGTAGAAGCTTGGGGTTTCCCCTGACCCTATCTTCCTAGGGACTTGGACCCTCGTCAAAAAACAATTGGGGAGATTTTCAGGGCTTGACTAGTAAGCAATGGGAGTTGGGAGCTCGCCAAAGAATTTGGATGCTACCCATGATGGCATGAGCCTCGTTTGGCAACATCGATTAGTTGGGTTGGTTGTATCCCGAACGAACGGTCAAATCGAAGCAGATGTAAGGAGTAACGACGAGAAGCAAATACTAAACTCATGAACCCAGATCGACGAGTGCGACTCCTCAAAGAGCAGCACCCCACATTGCCCCCTCTCCCACGTGACGTGGGATTGCACCCACGCACTAGGGATGACGTGTCACGGTCGGTATGCCCTTCGCCTAGTCCCAATCGGCATTGTTCACTTGCTTGCTGAAGGGATGCGTTTACCCAGTCCCCATGCATTCCGTCCTGGGTTTGGCAGACGGCAGTAAGCCCGTCCACTTGTAGCCCACAAAGACCAGTTGGGCCTGATCCACTGAGAGGCCTACCCTTTACAGGGGGTTTGACTTCGCATTCCTTCAGCTTTCTCCCACGGCCAAAACCACATCGCCTCGGTCCAACAACTTTGTTCATCACGCATACACAATGCAGAAGTTTCCAAAGCTTCATCTCAGGTCACAAGAATGGAGCCCAATATTGCTCCTCTTCGTATTAAGGTAAGCCCTCCTCTTTGTTTTCTGCTGATCACGCTATCATACTAGTAGAAACCCAAATCGGGTTCTGGATCCTTGAAAACCTAGGGAATGACACGCTAGCCGTCCAAGTGGAAAATGAACGAACAACGACAGTGACAATCAACGAAGTGGATGTTTTCATGGCAGCCACCAGCAATTAGAGGTTGATACTGCTGTCTTTCAAAAAGAAACATAAGATTAGTCAATGCCACTAAGAGACAGCAGGAATAATAGTAAACCACTGTGCAAAGAAGATACCTTGTGTTTGAAGATTCTACACTCGGTCCAATTGGGATTCCTCCAAACAAGTTCAGCCTCAAATCTTGATATAATAATGCCAACAAACCTGCAAAGGAAATACCCCGCAATTAACATATCTCATAGTCTTGCTTATATTTCTCCTACAGAAAATGTATCCAAACGACAACAATAATTTCGCCGAAAAGAAAGAGACGCGTGTAAAGCAGGTAACCATCAGAAAGATGAAACACATCATGCACTCATATGTCCTTCAACATTTGCACTCGATCTCATCTGGACTAGAATCACCACTAGATAGAAAAAGATAAATACGACATACAATGATCATAACAAGCAAACATATTTACATGATTGATGGGGTAACAAGTGGCACACAAACCCCCAACCCCTTCTGCTGGAAATATAAGCAGGAAAAAAATATATACAAATCTGCGGAGATTACCAAATCTGCTCATATCCAAAACTATTTTAAGACGAACCAACACCTCAACCTAAGCTAAACGTGGCAGATTGGTGCACCCCACCCTCACCCTGCCGCGCAAAAAGCCTTTCACGTATCTACACCCTTTTTAGTCCAGTCTTCATAAACCTGTAGCATAGAACACCATGAGGTGAAACAAGAAGTCTGATGGTACCCAGAAATTATCCTATATGCAGACAGGAGAATGAAGATACGACGTATGTCCGGTACCAAATGGTCTCACTTACACTGCTACCTTTTCTCCGGATTGGCATCAGAAGTTGGCAAAGGAGACTTCATTTCCTTGTCAGTTGTTTTTCCTTCAGTGACAGACGAAGTCTCTTTGCTTCTTGGGCTCAGTGTTCCGGTATTCATCTTTTGGACCTCCTCTTTTGTGTAAATATAAATCTTGCAAACCATGCTACAGAACTCTCTGTTCAAGGAACGAAGATACATGTTAACTAACGGAGAAGTCCATAAAATCTTGTAAAACTTCTACAACAGAACCATATAAATGAACCCTTGGGAAAATACTCACTGCCATGGATCGTCTCCGACAAGCATCATATCACCCTCACTGTCAGTGTATACTAACATCCAGCTTTTGTTGGGAGACATCAGTTCACCGTCAAACTCAAATATTCTATCTAATTCCCCAATCAGTTCAGCATAGCCATTGAACCTTGAAAGGTCCACAGATCTTCCAAGCGCAATCCCCTGCTTATGTACCTGAAAATGTTTATCCACTCCCAATTTCAGAGATAATCAGAAGATGACAAACATGGTTCATAAAATTTAGTCACTCCATATAAACCTTTCTCGGGTGTTGTAAAAATACTGCTAATAGTGATACCACCATAATCATGAATTAGCACACAATTGGGAACCAATGTCAGAATTAATGGCAGTAGAATTTTTGAAGGTGGCAGTAAGGAACTCTAACCCCACCTTATTTTAGGGCATATTTGGTTGCAAAGGGGAAACGGTACTCATAAAAATCTTACATCTGGCTGGGTGGGTTGGGTTGAAGGGTAGGCAATTTTTTAATCAATTATTGTTGGGATGTGAACATAGTCTCACATCGGTTGTGAGAAGGCGGGTCTTGGGTTTATAATAGGCTAGGAATCTCCATTGGCATGAGGCCTTTTGGAAGAAAGCCCAAGAGCAAAACAACTTGGACCAGTGGGCACAATTGGACCATATCATACCAATGTGGAAATTTGTGGACCATATTATAAAAATTAACATGGTATCAGAGCCAAACCATGTACTCCCGATATTGTTTGATCCTTTGGCTTCCTCACTAAAGATGGCAGGCTCCATGGTGAATGCTGCAAGGATATGCAGTTCTCTATTAGAAAGATGGCGGAGCTCCAGTTGTTCGGTTAACCGGGTTGATGTTCTGTTAGCAACCGGTTAAGCCAGTCCTTCATGGTGCGTGTGTGGCCTCTCACACTCTACCCCCCACACGGTGATCGAGGACGGAGTTACTTCAGGCTTCACGTAAGACGTGCGCTGCATCGCATTAGAAGCTGGAGGTTGTGTCAATCGGTTAGATGAGTTGGTGCCTAACCGATTGAAAGAGCAAGAGGCTCTTGACCACGGTCTAGATGGAACAAGGCAGATGGATATCATTCAAGGGGAGGCTCGATGTGTGCCTTTGTTCGAGGGGAGGATTGTTGGGATGTGAACATAGTCCCACATCGGTTGTGAAAATGGGGGTCTTGGGTTTATAATAGGCTAGAAATCTACATTGGCATGAGGCCTTTTGGGGGAAAGCCCAAGAGCAAACCCGCTTGGGCCAGTGAGCACAATTGGACAATATCATACCAATGTGGAGATTTGTGGACCCTATTATAAAAATTAACAATTATTACGTGATTAATATGTAATTAGTTATGTCTATAAAAAGATTGGCTCAGGGCTGCATGATTATGTCCTCCAAATGCATTGACCACTCAGCATACCATTCTCTAATCCTAAAATATCTTTAGACCAATTTTTTGTTTCACTGACTAAAAATCGCTTGCACATCCATCACCAAACAAAATAAAAATATAAATAGAAATAAAAATGAAACATTCTGTATCGCATACATGAGAGAAGCCCTGACGTGGGATGGAATGGGAAAAGTTGTGATGGTGTTTGGGGAAGAAAATTAGGGATTTGATAATTTTTCAGGCATTGCATCCCAGCCATCTAACGATGACCACTCACATGTCTCGCACGCGGAGATTTTTCGAACCTTTCGCTAAGGTAACCTATCTCACTCTTGCACTCATATGCAAAAATTAATTTGGCAAACAAAGACGTTTACATCAATTTTCTCAAATTCTGTTCTATGAAAAATAAAATAAGTTTATAACTTGACTTTCAAAACTATATCAAATGTGGGATTAAAACTTCAAAATAACACTCAATTACCTAAAAGAATCAAACTCTATCTCAAATATAAAATCTAAAATAAATTCCAAAAGACTGTTTAATTCAAATTGGTTGAATCCTCATATTCTTTCCGAATTGAGAACTTCAACACTTGGTGAATCGCGACAAGAATACCACAACAAAATAAAAATCATGATCGGCTTTATGGTGGCTCTATGGTGGCACAGATGAAGGATGAATAATGAAGACTACTGATGACTGTCTGGGTGACTGTCCTCAAGCTCCGGTAAAATATTTGCCCTAGTTGAATTGGGATTATCACTCAATAGAGCTCGTTGAAAACCTATATGTTGCCTGCATAATATCCTCGACGGTTCTAATACAAATTTCTATTTCCAACAAACTTGTGAATATCTTGTTAATTGTAAGAATTTTATAAGTTTAAGATATAAAGCGCTCAAATCAATGCAAACTGCTTAGGAAATGCACTAAGGATTATATCAAAAATCTAACTGTCTGATTCACATGATGAGATTTTTAAGTTAGTAGCTTACTAAGGATCGACACATTTTTTTGATTTCAACTATGCTCTTGGCTCCACAAGAGGTCAACATATTTTTTTCCTCCAAATATAAATATATGTGTTGGCTCTACTAGAATACGTAACACAGTCAAGGCCTACCTAGTAGAATACGTGCAGTAACCACAAGTACGACATCACACAGATAGCTTAAAACTGGATATGCACTAGATAATCATCACATGTAACACTATAAGGCTGTGGATGAGGTTTAGTTCTTAGTCTCATTTTATCCATAGATGATTTGAAGATTAATTTTGTACAACTTTGTTGACCATCATTTGAAAGCCATATCTTTAATTTTGACGTAACAAAAAAACATTAGTTTTTCGTCAATCTTTCTCATTCTTATGCATGGTAGAACTTGTAAGGTGATGCTAGATTTATCTAGATTATTATCTTCTTCAATAGTTTTTTCAAGCGAAATGTATTCTTCTTCAATTAATCCATCCTCATTAGTAACATCTCCCACAAGTAAGCGCATATTAGGATCCTGACTAGCAAAATGATAAAAATCATGAAATTTGAAACATTGCATCCATTTATTTGTTGGGGTTTTCTCATATTTGTCCCTTAAATTATGTGTATTTTGATATTAGTCCCTTAAATTTTTGTAATTTGAATTTAGTCCCTTAAATGTTTAACGTTAACCTAAATAGTCCCTTTTGGATCGCCTAAATAGTCCCTTAAATGTTTAACATTTACCCTAAATAGTCCCTTTAAAGGACTAAATTCAAATTACAAAGATTTAAGGGACTAATATCAAAATACACATGATTTAAGGGACTAATATGAGAAAAACCCTTAATTTTTTGTTGTAAGAGTTCTCCAACTTTAACCTTTTCATTTGTCTCTTTGGCAGTATTAGTTTCAAATTTAATCATGTTATTATTTAGACAGACTCTTGTGGATTCCAAATTTAAGGCTAGGTTGAACATTTGTTGCACATTATTTCCAGTATGGATATATCAAAAAAATTACCTTACTCCTAACAAATATGTCATTGAATTTACTCGTGTATTCTTTCATAGTCATGCTTTCTTAATGCACGCCGTATAATATTTCTAGGAGACAATCTCTATAGATGTAAGGCAGATATTTCTCTTTGAGTTTGATTTTCATTTCGTTCCATGTATGTATAGGTTTTATGTGCCCTCTCATTTGTAAGGATCACCTTACTCTTGCAATACTAACACACTAGAGGGGTGTGAATAGTGTAATGGCAATAAATTGTGCAATTAAAATTTAACTTGCAAATGCGGAATAATAAATACAAGAGGAATTAATCAACACAATCAAATTAAACGCAAACACAAGATTTTACCCTGATTTCCCAAAACTTGGGTACGCTCAGCCACCAATATTCACTATATTTCCCACAAAGAGAAGTGAATACAATCCCACAAAGAGATACCTCACCTAGAGGATTTTGTCCTACACAAAAACCAAACCAACCCTATACAAGGGTCAAACTCCCACACAGAGAATTACTAACTCCCACTCAGAGAATTAGAGTTAGCCTTACACTAGGACACCAAACTCCCACAAAGAGGGTTACTCCCACAATGAGGGTTATTTCCACAAAGAGAAGATCTAATTTCCACAAAGAGAATTAGGGTATCAAAGAAACACACAGTAAAACAAATACTCTTACATATGCCTTGAGATGAACTTAATTATTAATGAATGCAAGGCATGAAAGAGAATCTCCAAGTGATGAGATTTCCTTGAAAGCACTTGGATGATTTTCTTTTGAGCTTGACTTCAATGCATGAAGGAGAGAATGAGCTCTAAGAGGGAAATGAGAGAGTTTGAGAGGGGCTTATCAATCTCTAAAGATTTGCAATAGCATCAGGAAGTTTTAATGAACTCAGCTCTCTCATATATATAGGAACCCTATATGAACTCTCAAAAGCCAAGGAAACAGCCAAAAACAAAAAGCTGCAACGGCTATATTCTAGGGAAAACGTCACCGACAGTCGACTGATAAACAAATGACAGCCGACTGGCCAATAGCTAAATCATTCCCAACGGCTATAATCTAAGCCATGACAATCGACTGATGAAGACTATACAGTCGACTGTAAATAGGACAGGTGCCTGTAAATCCTTCAGTAGGCGACTGCTACATGGGATGGAATAAAACAGAGAGATGGAACTTACGCACTGTTTGAAGACAGGCAACTGATGGCCAGTATACAGGCGACTGTCAAATGGACAGGCGACTGTAAAAACTACACCAGTCGATTGACTTGCAAATTGGGATGAAGCCCAGACAATGCAAGTGCACAGTCGACTGTAGAACAATTCACAGGCGACTGTTGGAAGACAAGCGACTGTAAATTGATCGACAGTCGACTGTTCCAAAAGCTCAAGTATGAGTCAATTAAAATGTTGACTTGAGCAGTATAAACAGTCGACTGTGAAAGGCTCGACAGTCGACTGTAATCACCCAGTCGACTGTAAAACCTTCATCAGGCGACTGTTGGAGAGCCAGAGACTCCAATTGAGTCTTTGGGTAAGATGAACTTATTGGGTTGGATTCTATGATAATCCTAAGGCTCACAAAGAAGGTTAAATGCAAATGCATGATTGAGTAGACCATCTATCAAGGGATTACATTAAACCTAGACTCAAAAAGAGAAAGCAATAAATGAAATATTACATGGGTTACATTGCTTTGCTTAGAGTCTATGGCTTCAATCTTGAAGCCTTGATGCTCCACATTATCTCCAAGCTTTGACACCACTTGAGTCCAAGCTTTGGCCCCTTCTCCTCTTGATGTCAATACTTGCACCAAGTGGTTAGTGTTGTGATCATCATCAAAATAACATTGACTCCAAAAATGATATTTCTTGAAATGTTAACTATGAGACTAAAACAAGAGAATCATTAGCAACAATATAATGTTGTGATCATCATTAAAATAATATTAGTATGAAACACCAATACTCAACATCATTGTCTCTTTATGGATATCGAGAAAATTTTAGCATGCACTATCAGTTTGATCTTAGAAACTTTTCACTTGTTTGATATCGGATATCATCTGAACAAATGTTCCATCTCTACCAGCCAATCTGAGAAAATTTAAGAATTCTATGTTCCATCGAAATTGAGAGCGTCTATTATAGACCAACGTATGATATTATCTCACCTAATGTTATGCTCAAAATTTTGTCTTATCTCATATTATTTCAATTGTTTTCATTTTAATCATTTTAGGTTCATCATCTAAGTTACTTTATGCTTCATACTTAAAATTTTGTTCTTTTATCAATTTGCTCTCTATGGTTTCTAAGAAATCTCATGTTCGATTTATATCAATCTTAAGTTCTAAGTATATCTTTTATAGTTGATTTTCTAACCTTTGAATTATATTATCATCCATATTTGATCCTGTTACGACCTCAAGATCGGCTCAGTCGATCTAGGCTCATATGATCGAAGCCCAAGTCATGGCCTGCCGAATCTCCACAATGAAACTTAGTTCGCCGAGGCTTGGAGAAGCTCGCCACGGCTCAGAGCAGCCCACACTTGCAGAGCGGCAAACTTGTCAACCGAACCGAAGAGAAGAGCCCTCCGGCTGATCGTGCACGATCCGCACCAGCTCGTCCCAAAGGTAGCTCGCCCCAGGGGCAGCTCGCCTACCCCTCCACCCAGAAGCAATCTGCCCAAGGAGGAAGACGACCAGCCACTAGTATCACTGCCAGTTTTACTACAGACAAATCTGACAAAAGCACACCTGGCTGCTTCGCCGCCAGACAGCCTGACAAAAGCGCACCTAGCTGTTTCGCCGCCAGACAGCCTGACAAAAGCGCACCTGACATTAACGGCTCTGACAGCCTGACAAAAGCGCACCTGACGCGTTCGGCTCTTTCATCCTCGGCTGAACCCCTGAAGCCCTGACACCGCCAGCTCCAACAGCCTATAAATACCCCCTCTCCACCAGCGAGGAGGGCTAGCTAATCTGTAAGAAATCCTAACACATCTACTTACATTCAAGGTCGAATATCCTCCACATATTCGCGTCTTCCACACGAGTTCCCCACGCAAGCCGATCTGCCTCTAAGATCGATCTGCGTGTCCAACATTCTCCAAGCTGTCATCAACTGACTTAAGCATCGGAGAGGCTCTCGGTTGACAGCCAACCGAACCTTTCTGATAAGTTGCTCTTCTTGCAGGAAATTCGCCCAAGCTATCGGCGGTCAAAGCGACCCATGGCGAACTAATCCACTAGACGAGCGACATACTCTGATTGACGGGCGACCTTGAGATTTCCATCTACAAAGCGTCTTCCAATCGGGATTAACCTCGTCTACCCCCAAAACTTGTAATCATTGTAACCGTGATTCTCATTTCAATATAAATTCAGTGTTAGCGGATTTTACCCCGCAACATTTGGCGCTGTCTGTGAGAATAAGTGTTACATACACGGCAGACCCCACACAAAGTCACCGCAATCATCGTAGTGGTAAACAGACAATGCTCGAGGAGGCCCTTCTCCTAGGAGGACCCCCCGAGAGATGCGTCCCTTGAGGGGCCAGACGCTACCATCGAGGCCACAGCCCGTGACGTTTATCAAAGCTTTGATAGCTTCGACAAAGTGATGAAGGACATGGATGCGGCAAAATCTGCGAGGCTGCCTCTAACATTAGGCCCCTCCAGACCTCTCAACGTGAGGCGGAAGCTCCTCCCCGAATTCGATGAAGAAGCAGCCACTCGAAGGAGGCGCTTCGATGAAGATGAGTTAGCCTCTCTGCAGAGTCGTCTCGATGATGATGAGGCGACCACTAGGCAGAGACGGTTCGATGACGAGGCCGCAATACAAAGACGGCTTGATGAAGAAACAGTTATCCGACAGCGACGTTACATTGCCGCTGCGAGTGAGAATCCAGAAGGGGAGCTTGGGAATTCCCTATGCATCGATCGAGATAGTGCGGGAGCACATCCCGTAAGATCAAGCTATGGAGAGCCGCTCTCGCAGGTCGCCAAGCCCAAGGCGCGAAGGGCACCCCCATCAAGGCCGAAGCCCCGCTCAGGCTGAGCGTCTCTCCTAGGCGCAATGATCGGCGGGGGCAGAGCCGCGAGCAAAGCCCGATCCCAAGGGCACATAGAAGGGACTCTCCTAAGCGCCGAGGTGGCTCATCCGGGGGTTTCAACCACAGGCAAGAGCTCCGAGGCGGTCGGGACGTCGCACGAATGTCGCCAGCACCTCTCCAACATCCCGAAGAAGCCAACCCACTGACCCGAAAGGTAATCTCAACCCTGATACCGCGTAGGTTCAAGCTACCACAGCATGAATTGTACGACGGCTCGGGAGATCCACTCGAACACGTGCAGCGCTATAGGGGGGTGATGAAGATCCAAGGAGCGGACGACGAGCTCCTCTGTCGTACCTTCCCGACGACTTTGAAGAAGTCCGTCGTGGAATGGTACGACTTGTCGGACAGATCGATTGACTCCTTTGGCGATTTGTCCACAAGTTCCGTCTGCAATTTCGACCACGGCGAAAAAGGAAGAAGTCCACTGACTATCTGTTTACGATAGTCCAGGAGGAAGGGGATACCCTCTGAAGGTTCCAGCGACGCTTCAATGAAGAGCGTCTTACCGTGACGAGCTGCGGAGATGAGCTCGCTATGGCAGCCTTCAAGAAGGAGCTCACTAATCGCAGTCTACACAAATCCCTGCTCCACGACCCGCCAATGGACCTAGACCCTCTCTTCTCCATAACGGACAAGTTCATGCTCAGTGAGAAGTCGTTGGGAGCGAAGAAAGTAGTTACCCCGATTGAGCGACCCAGAGCTGAACCCACGTCTCTACCTAGGCCGAGGCAAGATGACCGCCCCCGAGGGCGAGATCAAGATCGCCCCCGAGGGCGCGACCAGGGAGGCCCGCGAGAGCATGATTGCCCCAGCCCTCTGAGGGGATTCCTCGCTCGAAGGAACCCCGCCCCTAGGAACAGACCTGAAAGAGCGCTGGAGAAGGCGCATTATACAAGGCTCAATGCCCCGCTGGCCAAAGTGATGACATCGGCCAAGACGGGCGGACTTCTCAGAGACCCGCCCTGGAGACGAAGACAAGGCCAAACTTCCGCAATCCGCAGAAATACTGTCGATACCACCGGGACCACGGCCACGACACCGACGACTGCTTTGTTCTGAAAAAGGACATAGAACAGCTAATCCAGGGTGGCCATCTTCAGAGGTTCGTCGATCAAGGATGCCAGAGGCGAGAAGGGTGAACTCCAACGAAACCTGTCCGACAGGCCCAGGCCCAGAACGCCGAACAAGCCGCTCATCATATCACTGGTCCGATCATGCGGATAGATGTGATATGCTGTAGGCCGGCCTCGGGCGAAATCTCGGCGTCGCAAAGGAATAATTATGCGAGGCAGGTCATGATGGCAAGCGCTGGTGAAGGGGCGAAGCAAAGAAGGATAGCTCCACCCCCATCTCATTCTCCGACGACGACCTGGAGGGGGTCGAGCTGCCACATGATGACGCCATCGTCATCGAAGCACTCATCGGGCTGGCAATTATGAGCAGGCTCTTGGACGACACCGACAGATCGTGCGACATACTGTTTTTGTCGACGATCCAGAAGATGGGACTGGGCGAGGCAGACTTGAAACCATGCTTGGGCCCGATTGTCGGCTTCACTGGCCATTCGGTGCCCATTGTCAGAACGATCGATCTACCAATCACCCTGGGAGAGAGGTCGAGGATTGTCACGCGAATGACACAGTTCGTCGTTGTTGACGTCCCCTCGGCGTACAACAGCATCATAGAGCGGCCTTACATGACCACCGTCGAAGCTCTCCCCTCGCTGCTGCACCAGATAATAAAGTTCCAAACTCCGTATGGGGTTGGACAAGTGTGAGGAAGCCAGAAGCTCTCACGAAGCTGCTACGTCGGCTCCACCAAACATAAGCAGTCCGAGCAAGCTCTGGCTACCGAACTCCTTGACGGTCGCGAGGACGTTGATCGTCAGCGATCAACCCCGGTGGAGGGCGTAGAGGTGCTCCTGATGGAGGAAGCAGACAAAACTGTATCGATTGGCACGAAGTTAACGACGAAGCTGAGGGCGTGGCTGATCGACCTCCTCAGGGCGAATGCCGACATCTTCGCATGGTCGCCCTCAAACATGTCTGGAGTCGACAAGGCGGTGATAGCCCATGAGCTGCACATCGACCATGAAGCTCACCCTGTGCGACAGAAGAAGAGGAGCTCCGGGGGAGAGAAGATGCAGGCAGCGGGCGAAGAGGTGAAGCGGCTTCTCGAAGCCGGATTCATTAGAAAGGTGAGCTATCCCGACTGGCTCGTCAATGTGGTGATGGTGAAGAAGCCCATCGGCAAATGACGAATGTGTGTGGACTTCACCGACCTCAACAAAGTCTGCCCAAAGGATAGCTTCCCGCTGCCAAGGATCGACCATTTGGTAGACAATGCCTCAGGGTATGAACTTCTAACTTTAATGGATGCCTTTTCAGGCTACAACCAAATACAGATGGCGACCCATGATGAGGAGAAGACGGCGTTCATCACGGACCGGAGCACATTTTGCTATACCAAAATACCGTTCGGACTCAAAAACGCCGGAGCGACCTACCAACGGATGGTCGACAAAATCTTCCATCCCTAGGTCGACAGGAATCTGGAGGTCTACATCGACGACATGTTGGTGAAATCGAAGAGGACCAAAGATCACCTCGCCGACCTGGAGGAGACATTCCAAAAGGTGCGGCGCTACAATCTACGGCTCAACCCAGCCAAGTGCATATTCGGTGTCAAGTCAGGAAAGTTCATTGGCTTCATGATCACCAAGCGAGGAATTGAGACCAACCACAACAAGATCGTCGCCCTCATCAACATGATGGAGCCAAGGACGATCCGAGACCTGCAGAGGCTGAATGGACGGATCGCCGCGCTGGGAAGATTCCTGTCGAAGTCTGCGGAGAGGTCACTCCCATTCTTCAAGATTCTTCGGAAAGCCCTCGCTAAGAGGAAGGGCGTAGGGAAGGTGGAGTGGGACGACTCCTGTGCAAGAGCTTTCGGCGAGCTGAAGGCCTACCTGCAAAGCCCGCCGCTGCTCACAAAGCCCGAAGAACAGCTCGGCCTCTACCTCACCACTACTAAGGAAGATGTGAGCTCGGTCCTAGTGAAAGAGGACGGGGAGCATCCAGAGCCGGTCTATTATGCCAGTCGGGTGCTCCGAGATGTGGAGACCCGCTATGACCCCATCGAGAAGATTGCTTACTGCCTGGTTCTGACAGCAAGAAAGCTTCGACCCTACTTCCAGGCGCACACTATCGTCGTCTACACAAAGTCACCGCTGGAAAAGAACTTAAGGATGCTGGAAAGATCAGACCGAATGCTGAATTGGAGTGTCGAGCTCAGTGAGCTCAACATCTACAAGCCAAGGGCAGCGATCAAGGGGCAAGCACTAGCAGACTTTGTGACGGAGTGCACTATGAAAGATAATGGCAAAGCTTCACCCAACGGCCGCCTGGATCCGGAGCCCCAGCAGCTCGCCATCGAAAATCCTCCATCTACTTCCACCGAGTCCGACGGCGAGCAGGGGGTCGTCCACGTCGATGGATCAGCCACAGCATCGGGGAGCGGAGCCGGTATTGTAATAGAGACTCCGGAGGGGAGCCTATTGGAATACACCACCCGCTTCAATTTCGCGGCACCCAACTTGGCGGAGTACGAGGCCACCATCAACTGCCTGAAGCTCGCTGGGCGCTTGAAGCGACAAATGTGCTGTTGATCAGCGATTCAAGACTGGTCGTCCAGCAAAGTGAAGGAATCTTTGAGGCGAGGAACTGATAAAGCTGTACCTGAGGTATGTCCGGGCCGAACTCTTCAAATTCAGGAGAGCGGCGGTCCAACACCTACCGAGGTCGAACAATCTCTGCGTGACGCCCTCTCGAAGCTGGCTTCTTCTCCAGCAGAAATTGAAAAAGCCATCTACATCGAGAACTTATTGACGCCCAACATTGAGGAGGGCGAATTGATGTGCGTCAACCAAGAGCCATCTTGGATGAGCCCGATGATCGCCTACCAAAAGACCGGAGCCCTACCAGAGGATAGGCTGGAGGCGCGGAAGACCGGGAGACGGGCTTTATCGTTTGAAATCTTCGGCGACGTACTCTACCGAAAGCATCGCGCGAAGAACGACATATTGCCCTACTTAAAGTGTCTTGGGCCGAGAAGAGCTAAAAAGGTCATCCGCGAAATACATGAAGGATTCTGCAGGGATCATCATGGTGGCCGCACCCTGGCACATAAAGCAGTCCGGCAGGGCTACTATTGGCCGACTATGCTGAAGGATGCAATCAACTTCGTCAAGAGGTGCAAGGGCTGCCAGAAATTCTTCAAGCATACAAAGGCTCCTCCCGCCGACTTGATTCCAATTCTCAGACCGGTTCCATTTGCCAAGTGGGGCCTCGACATCCTCGGACCGTTCTCAATGGTAACCAGAGGGAGTTGCTAATTGTCGACGTCGATTACTTCACCAAGTGGATAGAAGCGAAGCCCCTAGCGCGCATTACCTCAAAAGATATGAACTTTGTATGGAAGTCTATCATATGCCGCTTCGGGATACCCCGCTCTATTGTGACTGACAACGGGACAAAGTTCGACTCGTGGACTTCAGATAATTCTGCTTAGATTGGGGTGTCAATCTCCACTTCGCCTCTGTAACGCAGCCGCAGTGCAATGACATGGCCGAGGCAGCGAATAAGTGCATCCTTGAACCCTTGAAGAAGGCCGGCAACGCTCCTAGATCTTGGCCTGACGAGCTACCCGGCATCCTTTGGTCTTACTGCACTACCTACAAAGCTTCAACTGGCGAGAGCCACTTCATGCTAGCCTATGGTGCGGAAGCCGTCGTCCCGGTGGAGGTCGGCGAACATTCTCTCCGCTTCCAGTACTTCGACAAACAAGCGAATGAAGAAGGCCTCGACTTCAACACCGATCTCATCGACGAGGTAAGGGGTCGTGCTCTAACATGTCTTATCAAGCACAGTCAAAGGATGGCGAGGTATTACAATTCTCGGGTGAAGAAGCGAAGCTTCAGAGTCAGCGACCTAATCCTCAGGGACGCCACCTTCAAACCCGAGGTCGGCCGCCGCGGAAAGCTCTCCGTCAAATGGGAGGGCCCCTACAGAATAGCGGACGTCGTGGGACTCACAACCTACATTTTGGCGAACATGGAGGGCGAGGAACTAGCTCATCCGTGTAATGCCCAACATTTACTCAAGTACTACAATAAAATTTGTAATTTTATATTTGTACAAACAATGTGTTGTTTGAATGAAAGTTTCAGATCCCCTCCAAAATAGAAAGTGCCTCCATAAAGGTCGCCTTAATCATCCGGAGCGGGCTAACTCACTACAAGTAAACTCGTGTGTTTTCGTTTGTACATACGTATTAAGCGAACTATAATTGCAACCCGCGACACAAACCGGAGTGATAAATGCGGGGTAGGCTACAGCCCATCTATACATGCACTCTTGAAGATCTCCGGGGCAGTTCGCCATCCAAACCAGAGTGATTAATGTGCAGCAGGCGACGGCCCAATACACGTCCGATTACAGAGGCTGTGGGATAGGCGACGGCCCAATACCCGCCCTCTCAAACACTTCCGGGGCAGGTCGTGGTGCAGCTACCCATAGCATACCGGACTTCGCTAACCAAACCGAACAGGGGCTATGAAGAAAGGCTCTGGCCCGGACTTCACCAACTAAACCAGGGAAGGAAACGAGATGCTTCACACCATACAAAGATCCAGGGCAGGCCATGTGCAGCGCCCTCAAAAGACCCTGGAAGCGATCTATCCCCACAAAGGGCTTCGCCAACTCAATCACACTAAGACTCCACAACATTCCGCTTCCCCTGAGCCTTAGCCACTTCGAAGCAGAAAGTTGGGGGCATACACACTAAAACAAAAGGTGACGATAAGCAGCAACACAAGCACAAAAGATAAATAAGGCGAACCGCCTAAGGTAATATTTCATTAAAGTTAAAGTTAATACATTTACATTAAACTTTCAATGCTGGGTCATATGCATGGCCCCGAGATCGGCCTTACATATGCAACCCCCCCAACCGCCTTATGGCACCTCAGCGCAGCCGCTGACCTCCTCTGGCACCTCCGCATGTGCCTCAACTTCGGTCTCTGCTGGTTCCTTCGCTGCGACCTCCCCCTGGCCTCCTACGTCGCCACCAGCCTGATCGTCGCCAGACGGACCTCCTGCTTCCCCGGCTTCCTCTTCATCCTCGCCATCCGAGGTCGCCAACCACACGGAGAAGTCGACCTCCAGCCCAGGATGCAGCCTCTTCAACCTCTTGTACGCCATCTCGAGGCCCACCTGAAGGCCCTCCGCGCCGCTGACCTCCCAGGCACCTCCGCATGTGCCTCGACTTCGGTCTCCGCTGGTTCCGTCGCTGCGACCCCCCTGGCCTCTTACGTCGCCACCAGCCTAATCGCCGCCAGACGGACCTCCTGCTTCCCCGGCTTCCTCTTCCTCGCCATTCGAAGTCGCCAATACGGAGAAGTCGACCTCCAGTCCGGGATGCAGCCTCTTCAACCTCTTCTACGCCCTCTCGAGGCCCGCCTAAAGGCCCTCCTGCAAGCCCGCATGTCGGCCCTCGGCCATACTCTTGGCCCGCACATCCTTCATGATGGGAAGGAGCTCGTCCATCTGGTATTTGCGGACAGCATCCGCCTTCATGGCCTCAGGGTCGATCTTCTTCAGCTCCGCCACCTGACGCGTGAGCTCGGCGATCTCCTGCCCCTTTGCCTCCACCTCCGCGGCATGGGCGCTCTTCAGAGCGACCCTTCGGGCTTCCGCCTCTTGAAGCTATCGTGTCAGCTCCTCCGAGATTTTATATTGCGTCTCCATCTCCACCTTCTGAGTCGCATAGAATCCGCGGACTTCTTCCAACTTCTCCTCCCTGTTTTGAAGCCGCTTGACGACCTCCTTGAGTTCGGCTTCCGTCTTCCGCAGCTCATTGGTGGCCGCCTTAAGCTCCGCCTTCTTCTGCTCGATGGTCGCCTTGAGCATGGCCACGTTAGTGTGGCACTGCAAAGACGTCATCGCCGTCACAGCCTACAGAAGGAACAGAATATATAAGCCCGCATGAAAGAATGCAGACCGGCAATATGAGTAGGGAAGAGCAATGAACCTACATATTGTGCCAAATTGTCGTGCCGCAGAGGCGCCCGGCACCAACATTGTACAGGGACTCCTGGTCCCTGGACAACAGACTGTTCTCCGCCAGACGGGCCACAACCCCGACATCCTCGAACAATTTCTTGGCGCACACCAAGTAGCGCGGCCCGGAAAGCTCGATCTTCGGAATCGCCAGGACCTCGGCCTTCTTCGCTTTGAAGCAGGCGAGCGCTGCCTCGCAACTTGGATGCCCCGACGTCCTCAAGCCAGGCTTCACCTGCTCCCAAGAGGGGGCATTCAAAGGGCCAACGCTCAACCCATGTAGCTCTGACCTGGGCTGACGGGCCCTGGGGCATGGCGACCGTCAGATCGGCCACCGGTTCCTCGACAGCATCGAGGTCGGCTAAGCTGCCGACGCGACCTCGCTCGTACGGGAGGGAGCGGTTACTATGGACATCTTCTTCGGTCTCTTGCTCTGCTGCTCCTCCTCAGCCCGCGCAGTGGACGCCTCCTCCAGGCTCCGCTTCTGTCCGGCCTTCTTCGGTAAGTCCTTAGACTCTGCCGCCTTGCCTTTGACATTGGCTGCCTGCTCCTTGAGCGTCGGCCCCTCGGTCGATGGCTTCTCCATGGCCATCCTCATCAGTTCGTCCCTCGACAGACTCATGGCCGCACCTGTAAAAAAATAAGAGATCAGGGTGAGAAAATATGAAGGTCGCTTAGATCGCAGTACCTTCGGGCCAGATATGGAGGGCGATCTGGTGGTCCTTGACCAGCTTTGCATGTTTTCGGAGCTCGCGGAGGATCTCCATCAAGATCTTGGAGTTCTTCAGATCCTGCATCTGCAGAGTCACCTCCTTGTTCGCTTAGGGATTCAACTTCTCCCAGTTCAACCGCAGAGTCAAGTCTGTCGGCGTCGAGATGAAAACAAACTTCTCATTCCACTCCTTCACCTTACTCGACAAATCAAGGACGAGATGCCGATCCTTACTCTCGCTGACATAATAATGCACTCCTCTCCGCTTCGCTTCGAAGAAATGCCGGAACAGCAGCAGGGTCGGACTTAAGCCACTGCCGAAGCAGAGAACAAGGAAGCCGACCATGGCACTGATCGAGTTCGGCATCAGTTGAAAGAGCGGAAGCTCGAGAAAGTTCAGCATGTGCAGGAGGACATGGTGGAGCGGAAACCGAAGTCCGAACTCGAATGTCGGAAAATAGACCCCGACTTCGTTGTCCCTAGGCGAACAAACCCGTTCATCAAATGTGGGAAGGCGAACTTCATAGTGTGGCCGGATATACTTGGAACGAATTTCGACGCGGCTGATATGCTTTATCTTAGGCGCTATGGCCAGGATCTCCGAAGAAACCGCCGTTGTAACTACGCCGACTGTCGGTCCCGAGCCCTTCTTTTTGGTTTTCTTGGGGACTGCCGACGTCGAGAGGACGGCGGGGGCTGCTTCCCGCTCCTCCGGCCAAGACTCCGCCACCTCCGCTGACACCATCTGTTCCTCCATCCCCTCGGAGCTAACATCCTCAAACTCGTCGAAGTACTTCTCTGCGTGTTTATTAGAAGAAGAAGATTCGGATGAAGTCATCTGATAGAGATCGAAGAAAGTACCTAAGAAGATCACCGGAGCACCGATGAAGCGTCGATTGGCGACAAGAGCTCGAAGACGAAGAACGAACGGAGTTTTTGAAATTCGAAAGCAGGAGCCCTCAACCGTTTCCCCCTCTCTGTTTTATAGAGGGCGTCGGCCAATCTCAAGTTGAAGGTAGGCTACATGACAAGATCTGAAGCGGGGCTGTCGCCTCAGCTTCTCCCCAGAGCCGTACGCGACACGTGTCGTGCTCCAAATAGTGGGGCGCCTCGATCTCTCCGCTGCCGAATCGTCATTATGACTTTAGAGATTCACCGGTCATCTCGCATTTAATGCTACATCTGTCATCCAATAGAGAGCAAAGCACGTCATCCGAGCCGATCCGGACTTCCCGTTTCGAACTCGAATGACAGGGACAATTGTTACGACCTCAAGATCGGCCCAGTCGATCTAGGCCCGTATGATCGAAGACCAAGTCATGGCCCGCCGAATCTCCACAATGAAACCTAGCTTGCCGGGGCTCAGAGCAGCCTGCACTTGCATAGCGACAAACTTGTCAACCGAACCGTAAAGAAGAGCCCTCCTGCTGATCGCGCACGATCCGCACTAGCTCGTCCCAAAGGTAGCTTGCCCCGGAGGGCAGCTCGTAAGGGTGTGCGGGTCCGGGTACCCTGTTTTCTTTATGTTACCCGGACCCTACCCGGTAAGAGATCGGTTCCTAAAATTTGGACCCGGAACCTACCCAGTTGGACCCTATACCCGGACCCTACCCGGACCCTATGGTTCCGGGTAGGTTCCGGGTACCCTGTAAAAAAATCTATTTTGTGATGCATTACGAACAATGATTTCCAAATGATCTGTGCATGACAATTACCTCAAATACACATGTCTAGAGATCAATCTGGAAGTAAAATATTGTCTCTAGTCTCTTTCTTCAGTGATAAAGGTATACTGATCAGTCATTTCTACTAGATAAATCTAGACATATGGAAGAATGATTCACGGTTACCTCTACTGCTCTTTTGAACGCATAAGAGAACAATATGATCTTTAATTCAAATGCAATGTTTGATGAATTTACGCGTTGCTCAGAACTTCAGGATGCAAGTTGTACTCCCTAATATTATAAGTTCAAATTAGATACATCCAGGGTGGATCACTCTTATATATTTTGATCATTAATATTATAATATATAAAAAAAATTAAATATATAAAATATCGGTTCCGGTTCTGGGTACCCGTTCCCTATAAACAGGAACCGGAACCAGACCCGATACCCGTCGGTTCCTAATTTTTCTACCTGAAACCGATAACTATCTACCCAGAACCTACCCGCTTGGTTAGGTTCCAATCGGGTATCTGGGTACCCTGTACCCATGCACACCCCTAGCAGCTCGTCTACCTCTCCACCCAGAAGCAATCCGCCCAAGGAGGAAGGCGACCCGCTACTACTATCACTTCTAGTTTCACTACAGACAAGTCTCACAAAAGCGTACCTGGCTGCTTCGCCGCCTGACTGCCTTACAAAAGCGCACCCAGACGTTTCGTCGCCAGACAGCCTAACAAAAGCGCACCTGACATTAACGGCTCTGACAGCCTGACAAAAGCGCACCTGACGCGTTCGACTCTGACAACATCGGCCGAACCCCTGACGACCTGACACCGCCAGCTCAGCTAAAACAACCGACTCCAACAACCTATAAATACCCCCTCTCCTCCAGCGAGAAGGAGGGCTGGCTAATCTGTAAGAAATCCTTACACGTCTACTTACATTCAATGTAGAATATCCTCCACATATTCGCGCTTTCCACACAAGTTCGCCACGCAAGCGCTGATCTACCTCTAAGATCGTCATGTGTGTCCGACATTCTCCAAGCGGTCATCAACTGACTTAAGTATCAGAGAGGCTCTGGTGACAGCCAACCGAGCCTTTCTGACGAGTTGCTCTTCTTGCAGAAAATTCACCCCAGCTATCGGCGGTCAAAGCGACCCACGGCGAACTACTCCACTAGACGGCGACCTACTCCGATTGACGGATGACCTTGAGATTTCCATCTACAAAGCATCTTCCAATCGGGATTAACATCGTCTCCCCCCAAAACTTGTAATCATTGTAACCGTGATTCCCATTTCAATATAAATTCAGTGTGCGGATTTTACCCTGCAACAGATCCTAAGCTTTTATCACTACGTAACAGCATTGGATGTCAATCAGTCTTATAGATGTAGATGTAAGATTCTAAACATAAACTAGACGTGTGCATTAATTATGCAAATAAATAAAATAAAATTCGCAGGTTCAAATGTATCTCGAGAAATGGAATCCTATAGATGATGTAACATATAGAACGAGACTATAAAATGGTGCAACTCTCAGCAATATCAACTAATCTGAATAAACTTAAATAGATATTTTCTTCGGAATTTAACAATTAAAGATTTGATCAGAGTAGAGTCAGCTTTGTAGCATCACGTACGGCTTGTATAACGTGTAAAGATTCAATCCAGATGATCAAGACCTAAAATTTCATGTGAAAAAGCTTTAAAATAGCAAAAAATCACCAAAATACGCTAAAATACCGAAAAATCAATGAAAATTTCAAAAAAAAGAAGTCGAACTATAGCAGCAGCTCAGCTCGGTCAATGTTCGTGCTAGTCGTTGACTGGTCAACATGGCTCGGCTCAAGCCAACTCCGGGTCAGCCGTCGACTCGGCTTTGGCTCGGTCAGCCTGACTGAGTCGATAAATAGTATCGACGACTGGCAATCGACGTGGCTCATCAGCATGGCTCAATGACGAAAACAGTTTTATCAAAATCGCTACTATAGCAAATCGGTGCCAATGTCTTTTTCGACCAATTTTGTCAAAGTTTATTGTCAAGATTGTTGACGCTGGACGCAGTAGATGACAACAGAGGTATGGTGGATGTGGTGCAACCTTCCAACGTCAGAATTGACGGTGCCACCTCTTTTCATCGACATCGGTGGTGCTCGAACGCGGCAACGACGGTTTCAGGCCCTAGGATAGCTGTGGTGGCGTTGATGGGCAGCGAAGTTGGCGACGACAATGTTGGAAGGTGACTACAAGGACGATGATGATGGTAAGGCTTATGGTTATGGTTAGGGTTTGTAAAAGGGGCGGTGGAAAGATGATACGATTTACCCCAAAAGACAACAATTTCAGATTTTAAGAGAAGAAAATAAATATAAAAGTGGAATTTTTAGTAGATTTCTGGAAATAAGAAGATAGATCGATCCTTTTCTGGAGTAGATCTTTCCTTAACTTGTGTTAATGGAACAAGTTTAATCCCCCACGAACCCTAACAATATTTCTAAGCAAATGATCAATCTTCGATAAACAAAACTAGGGCCGGCTCGTAAGCTTTTAACCCCCGCCTAACACAAAAGATAATGAAAGACTAATCAGCCCCTCTCATTACTAAATACACAACTAAAGTAATAAGGCCAAAAGAGATAAGTCACCCATCGGATCAAGTAGGGACCGAGCCCATGGCTTGACCCGTGCCTTGCTCTGCGTGCCGCTTCCGCCTGGTGTAGACCCAGATCACATCAGACGAACCTTGTCCTCAAGGTTGAAATCAGGAAACTGCGAAAGGATGGTGTCGTATCCATCCCAAGTCGTCTCATGGTCCGGCAGTCCCCGCCATCATATCAGCACATCGATACACTGGCCGCCCTCACGCCGCACCTCCACAACATCCTGAGGTTCCAGTAATACTTCCAAATCTGCCGTCAGAGTATGTAGTAGGGTGGATGTAGCCGCGTGATCTCCTATAGCCCGCCTCAACTGTGATACATGGAACACTAGGTACAATGTCGATCCTGGAGGTAGAGCCAACCTGTAAGCAACTGGGCTTATCCGCGCTAAGATCTAATAAGGCCCATAAAAACAAGACGCAAGTTTCTCATTTCTCCTTCTGGCCAGTAACTTCTGTCTGTCTGTACGGCCTCAGCTTCAAGTAAACATGATCCTCACCCTCAAAGTAAACCTCCTTGTGCTGCCCATCAACCTTTGCCTTCATAATCTGTTGTGCCCTCGTAAGGTGCTTCTTCAACTCCTCCAAGATGCCGTCCATCTCGCTCAAATACTGCTCCAACTGCGAAACTGGAGTAGCTCCCTTGTTGTAGTGGACCAAAGAGGGAGGGTCGCGCCCATATAAGATCCGGAATGGAGTAGTCTGAGCAGATGAATGATAGAAAGTATTATACCAATACTCTGCACAGGAGAGCTACCTATGCCAACTCCTCGGACACTCTGAAGTAAAACAGCGGAGATACGTCTTGACACTCATGTTGACGACCTCCGTCTGGCCATCAGTCTGGGGATGGTAGGTTGTACTCCTCAAGGCGGTCCCTGCAAGCGGAATAGTTCCTTCCAGAACTGGCTCATAAAAACTGGGTCCCGGTCCGACACTATCGACGTGGGAAACCCATGTTAGCGAACCACCTCTCGTATGAACGTTGCTGCCACCGTCACTGCGGTATAAGGATGTCGTAATGAAATAAAGTGCACGTACTTGCTCAGACGGTCAACCACCACCAGAATCACCGTGTATCCCTCCGACTTCGGAAGCCCATCAATGAAGTACATGCTGATGCCCTCCCACACCTGATCTAGAAGAGCCAATGGCTGCAGTAGCCCTACTGGGGCCATGGCCAATTGCTTGTGACGTTGGCATATGTCACAACTGGCAACTAATCTCGCAATATCTTTCTTCATGCCCCGCCAGAACAGCTCCCTCGACATTCGCAAATACGTCTGCTGAACACCCGAGTGTCCCCCAACTGTGCTCCCCATGGAACTCCTGAAAGATCAAGGGTATCTGCACCGAAGTCCGTGGTATCATCAATCGCCCCTGAAATAGTAACCTCCCCCATCAAGCGAATAACCGGGATGGTCAGTGGTTTCATGGGTGAGCTCCTCTCGTAACTGGGCCAGCTCCTCATCTGCCTCGATCTCCCTCCACAATGATTTCCAATCAGTCAACAGAGGTACCGACAATGCTACAATGCCCGCGACCTCCCCCACGTGAAAGACCATCTGCCGCCTTATTCTCCAATCCTGGCCGGTACTGGATCTCAAACTTGTAGTCCACAAGTTTAGAGATCCACCTCTGGTGCTCCTCTGCTACCATCCTCTGCTCCAACAGGTACTTCAGGCTTCGTCGATCTGTGCGCACTACGAACTATCGCCCCAAGAGGTAGGGCCGCCACTTCTAGATTGCTAAAACAAATGCCATCAATTCACGCTCATACACAGACTTCAGCCTAGCTCGTGCTGACAATACCTGGCTGAAATAGGCTATCGGTCTCTGCTCCTGCATCAGTATTGCCCCTAAGCTGTACCCCGAGGCATCGGTCTCCACGACAAAGGCCTTGCCGAAATCCGGTAAGGCCAGTACGGTAACAGTGGTCATCGCCCGTTTCAATGCCTCGAACGCCTTCATAGCATCCGCATTCCACTGAAAACAGTCCTTTAGCTGCTCAATCCGTGGCCAGATGATCGTGATGTATCCATATACAAATCTACGGTAGTACCAAGTCAGGCCCAAAAATCCCCACAATACTCGTACTGTCCTCGGCTGCAGCCAATCTAGCATCGCATCTACCTTTCTCCTGTCTGCTGCTACTCCCTCTGCTGAGACGACATATCCCAAATATTCCACCTTCGGCTGTGCAAACGTACACTTCTTCTTGTTGGCATACAACTGGTGGGCCTGCAGCTCCTGTAGGACTGTTTCCAAATCTCGCAAGTGCTCCTCCACTGTCCAACTATACACCTGGATGTCATCGAAAAAGACCAACACAAACTTCCTCAAATATGTCCTGAAGATCTTGTTCATGAGCACCTGAAAAGTAGCGGGAGCATTCGTCAGCCCAAAGGGCATGACCAGAAACTCGTAGTGTCCCTCATAAGTTCGGAAGGTTGTCTTCAGCCCGTCCTCCGCCTTCATCCTGATTTGGTGGTACCCTGACTTCAGGTCAATCTTCGAAAAGAAAGCCGCCCCATGTAGCTCATCTAACAGCTCATCTATCACCGGTATTGGAAATCTGTCAGGCACAGTTTCCTTGTTGAGAGCGCGATAATCCACACAAAATCGACAACTACCGTCCTTCACCAGTGGTACCGGGCTAGAAAAGGGGCTCACACTAGGCTGAATCACCCCTGCATGTAGCATCTCCCGTATGAGCCTCTCGATCTCATCCTTCTGTATGTGTGGGTACCTATACGAACGTACACTAACTGGTGACGCTCCTTCGTGCAAAACTATAGCGTGTGTGTGATCCCACAAGGGAGGCAGCCCCTGTGGCATCTGGAACATGTGCTCAAAACTGCCCAACACCTCCACCTCTGTTGGCACTCTCTGCTCCTCGGCTACTGCTCCCAACTCCTGGTACTGCACCATGAAACCCTCCCGGTATTGGAAATCTGTCAGGCACATTTTCCTTGATGAGAGCGCGATAATCCACACGAAATCGCCAACTGCCGTCCTTCACCAATGGTACCAGGCTAGAAAAGGGGCGCACACTAGGCTGAATCACCCCTGTATGTAGCATCTCCCGTATGAGCCTTTTGGTCTCATCCTTCTGTATGTGTGGGTACCTGTACGGATGTACGCTAACTGGTGACGCTCCCTCGCGCAAAACAATAGCGTGTGTGCGATCCCACAGGGGAGGTAGCCCATGTGTCATCTGGAACACGTGCTCAAAACTGCGCAACTCCTCCACCTCTGTTGGCACTCTCTGCTCCAAGCTACTGCTCCCAACTCCTGGTACTGCACCATGAAGCCCTCCCCTCCCTCAAGAACTATCCGTGACATGGATCTGAGGGATATAGCACAACATATGATAGGGTCACCTAACAGCACCACTGTCCTGCCCGCCTCCTGGTACTCCATCCTGAGTAACTTCCAGTGATCTTGGTGCCGCCCAGCTTCTGTAACCATTGCATACCCAACACCACATCGACCTTCCCCAACTCCAAGGGTAAAAATCATCCACTATCCGAGCCCCCTGCACGGTCAGTATCAATCCTCAGCAGACCCCCTGCTCTCATCTCTCCGACCTGTGCCCAAGTTCACCCCAAAGGTCGATGTATCACTAAGCTGTAGATCCTGCTGCTCCACCATCCTCTGCGAGATAAAGTTGTGTCGCCCTATTGTCTATCAGCACTTTAACCTCCTGAGCGGCCACCCTTCCTGTCAACTTTATGGTGTGATATGGAGTGAATCCCACCACGGAGTTGAGATAAATCTCCACGGTATCTAAGTGTGACGGCTGATCTGTCTCGTCCTCGCCTTCGTCGAGTAACACGACCTCCTCTTCCTCCTCTGCTGCATCCTCCAGCTGCATAGCCCCCCAGCACATCGGTGCCCAGGTGTAAACCTCCTGTCACACTTGAAGCAAAGGACTTTAGCCCTTCACTCCATCATCTCTGCCTCTGTCATACGACGAGTCTGCCCTCCTGGCCTGGCCTTAGTCGTTGGGGCCCCCGTAGTGATCCTGAGTGCTACAATAGGAGATGAACTGCGTACAGAAGCGCTCCACCCCAAGCTCACATAGACCTCCTCTCCTCAGTCAATCTGTCCTCCACTCTCCGGGTCACCCACATCATGGCAGTCAACCTGTGAGGGTCCTGGACACTCAGCTCAGCTCTCACCACCGGTTTCAGCCCCTTTAAAAAGTTTCCCTCCATCGATTCATCAGATACCCCTCTACTCGGCTCAAGAGTGTATCAAACCTCGCTATATAGTCCCGCACTGACCCATCCTACCTCAAGGCATATAACTGCTCAAACAGCCCTCCCCTTGGATGTCCTGGAATCTCTCCATGAGGCACTCGGTCAGCTCCCTCCAAGTCCGTATAAGCCTCAGCTTCTGGGTCCACCTGTACGAAAATAGGGCCTCGCCTTCGAAACTCAGTGCTACCGCCCTCAGTCTCTCTGCCTCCGTGAAGCCCGTGACGTCGAAATATCTCTCTATCGGGTACAACCACCATCGGGGTCCTTCCCATCAAAAGGTGTGCCTTAACTTCCTCATCTTAGTTTTTGGGTTGGCGTCACCTCGTGGTGGCCCCTCCCTGTTCACCGCCTGGCATCTCTGATAAGGGTGCTACTTGACCCTCCACTGCGCTTCAGGTCGCTGCCTCTCGTACCCTCGATCTCCTCCACTTGCCCTTTCGTTGGCGAGATCTCCTACATCTTCCCACTCGTCAGCCTGCTCACGCCGAAATTCCCCTTAATGTCGCCCTCCTCCGCCCCACAAAAGAGGCGGATCTCCTCCAGCAGCCCCTCGGTAAGGCCTCCAGCCCTCGACGCCACCCCAGGGGTGGAAAACCTCCCGCGGCCCCCAGGTGGGCCACCTGTCCTCACCACCCCCCGAAGGGGCGGTCCTGCTCATGCGGCCCCCAGGTGGGGCCGCCTGCCCTTACCGGGAGCGAAAAGGCTCCCGCGGCCCCCTGCTAAGGCCGCCACCCCTTGCCGCCCCCCGCCGGGGGCGGATCCCCTCCTGCGGCCCCCGAATGGGGCCGCCTGACCTCACCGCCCCCCGTCAGGGGCGGATACCCTCTTGCGCCCCCTGCTGGGGCCGCCCGCCTGCGTCGCCTCCCTAAGGGGGAAACCCTCCTGCGAACCCTAGGGGGTTCGTCCGCCTTCGTCATTACTCTGGGTCATATGAGAATTCAGATCTGAAGATCCCGATGTTTTCGGATCGGGATCTCGTTGAAAAAACTGTTGTTGGAACATCTTTGCCACCTCTGCGAACCCTTCTTTCATCTCCTTGGATCTTTGCTCCGAGATCCGCTTCATGCTCGCTTCCAAGGATACGTTCAGATTTGTTTTCAACTCATCCTTCAAATCGGTCATCTCCATCCTCAGCCCCGCGATCTCTGCATCGAGTCGCTCCTCCAGAGTTTTTGTTGCTTGCGTGTTCGTCATGGAATCGAACGCTCTGATACCAAAATGATACGATTTACTCCAAAAGACAACAATTTTAGATTTTAATAGAAGAAAAGAAATATAAAGGTGGAAGTAGATTTCTGTAAATAAGAAGATAAATCGATCCTTTTCTGGATTGGATCTCTCCCTAACTTGTGTTAATGGAATAAGTTTAATCCTCCACGAACCCTAACAATATTTCTAAGCAAATGATCGATCTTCGAACAAAACTAGGGCCGGCTCGTAGGCTTTTAACCCCCTCCTAACACAAAAGATAATGAAAGACTAATCAGCCACTCATTACTAAACACACAACTAAAGTAATAAGGCCAAAAGAGATAAGTCACACATCTGGTCAAGTAGGGACCGAGCACATGGCTTGACACGCGCCTTGCTCTGCGCGCCGCTTCCGCCCGGTGTAGACCCTGATCACATCAAAAGATGAACATGGTTTTTTCTGCACTTTTTTCTCTAATTTTTCTCTATTAAAATATGTCCTTTCTCTAATTTTTCTCTATCAAAATATGTTCACCCTGTTTTTGATTTTTTTGTTAATCTCTCTTTTTTTATTTTCTCTCTTTTTTGATTATTTATCTAAAATTTAATTAGAAGAAAAAGAGAGGATTTTTTAATATGAAGAAAACAAGAAAAAGAAGCTAGGTTTTAATTTTGATACCACCTATAGCGTAAGACGGAAGGAGAAAAGTTATGATGGGAATTTAAGGAGAAGAAAGTTAAGAAATTGATAACTTTTTGGGCCTCGTACCTTAAAGATGACTTTCACTGACTCACGCCTCGCACGCATAAACTTTTCAAACCTCTCGTCTAGGCAATTAAGCTCACTCTAAATTTAATTTGACAAACAAAAAGGTTTTTCAAATTCTATTCTTAATAAACTAAGTTTTATGACCTATATATTGGCTTACAACTTGATTTTCAAAAACAAAATGTAATATTGCATAAAATTCCAAAATAACTAAACGACTCAAACTCTATCACAAATATAAAATCTAAAATAAAATCTAATCGCATTCTATCTTGAATTCAAACGGGATGAATCCTCATCAAGCCCCTAAAATTCCTAGCCCCGTATTTCCTTAATCTTCAAAATCATGATACACAAAGACCGACAATCTACTTCCATCAAGTCTCTCAATGTTACAAGAGCTTCGTCCCACCAAATTCTTAATTGCAGTGCATGGTGCATGCATAAGAAAATATCAATCAATGAACAGTTTAAATAATGATGATGATAATAACCTTTCTGCAGTTCCTTGGTGGTGTGCCCAGTTGCTTGCTTAGAGCATCTTTAACTGCTTCGGGGCTAGGCCGAAGCCCATTCTCCTGCTCACTACCTACTGAAGCAGACTCCACAGACTTAATACTTTTGGGTGGCTCAAAGGATTGACCAGCATGTAGGACTTCTGACGACTGATGTAATGTTTCTTTTGTTTTACTACACGACTCCAGCTCATAGGTGTCATTTGATTGTGCAGTAACCGGATCAGATTTTGGAGGATTGCTGTTAATATTGAATCCAAAAATCTTCCAAGTGTTGCCTTCTGTCGCTGCCATGTTCTTGGCTGCAGATACTACAGGCTGAGGGACTCTCACCACATGTGGAGGCGACAAATTATCCATTCTAATAGTTGAGGGCAAATGCCGGTACCAGTTTGGATGATTCTGCTTGACTGTAAGACCATGCAACGAGGAAGGGCATCCCATTCCATCATATATAATAGATTGAGGTGGCATTCTTAGGTTGGATTCCAATTTGAAGGAAAGATTAGAAGACGTCAGAGGCCAGTGATCCAAAAGCACGCTGTGCTCACCTTTCTGGTGTAGAAATTGATTCTCTAAGCACTTTGTACCAGCTGAATTGTGTTCAAAATATGGTGGAGTAAACCATCGTGAGTCGCTGGACTTTTGAAACCCTGAGAGCATGTCTGTGTAGATTGGTTCATGTCTCCCCATCTGCATCCAGGTCTCCGAACCCAAGTTATTTGGGGCACAAGCATCATTTCTTTCTTCATTACGTGACAGAGGCCACAAAACAGGCTTAGGAGCAACCTCCAATTCGTTACCATCTGCAATGTTACTCCACAAGAGCTTGACATCTTGACCTGGAAAGACCTTTAGCATTCCATGTGATTGGGAAGGGTCAACTGTAACTTTAAATGAGCCTAAAAAGCACGAAATTTAAAAAATCTTAGTCAATGTGATCTTTGAACCAATTAGGATAACTAAGAACTCCACGTGTTCAGAATTTACTTTCTCGTGTAAGAACAGATAAATCAGGAGAAGATGGAATCAAATTTGTCCGATGCCTTTTGGGTCTAGGCACTGGAAGAGGGTTCACTGGAGGAGCCAAGGCAGGCTCTATTTTCCATGGAGAAACTCTTTCAGGACGTGGAATGGAAGTGGCCTCATCCCACCTCACCTAATTCCAGAAAATGAGAAAGATCCACATCATGACGCATAGCTATAACAAGGACAATGCAAAAAGGTGTGCTCGTACCTTCAGGCATCCCCATTTAGATCCAGGCCACCTGCCAGAATCAAGATCTTCCATGCCCACTATGGTTCCAGTGAACCTTAACAAGTACATAAGCAAAGCCAATCAGAAACTAAACGTGTCCATTTCTGTTCTGTTATTTTTTAATAAAAAAGATGCTTGTCCAAATCTTTTCGTTAATCAATGGCCTAGGTGCAGAAGAATCTTGTCATGATGGTATACCTCTGCTCTGGGGCCTCTTCACCTTCAAACCTCATCTTGAATCGCATGCCTATTGAGTGGTTGTTTTTGAGGGACTCCATATATTGATCGTAAGGAACAATAAATTCAGAAGGACTTGTCCTGGCATGCCATGTCAATTTATAAGAAGGAAATCACATGCCAACAAAAATTAAGGTTCTAAAGGATAAAAAATCTTATCTTCTGGACTTTGGTTATTTATTTGATCCCTTCCCAAATAATATTAATATCATCATCATCATCACATACACACAACATTCTTCCAATATTTTCAGATAAGAAACTGTCTCGAGTCTTTTTCAACTAAGAAGTTAATCTTGTCCATAGAAATATATAGCACTAAACATAGCACATGTGTAATTGCAATGAAAATGACTAGAAGTTTGAATTTTTAATTACGGCTAATTTTTTCGTTAATGGTCTGAACATTTAACCATGTTTAGTTATTAGTCTCATTAATCAAATTCAACTTACTTTAAGAAACGTAATAGAGCAAACAGTCGTGACACCAAATTGAAATTAAAGTTGTGAAAAGCAGAAAGAGAAGCAAACCTGCAAGGCACCGCTTAAGCTTTTGGGGCTTTAGCAGGGATCAAGGGGCCAATGTATCTAGTGGTTTTCTTAAAAATATAGGCGCTAAAATGTAATAAATAGAAATAAAATCAGAATTGAGAAATAACATGCCTAAACTCAAATAAAGAAATTGTCACTAAAATCATAATATTAAGAACAAATATGATCATAAGAACATGATTCATACAACGTATAGAATCTTCAAAATCGTGAAGGCCGGGCCGGGGGCCGCGCGGGGGGGGGGGGGGGGGGGGGAGGGGGAGGGAGGGAGGGAGGGAGGGGCTAATGCGTTCAATTACACAGAAAGGAAAATCGGGGGGCTCAAGCAGGACACTTTTAAGGATTCTTACAATTGAAACCAAATTAGTGCCAAATTGAGGACCACATTGGCTTTGCATTAAATAGTAAAAGATAAATTACAAGATTGGGGAAAGAGCCAACTTTTGCACTTCTGTTTGTAGGAGCCATAAAAAAGAAAGAAATGACTGATACAGTTTTGATAATTAAAACTAGAAAAAAAAATTAAATCTTAATAGTCATTTCCATTCTTGGTCCCATAACATATATATCGCTCAAAAGTATCTACTCAAAAGTATCTAATCGAAAAAATAATAATAATGTTAGAAATCAAGAGAATGAGTAACCATGGCACAAAGCCATGGTTCTCTATTTATTCATCATAGTAGAATCCCAAGGGACATTGGATACTAAAGGTCCCCATTAGTAAGCTTGATGGGGAGTAATGATGGGATAAAGATGAGGGGAGGCCTTTGACCTCCCTCATTCACAACACTCCCTCTTATCCATCCATTACTTTGGTCTTAGCGTATAATGCTAAAGGGGTGGATACTTCTGTTCATAATACTCTCCCTTATCCATCCATTACTTTGGTCTTAGCGTATAATGCTAAGGGGATAGATACTTCTGGATCCAGAGTAATTGTGTTGCCTCGTTAAAACCTTAGCTGTGGAAAACCCAGTGGGAAAAACCAACAGCTTAAGGAAAAAGAGTGCAACCCACGGGTTACTCCCCCTGATCCGTACAAGCATTATGCTTGTAGGTCTTTCAGCTTTCATTAGAGTTGGACACTTCAGGGTCCAGAGTTAAATGAGATTGCCTCATTAAAACCTTTGGTTATGGAAAACCCAATGGAAAAACACATAGCTAAGAGAAAAAGAGTATAACTCTACTATCAACTCCCCCTGATCTGTACAAACTTCAGGCTTGCAGATCTCCTATGTATCTATACAATCATTTCATATTCGTCTATACATCCATCATGTTCTGAAAGCAAATACAATCATCACTCATATATACAAGTTTCACTCATATCTAGCGGCTACTGGAAAACAATGGCGCTCAGGAGTGATACGCTCTTCGAAGTTTGGTAGATAACTCCACGTATGTATTCTTTTACTCAGTCTACACCGTGTCTGCAAGGTACTGCTGGACCTGGATGAGCGTATTCTAGATATGTTTTTTGGATGATGAGCTTCTCAGAAGATGTAGACTTTTGGAGGAAAATGTGTAGATCTTTATGAAGTGGCCGGCCATTTGTGCGTAGTCATCGAGATGGTCTGTAAACATGTATATGTGATATTTATTCCTTGGATACTGATCATTGACCCTTGGAAGTTGCACAGAAACAGCTTATCCTTGGTCCAGTGATGCTCTCCAGAGCAGCTCTGTATCTGGCTAACAGCTTTACTGCAGACGTTTTATTAGAGACACGTGCAGTTGGCCAAATAAAGGAGTGTAACTAGTACACTAGAGCTAGGTTCTTCAGGACCTAGGATGTCATCTCCCTCTTCCAGCGACTGGATGGCGTCATAAATAAGCATCTATTTTTAATAGGTTGCAAATGGACACCTTTCTTCATAAACTCCTGGTGTATGAAGAATATGATAGGTATAAAAGGATTCCACCACGAAGGTGTTCAATCTGTAAGCCGAGACAATACCTTGTTTTGCATAGGTATTTCATCTCGAAGGTATGCTTAAGGCTATCAGATATATCAATGGTCTCTGCAGGAGATCCTATTAGATTTAAGTTGTCCACATAGACAGCGACTAATACAAATCATGTCCATGTTCTTTTAATAAAGATACATGGGCAGATTTCATTATTAGGGAATCCTTGTTCGGCAAGGAATTCGCTAAATCTGTTATACCACATTTTTCATGATTGCGTAAGATCATATAATGATCTTTGAAGCCTTTATAGAGGAGACGTTCATACGTCTCTCTTTCATCTCTGGGGTAGAGTATACCCTTCTGGAAGTTTCATATAGAACTATATATCTATATAACCGTATAGATATGCAGTCACAACGTCCATGAGCTGCATTTTTTGGCTTTTCCAGAGACGTTTAGGCTTTAGTATGAAATAAAAAATGATCACATTTCCTTCATTTCTTATTCTTATGAAAACCCAACTTATATTCCATAGGTTTTACACATTCAGGTGTATGAACTACTGGTCCAAAGACTTTGCTTTTCAAGAGTGAGTCCAGCTCTACTCTTATTGACTCGTCCCACTTTGGCCAATCTATGCATTTATGCTATAGAAAAGTGGGTTGACGTCATCGTCGTATTCAGCGACGTGAACGGCAACAGCGAAAACAAAATCGTCGTCGACGACTGTGCTATATCTGTCCAGTACCTCTCCAGTACGTACATTATACAATGATTTTTCTCCTATTGTTTCCTCTGCAGGAGAAATCGGGAGGGGAGAGGTCAAATAATAGATAACCGTGCTGATAACCGTGTTACAAATAATAGATAATTTCCATTATTGAGATATAATCAATCTTGCATTATATAGATTATTAATTGGATATTTAACTTATATCAATGTGTCTACAACCAGAAACTTGGGGCCGTTACAAAGTCCATTTCAGCCCTTCAATTGTCTTTAAAGCTACAATGTGCTACATGCGACAATATTCTAGAAAACCAATGTGTTGAGTCTGTGATTATGACAATTTTCCAATTTTCAAACGTAAAAAATCAGTAAGAAGATTAATATATATTAGGACAGAAGAAGAAGAAGAAGAAAAGTATGCAAGTGCTCTGCAACATCGTGAGATGGATAGTACTTAGGATTTAGTCAATAAATAAAACTATATATATCAACTACATCCCTGAATATGAAGCCTTAAAGAGCATCAAACCCACACCTTGGTTTGTAGTAAACTGTGAACATGGTTCCTGTTGTAACAGCATGCCAAGCAGTTGCAAGGACACCTAGATGCATACTATGGCTTGAAATGACAGAAGATGGAATATTTGTCTGTTGCCTCATCGCACGTCTCACTCCAACACGCAGTTCCCCATTTTCTCCCCTGTGTAGTACACTCAGTTCAGTATAAAAACCCATTGAAACTTCATCAGGAATTGAGAACCAGTGCAATACCTCAGAAAAATAAAAGCATCCCCGGCAACAAGCCTTTTAGAACTAACAAAGACACTCCAACCACTTTGAAGTAGATGCCTTCTTGGCTGTCCTAAAATATTCATGGCCAAAGAACGAAAGTTCAACTTCAGTACGTTGATACAGGGACATTTACATGAGCGCAAGAGCAAGAATTGCAGCAAAGAGTAGTTAAAAAAACAAATGAACTCACGTGTAAAGAGCATACTGGAACTAATTTTACAATAGGGCAACAGAAGAATACACTGCACAAAGCCGATGCACACTACAATGATTCAGAAAACACTACTATTATCTGACATATTGAGCGTATTTTCTCTTTTTCCATCTCTCTTTCTGTTGAGTCCAGAAGCCGGCCACAAATATTTTGGGATGAAGGCTAAGATGATGATGATCATCATCAAGCATCAATTGGCACATGATCCAGAGCTAATGGATGACGCCATATAATAAAAGTTTCCAGATGGCATCTCACCGTTGGGATCAACTTTTCCCATAACATGGGGCAGCTACAGCACACAACTCCAAGTATACCAACTACAAAGCTTGACAAAAATGGAAACAAATATTTTTATCTGTCGGTAACCCATTCTCGGTACTATGCACCATATACATACTCTTGGGGATTAATCTGAATTTCTATGGCAAAAATCATCATCAAAATACTGGAAATATTCATATTTAATCATTAGTCATATTAAACCATTGAAAATATGTGGAAGCGTACCTGAATCCATGATGATTAATTTTTTAGATCAGTGTGGTTGGCCTTCCATATCAATGTGAATCTCCTTAGAGAATCATTTTAGTTTTCTCCACGAGATGTCAAAATAGAAAACATTCATTCATGTGTTCTGTGGACCATGACCACTATATATAGATAACAATCATGTTGTCATTGGGATTTTTATTTTTGCCCATCATAAAAATAGAATACTCATTTAAGTCCATGCACATTAAAGGCTGACACCCTATTAGATGCATTAAAGCGAAAATACCCAAAAGCTTAACCAATCACTTTTAATTAGACTTAACTTTATTTGACAGCCAGCAATACATAATTATTTTATATATAAGCCCAACATTGGATTAATGATCCAACAATCTCCCACTTGGGCTATAAGTGAAATCTTATAATTATGCTTTTGTAAATATAACAGAATGAGCTCAACTTTGTTGCCATTACCGAAATGAATCTTTTAACCAATCTAGTCAATCAATCATACCAACTTAGGATCAAATCGGCTTTCGTTACAACTATTCGTAACTCAACTCATCAACGATCATGTATGCTATGTATGCTAATACAACTGAATGACATGTTCAAGATGTAGATGTGTGTAGCATGAAAATTTCATGTGATCTTAACATGTCTATTTCCAATTAGTCATCCCTTAAATCTTAGTGAGATCAAACCATTTCGAAATGAGAGTGTAAATAAACAAAAAATTATTTCTACAGAAAATAACATCAAAATATCCATAAATTAAAAAAACTGAAAATGTCTTATCTCATATGAGCACCAGAAATACAAACTCTCACTAAAATTGAATATCCTTAATAAATATGACAACCTTACGAGCAATGTGCTCATGAAACACTTTGGGTGGCAATCATTTAGTAAGCGGATCCGCAATCATGTATTTTTTTCAATGTGCTCAATAGAAAACTATTCACTCCGAACTCTTTTATTTACCAACCAAGAACTTAATGTATATATATGCATTGACTTCGTCGAGCTCCTGTAGTTGAAATATAAAACTGCAGACTTATTGTCACAACGTAACTGAGTGGTCATTCAATACCATCCACTTATTGCAGCCACATGACAAAATTTCGCAGCCATACTCCATGATTGGACGTCTCATAACATGCTATGAATTTTATAGTCATGATGGAAGAGGCTGTAATAGCCTGATCAACTCTCTTTCATGAATGGCATCTCCAACTAGTAGATAAACATAGCCTGATGTAGATTTTATACTATCTTAGCATCCAACAAAATCGGAATCAGTATACCCAATGATCTCAAGCATTTTCGTCTTTCAATACATGAGCATATAGTCTTTTGTTCTTTGTAAGTATCTCAAGACCCGTTTGGCTGCTTTTCAATGGTCTACTCTTGGATTGCTTAAATATCTGCCTAACATCTATGTAACGTATGCAATGTTCAAACGCGTCCAAACTTAAGCATACATTGGACTCCCTACTGCTGAGGCATAGAGAATCTTCTACATTTTCTGCTTCTCAAAGTCATTCTTAAGACACTGATTGAGATTAAACTTGTCTCCCTTAGCCACAGGGGTATCACCTGGTTTGCAATTTTGCATGCCATAGCTTTTGAGAACCTTTTCGATGTATAGGCCTTTTGTGATAATCTAAGAATAACCCCGAGAACAATCAATGTGTATCCGAATCCCTAATACAAAAGCTGTATCACCAACATCTTTCATCTCAAAATTCTTCGTTCGAAATCTCTTGATTTCATGCAATATATATCGTTGGCAATCAAAATGTCCTTGACATATAAAACTAGAAAAATATATTTGCTCCCACGGAACTTATGGCAAATACAATCATCGACCAAATTCATCTCAAAACCAAACGAGATAATCACTTGATGAAACTTGAAATATCATTGTCGAGATGCATGCTTGAGTGCATAAATAGATTTTAAGTTTACCAACCATATTCTTTGGATCTCCCGACGCAATTTATATAGATCATCTGATTTGTGTACCCATTAAGGAACATTGTCTTCACATCTATTTAATCGTGATCAAAAAACGTCACTAATGCCATTATAATCCTAAAAGAGTCTTTTGACTAAACTGGAGAAAACGTCTCTTTATAATCAATGCATTCTTTCTTTTCTGTAAAGCCCTTCATGATAATACGAGCCTTATATCTATCCACATTGTCTTTTGAATTCCTTTTGGTTTTAAATATACGTTTACAACCAATGGGTCATTGGTTTCACACCTTCTGGCAATGTGATAAAGATCCAAAACGTCATTGTCCTTTATGAACTTAATTTCCTCATTCATTACATCAATCCACTTTAAATAGTTAGAACTTTTTATGGCTTGACATAAGTTGATCGGATCATCTTTCATCACCCCAATGTCTACCTAGTGTTTTTGAAGAAATACAATGTAGTCATCTAGCATTGCACTTCTCATCTCTTTAATGGATTTCCTTAATGACATATGTTCTTGATGTGCTAAAGTTTGTTTTTCTTTAACAATTTCCTTAATAGAAGGATCTTTGACATTGTCTTGACAATTTCCTTAATAGAAGGATCTTTGACATTGTCTTGATTTATTGTGTCTTGAACAAAGTCGAGAATGGGATCTTAAGTAATGCCAATAACACCTGTGAAAATATCAATATATTCCTCTTCAAAGACAAAATGTCTACCTGTATATTCCCCCTCAAACTCAACATCCTCAAAGAACAAAGCATTTCCCGACTTAAAATTGACTTAGTTATGAGATCATAAAACTTATACCCCCTAAATCTTTCAGAGTATCCAATGAAATATCAAATCATCGTCCTTATGTCCAGTTTCTTTTCATTACACATATAAGGCCTTGCCTTAGCTGGGCATCCCAAACATGCACGTGCTTTAGAGTGGGCTTCTTGCCCGGCCAAAGTTCGTACGGGGTTTTGGGGGTTTTGGTAGTTGCCTTAGTTGGAATTCTGTTAAGAATATAAGCTGAAGTCTTAAGTGCTTCTTCCTAGAGTGATTCCGATAAGGTAGAATGTGATGAGACCGCATTCTATGAAAAAGGACACATCTGGAATTTTTGGAATCTTATGGGTGTTTTAGTAATTTTCAGTTTTAAGTGGGGTCTTTTTGTAATTTTAAGCTTTAGGGTTAATTCTGTAATTTTGTATTTTCGGTTTAGTATTTATATGGGGCTAAGGGATTACAAAAATGTATGTTGAATCTTGAGAGAAGAAACCTTTTTGTTGGAGATTGCGGCTTCGTCTCGAATAAAAGCCTGGGTGGGCGGTCCACCTTTCGAACGTGGTCAATGGAGAGAGCGGTCCTCTTGGAAGAACTCACCTTTATCTTTGTATCTTCTTTCATTTCAGTTTATGTCAATAAAAATCCAAACCTTTTTCCCAAATCCCCTCTATTAAACCCTAAAAGTCATTTCTTTCACTAAAAATCACACATTTCCATCAAAAACCTAATTTTATCCATAAAACCCTAGCAGACCCTATCACTTTGGTATCAGAGCACTACGATCCTTGGCGACGGCAGAGGCGAAGAAAAAGACGGAACTTTTGGAGAAAATACTCAATGTTGAAGTAGCGAATCTAAAGAAATCCATGGAAAACTCAGATTTGATATTAGGGCATCGATTGAAGAAGCATCTAAGGCGTCGGAGGCGATGACGAAGAAAAGTTTGAAACTCTCATGCAAACCCTAGCGTAATATGGTGCTCTTCTGTAAACCCTAACGCAACAATCTTCGGATCCAAAGGCAACGAAGAACTTTGTCGAGGTCGGAAATTCAGATTTAGGGCAAAAGGCAGCAACTTTGAAGACGGGCAAGGAAAAAGTTGAATAATACGAAAAAGGATTGCTTTGTGATGTTGACGACTACTTCGAGAAAGCAGAAGAAGATCCCATGAAGGGAGGAAAGCCTAGCCGTGCTTGACGGGAGCCTCGTGGCCCCCTACAGAACGCCAAGGCCCTGGTGACCCTGTTGCAGGGCTGCCAGGGTCCCGGCAGCCTCGTGATAGGGCCCTGAAACCCCACTGCTGGGCCGCTAGGGCCCCCTGGCAGTGACAGCGGCCCGACAAGCTAACGATGGAACATTCAGGCGTCCGAGTGGCCCGCCAAGACTTCGACGACGATTTTGGGCTTCTTTAGGGACATGAGGATGGCGTGAAAAAGCTCCATGACCTTTGTGGGCCTCGGTACGCGGCAAAGATGTGATGACGCCGAGTACTTCCAGCCTACGAGGAGTTTCAATGTGGTTACGACGAGGACCCTGCCTTTGAGGAGAATATTGATGACTATGATTGGGAGGATGCCTGGAATGGCAATGGTGACAGAGGCAACGGCCTTTTGAGGGGCTATGGGCAACATAGAGAGCTACGGCACGACAATTATTATCTCCCTTACTATAGACATGCAAGAGGGCGAGTGGACCAGTAGATGCTTGGGGTTGATGGCAAAGTGAGAGCTGAAGATGACGATGTTCAAGAGGGATGATCCTTATAATTGGATCTATCGAGCTAAGAGATTCTTTGTGGTACACATGACGGAAGGGCAAAAACTGAAGGCAGTCGGCATCAGTTTCAAAGGAAATGCGCTCTCTTGGTTTCTGTGGAAGGAGCAGAGGAAACCTATATGCTTGTGGGAGGAGCATAAAGACTGTTTGGTGGACATGTTTCAAGATACTAGGGAGAAAACCTATAGAAGCAGTTGTTGGCACTCCCGCATGATGAATCCATCAGGAAATATAGAAAGAAGTTTAAGGCACTCTCAGGACGAGCCAGGGACATACTGGAGGATACTTTGAAAGGGAGCTTCATAAAGGGGCTCAAGCCAAACATTCACGTAGAACTCCGCATTCATCAGCATAGGGGGCTGATGAAGACAACTTGACATAGTTGGTAGAGGATCTCGCAGAGGAGCGGAGGTCCAAGAGGGCTTGGAATGGTTTCAATCTTCGCAGCCAGAAACCAATAGTGGACAAAAGGCACCGACATGGATAGACCAGCCCAGTAAGGAGAAGAACGATAAGTCACGACAGGGAAACCAGTACAGGCTCACGACAAATGCTGAGATAAGAGACAAGCAGACGAATGGTTTGTGTTTCAACTATAATGAAAAGTTCACCCCATGGGCATCGTTGTCACAACCGTGCTCTCCAGCTGTTGATAGCAGGGGAGACGATGAGGTGAAGAGAGAAGAGTCGGAAGGATACGAGCATCTTTACTTGAAGTAGCATGCACATGGTTTTCATGCACCACTTTGAGGACAAGATGGTTCTCGGATACAGAGTAAAGATGAAACCGCATTCTATGAAAAAGGACAAACATGAAATTTTTGGAGTCTTGGGTGCATTTTCGTAATTTTCAATTTTAAGGGTGTCTTTTTATAATTTCAGCTTTAGGGTTATTTCTGTAATTTAGTATTTCAGTTTAGTATTTATACTGGGTTATGGGGATTAGATAAGGGTGTTTTGAATCTTGAGAGACGAAACTCTTTTGTTAGAGATTGCGGCTTCGTCTCGAATAGAAGTTTGTGAGGACGGTCC
>CM061137.1:122350799-122415806 GCA_030789695.1 Scilla litardierei
ATGTTCCTCATGTTCTTGCTAGATCTCATGTTCCTAGGCCACATGCACCACGTAGAGATCAACCTTTTGTGCATGCAACCACTAGGAAGAGGATACCCAAATCTTACACTATTTGGGGTCCGAAGAATACTAGCAATCATGCTAAGGATATGTATGTGCAATCTTATATTCATAATATTATTTTGAATGATGATTATGTTGGGAAATCACGGTCCTCTTGGACTTGGTTTCCAAAGGGTTAGTTTCCGTTAACCCTTCTTTGCTTGGTACCATGAGTTTATTTCCATGTTATGGGTACCAAAGCATATGTGTTAAGAATTGATTTATTCTTTTGTTTGCATTTTGGCCTTAGATGCTCATGTTTGTTAGAAACGTAAATTCATATTGAATTTAATTTCCATTGCATGATTATTTGTAAATCATTGTGTTTATGATTTTCATGTTTAGAATATTTAATATTTCTTCTTGCAACACATGCGTTGGCTCATATTCATGTTTTGTTGCATGTGATACATGTCATGCGTTTGGATTATAATATATATATACTTATTTTTGGTACAATTGGTATATGCATGAATTTGGTTAAATATTTATTTAGTAACATGATTACATGTTTCATTAATATTGTGTATGATTACTTTAGGATATGGGTTACAATTATTTGAATTTAGTATTTTAAATTTGTTGCCTAACCCATATGATCCAAAAAGGTTTTTGGATACCAAAATTTATGTTTTCTAGGTTCAATCCACTTTGGGATACCAACCCTACCAACTCCTTGATTAGCAAAGATTCTCACTCAAATGGAGTTGTTGGTGCTTAAGTGATGCACCAAAGTAGGGGGAGCTTAATGTTGTAAGTATATTCTTACATTTGGTATCCATGTGTGTTGGATGCATGTAGATGTCACTTTGTGTTTGAGACTATCTCATGCATATTCTATGTTTGCACATTGTGTGCCTCGTATGTCATTTATGTCTATGTGTTTCACGTGTGTCAAATTCTTGACTAATGTGCATTGTGTATTCATAATCCTTACTCATATGTTTATTCGAGGATTATTTATAACATGTGGCTTAAATATTTTCATGTTAGAACTAATGCTCATTTGCATGTTTCACACTCGGGACACACGTATATTTATGTTCCATTTCACAAGCGTGCATCCCAACTTCCTACTCATGCCTCTACAACATCTTCTTAAGAATCCCAAATCACTATCTTTTGGATTCCTAAGATTGTTTCTAGGCATGGTATGAACACACATATAGAATCGTATATTAGGAATGACATATTCTCATGCGAATATATATATATGAAATCAAACTCTAATCTTTATTTGATTTCCACCTTTCTTACCCACTCATATTGCACTTCATGCTTAGGTACCGTGCTTGTATAATTACTTTTTGTACCCATATATATGTGAGTTTGTCCACCACTCCCAAGTTTGCATAGTTTGTATGATTTTGAGGGAGTATGACATGTTTGATTGCTATCAGGACATTACATTTGGTATCAGATTAGTTGAGTTCGTCCACTACCCCCAACATCATTATATGCCATTACATTTCTCTCATATTATGTTGTGCATATATATTACTTGATTTCTCTGACTCTTGGTGATTTATTTGCACCTTCCTATCTTGTTTATATGTCAAAGGGAAAGAGAAATTTGGTTTTGAAAATTAATACTTTATGCTTTTCATGCACACTCTTTGTGGTATTACTTTTCTTGCCTTCCTTCAATATGCATGTGACGTGAATGTTTATTTTGTGCACATATGCATATTGAATGCGGAATCTTTCTTGCACACACTATTGTATTAGATGTGTGTATTCATAATGATGTTGCTTGATTAAATCATATGTATAGGAATTATTAGTCTAGGTGTACCTAAACTTCTAATGATTGAGAATTGTTAATTCCTTATATGTATGATTTTCATGATTATAATCACTCCTATTGATGAGTGTGATTTACAATTGGTAAATGATTGGTTATTGGACTTCTTGATTTTGTTCTTTAACCTATTGGATCCAAAAAGTATTTGGATACCACCAATTGTTGAATTGTCAGATTGTTGTGCAAGATGCCTACCCTACACATTCCTTGGTTTACAAATGACGGATCAATTCAAAGGAAAGGATGGTGCATTGGAGATGCACACATATAGGAAAAGCTAAATGGTTGTAAGTATGTGTTTTGCACAATTGGTATTTTAATATATTGGTTTTGACTACCATATTTACAATTGGTATTTTAATATATTGAATTTGTGTAATATAGCATACTTCTTCATTAGCTCATTCTTGTCACACCCTCATGAAGATTGTTTGTTTATGTGACTGCCATGTTCATGTATGTCTTGTATGTCTTATTACGACTCATGTATCATGGTAGCTATAACATTCATATAATGATTTGGTTAGTTATTTATTGATATTCATATCTTTGGAACACGTTGTCATTACACATCGTATTCCTCACATGCATGCTTCTTTGTGAAGATTGTTATATGCTATGGATATGATATCTGATATGTATGACATGTTTGCTTGTTTATTAGACTGTATTAAGTATATTGATCTTAATCTTCATTGAATTTTTTTCAATTCTTTCATTTAAGGTTCATTGTTGTTTTGATTCTACCACATGTGCCTAATTCTCGTAGATGACTATGTTCATGGATTATTTAGACTATATCATGATCTGTCATACCATTCTAGTAGAATCTTTCATTTCTTTATGGCATGATATACTTCATCACGTTATACATAATTCATGCCATGTATAAGATTAATCACTTAGTATCTTTATGCATATTTGTTCATTGTATCACCTCACATCTCATACTTTTCTTATAGTTTATATGATTATCTTTATGAGATGTATTGATATGATTTGGGGTGATCAATGTATGTTACTTGTCATTTTAATTACTTCATGACTGATGTTTAGCTATAATATTATTCAAGAGATCTTTCATGTCTATAGCTAAATCTCTCATGTATGATATTTACACAAGTAACATAACATTCATTCATATTAGCTAGTGATCTTCAAGCTATATTTCTCACTTTGTCATCCCGCATCTCATGCTCATATTTTATGCTATTTTTGATGAGATGTTAGAGATAACTTGTGCTATACACGATCACATAAGCTTTATATTGTGTTTGATGATATGTATATTCTGTCATAGATATTCTTCCATGAATATATCTTGATGCACTATGACTTCTTTGATGCCACATCCGATTATATTGTGCTTACACAAGTTTTTATTCTATTCGCACAATTGGTATGCATACATGCGATGTTCATGATAATTTTATTCGTTTATGTCCTACCTTGTGACTTTGATAGTAGACTATCTTCATGCCTTTGCTCAAAAGATGTTTTGTCACATTATGCCTCATGTTGAATCTTTTGTGATAATTGAGCTAGGATGAGATCTTGTGTCACGCCCCGCTTCCCAGTATACTTGGGGGCGAGGACGCGAGCGGGTCCGCATGTGCTTAAAGCAAAGAAGAGGTACTTATTTTTTTCTCCCTTCTTTGACTTAAGCACACTAAGCGTGATTTTAGCGAAGGCAGGTCCCTGCACGCGAATTTCTCAGAAACAGCACAAATATTTATTACAATACAATACCAGCGTCCAAAGTAAACACACAGACAATTAAGGCCTAGCATGGCCGTACAATCTGCTGAAAACAAACACACCTGAAAATAATAATACAAAAATAAACTGAAATATAAATGTCCCGCTCTAGTCTTCTGCAGGGAGGATCTCAGTGTCTTCGTAGCTCTGGTCAGCGGGGTCCACCTCTAAAGTGGGATCCTCAAAGGTAGGGTCCTCACGGTACTCTGTCTCTGAACCTAACATATATTTCATAACACATTGAAATATATGTCAGCGATAAGCTCGGCAAGATATTTAAAGTAATGAAATGAGGAACAATTATAAGATGACAAAAGAGCGTTAGTACACAGTTATAAATAATAAGTGCAGAAAAGTAAAGTATGAGCATGCATGGATATTTTTGCAGTTTAAAGTAAAGTAAAACAGTTGTATGTTGAGTATTTGATTGTTTGTGCACGTGATAAGTCCATGCCTGGGTAGGTGAAATGTTCTCGATACACCTTATCACCGGTGGTTTTACCGTGACGCTCCACACATTGGCTGCCTCCACCGGAGGGGCCGTAATCGTGTTCGAGATACACTCACAAATCCTACTGCAATGGACCAACCCCACCCAAAGTGTACCGTCGTATACTGGAACACGAGCCAGACTAGTCATATGTGACCCTACTGGAACACGAGCCAGACTAGTCACACATGACCTGACGGGAGTAGCCAACTCGGCTTTTTGTGTATGTTTATTTACTGATTGAGTTTCACCCCATCTGTAGTCGATGGTTTCACACCGTCTGTATTCGACGGTTATCACATATGTGTAGTAACATACTCGTCTTTTCCAAATTTGTTTATCTTGTTAACATGCGAAAGGCAATAGTAGTCCCGTTAAGTAAAAAGAGCAATAAGTAAAGTGAACATAATGTCTGGCTACTAGAATTTGTCAAACATCTTGAAACCAAGTTTGATGCTAAATTTTAAAGACCAAGTTTGCAATTTATTCTACACATGTTTCCGAGGGTCGTGACACACCCGCTGTTCCGTTTGGGTTCAACTTAATAACAAGTAAGGAAAATTACTCTTAAAATGGATAAACATTGATAAAACGTTCATCTACCAAATAAATGCAACATGTGCGTTAAGAGTATGTTAAAATGGTATGTTACACTAATTTAAGCAGTTATCCCAAATTTAATTACAATAAATACTTGCCTTGACGCGGGTGTGGGGGTCCTGGTGGTGGTGATGTGAAGCACGTTTTATCTGCGTAAATTAAATCGTGTCATTAGTTTAATCGTTATCAACCAGTTAAGATATCTAAATTAATTTACTAAAAGTGACATTTACTTAAGGGCTAACGTTAACTGTTAACTTAGACTCCTAAACGAACACTATAACAGGAAATTTGTTAACTAAACTAGTATGGTAGTTTTAAAACTTATTTAATAAATCCACCCAAGAATAACTAAACTTTATTAACCAAAAATAAGTTATATAACAAAAATAACTTAGACTAATTATATAATAATTTTAACTTAATAATAATCTTAATATAACTTATAACACAAATTAATTTACAATTTTAAACTAACAATAATAATTTATTTTAAATAATATACTTAAACTATTATTTATATTTATAAAACTTCATTTAACCCTCACCCTCTCTTTCTCACTGTCTCGTTCTTTCGTCTCCCCCCCCCCTTTTTTTTGCTCTTCTCGCAGGGGCTCATGGCGCAAAAGCGACGGCCGGCAGGGGGCTTCGGGCTTGGGCGGCGGGATCCAGCGGTCGGAGGCGGGGTCCACGGCGGCGGCGGGCGGTTTCGAGGCGTCGGCGACGACTTCTCGGAGACGGACGGCGGCGGGATCTGTAGTCGGGGCGGCGGCTGCGGCTCCTCGAAGGCGGACGGCGACGGATCCGACGGCGATCAAGGCGAGGACGACTGATCTGAGATCGGCGGCGACGATCGGAGCCTTGGGGGTGTGGATTGGAGATCGGAGCGGCACGATCCGAGGTCGGGCGACGCTGATCGGAGGTGGGGGTGACGGGCTCAAGGTTGGCGACGTCGGGAGGCCGGAGGCACGGGCGGCGATCGCGTGGCGACGGCTCCAGGGCTCGGGGGCGGCGATCTTGCGGTGGTCGGGGCTGTAGACGCGAGACGAGGAGGGTTGATTGGGTTGATTTGGGGGTTGGATTTGGGATTGTTTTGGGATTTCCGTTTTGGTTGATTTTGGTATTGTAATCTGGTTTGTTTGATTTGGATTGTATTGTGGCTGATTTTGATTTTGGAATTGTAGGGGTTGGGTTGCTGTTTTGTTGTGTGGAGGAGGTGATGTTGGGTTGTATGGAGATGGTGGTGGCGGCGTAGGGGGATGATGGTGGCGGGATGCTGCTGCAGTGGTTGCTGTCCTGTGGGTTCCTGCATGTTTGTTTTAAGGACGATGAGAGGAGGAGGAGACAGTATGAATATGGGTTGGTTGGGAGGTAGGAAGTGATGGCTGATGTTGGATCTCACCAACATACGGTTGAGAATGAAGGCAGTAGGGTTTGGGGTTTGATTAGTGTAGGTGGAAGTTGGGGGAAGGTAAATGGTAAAAGTAAAAAGGGATTAGGGTTAGGTTAAAGTAACTAGATAGAATTAATTAAGAAGACAATGGTAATTGGTAGTTTAGAAAAAAAATAAATAAGTTAGAAAAAAAATAAGTAATTTAGTAATTTGGTAATTAACTCTAAACTAAAAGTAATTAGCTAATTAGAAATTTAAATATAATTACGATTTAACAGATTTAAAATTACGCTACGGTAAATATGAAAATAACGACGCGCTCGCGAAAACGCACAGACGAAAACCATTCGGACGAAAATAACTGAATGAACGCGGTAAAAATACAGCAGTCAAACACGACTAGTAAAACAGGCCGTTACATCTTGTCTCTATTAGTTCACTTGGTTTCCTTCTCAAGTGATATCATGATCTTGACATTAAATTGCCATGCTTTGCATACTTTGTTAGACTATGATTGGTTTCATCTCTACATATCATATTTACATTTGGTATCATATTTACTATTGTTAGACTATTGATATTGGATATCATCCTTACATGCTCATGGCATTCCATGCTTATCTTTGACTCATTATGTGAGTATCTATTCTGGAATGCATGCTTGTACTATGGTTCTTTTTGAACATTGCTTCAATTAGTTTCCTAGGGTGCTAGAATTGTGTATGTCATACGTTTCATGATGTTACTATCTCTATTTTGGCATAACACTTTTGTGTGATATAGATATTCGATATTCATTTTCATTGTATCACCTTGTCACCCCACCTCGCACACTTCACTTATATCTGGTATGCTTACTTTTGGAGATGCTTTGTGGAGTGTAGCTGTGATAGTTTTTGAAGATGATTTGGTATGCCTACGATTGTTATCACATGCCATTATATCACTTTGTAATGCCTACTTAATTTGTGTTATTATATTATAATATAACTTTGTACACATGGTTAAGAATTTCTATAGTAACCATGTGTATAAAAACATTTGATTAAATTGAGGGTGATTACAATTGGTATTGATTATATTGATCACAATGTGTATGAAAACATGTTTGTTTACTTCGTCGCTCGACGATTATATTGATTAAATAGACATGCTTGTATGAAAACATAGAATTGTTTTCCATGCACTAAATTATGCTTAATATATCTTATCAAGTATACTATTGGTTTCTCAGGACAATCTATCACATTGTGCTTAATGTTGTAAATTTTGTGATAATTGAATCTGTTTGGGTATTTGACACTATTTGATCACTTGTTTTTCTTTCACAAGTGATGTCATGATTTTTGCAATTGTCACTTTTCTAACACTGCTCACACTACTCTTTACAATTAGTATCTATTGTAATCTTTTATCTCATATGCTTATTGCTTATCTTTTTGTGATAATTGAGGTTGGTTGAGTTGTTGTTGGATATATGCTCTTGCAATTGATATCTTTATTTTGATATCCTGTTTTCAATTGGTAACTTTACATTTGAGAACTTTACAATTGGCAACTTTTCAATTGTTATACATTTTTGTTTTCCACTCTATTGTTGCATTTGTTGTTTCTATACCCCCATATCTTTTTGTTAATGACAAAGGGGAAGAGAAATAAACAAGATGTGCTTATTAATTGTTAAGTGTTAAACAATAACTTGAATCATATAGACTTTAAGTATGATCGTTCATGTATATGATTCAGGGGGAGCATTGGTGATTACGTTGGGTTATATTGATTACATTATATATATATATATATATATATATATATATATATATATATATATATAGGTAATCATGCTCATGTTTATGATGTGTATCACATATGTGATTTGTATTGTGTATGCATATTATTTCTGGTCATTCATGCGATATATACACAACCACATGAGATACACACACTATTAACTGCTGAATGATGCTATTGATTATTGATATTAACTTGATTGGCATCATTGCAGGGGGAGTAAGTATATTTAATGCACAATTATTTGTTTTGTTTATATTTGGTTTGTCATCATCAAAAAGGGGGAGAATGTTGAGTATTGGACTCTCCACCTTGATTTTGATGATGATCAAACACAAATCATTGTGACTAACTCTTGTGATTGCAGTTAGCTGAAAAGTCACCAATTAGATTCAAGAAGATCAAAAGTGACTACACGTGTTGATTCAAGTGGAGGACTTGGTAGATCAACAAAGGTGAAGCATTGGCTTGAAGAACTCAAAGGCTACTTCAAACCTCAAGCCAATGGCATCAACAAATGAATGGAGATTCAATCCAAAGAGAAGAAAGGAATGGATGAGTCAAAAGCTTCGAAGACCATGACGTTGAAGATATTCAAGTCATTCAACTAAAAGACTCAAGTCCATGAAGAATTATGGAGATCGTCGCCAAAGTAATTTGTTCATCTCAAGCGACGTCCCAAGACTTCCTCAGAACGCGTGATCGTTGTGCCTGGAGCTTTGTTGAAGCACAATGAGTATTCATGAAGTCAATGGATTTGGATTCTCCATGTTGAAGCTTCGAAGACGGTTCGTCATGTTATTTATATTGTCTTCTAGCTTCAGTTTAGTAGAATGTTAAGCCTTGAGTAGTACTTGCCTAGAAATCTTCATAACTTTCATATCTTATCTCTAGGATTGCCTTAGAAGCCATTAGAAACTTTCCCGTAGCCTATCGTTTCATTTCACGGCTTCATTTGCATCTTAGTTGGTTCAAGTAGAAGAACCAACCGACTAGATGACGATCTAATCGGTTGGAGATTCTTCTTGAACCGACTAAACATCATTGCTAACTCAGCCCATTCTCTGTTGACCAGTTAGTTGGTTCAAGAAGGATGGTTAATGCATTAAAAGCCAATCTAGTCGGTTGATGATCCTTCTTAGACCGACTAGTTTCAAATCTAGTCGGTCCAAGAAGGTTCACTGACCGACTAGTTGTCAATCTAGTCGGTTGATGATCCTTCTTAGACCGACTAGTTTCAAATCTAGTCGGTCCAAGAAGGTTCACTGACCGACTAGTTGTCAATCTAGTCGGTTGATGATCCTTCTTAGACCGACTAGTTCTTACCCAGATTTCACCATCTTCTCTGTTAACCATCTAGTCGGTCCAAGAAGGTTCACTGACCGACTAGTTGTCAATCTAGTCGGTTGATGATCCTTCTTAGACCGATTAAGCAGCTTCAGAAATAGATCCGTTGGGCATTTAATGCCACGATTTTTGTGACCGTTTTCTCTCTTCTCTATATAAGTTTGAGTGCTTCAAACCAGTAATCCAAGGCTGAAATTAGAGACATTTTCACACCTTTGAAAAGATCCATTCAACTCCAATTCCAAGCTCTATCATCTCACAAGAATCTCTCTCTTCCTCTTTGAGCACTAATTCCTCAAGAGAGATTCTCATTCCTTGTGAGCTTCTCAAGCTAAGAGCTTGAATCCTAGTCACCATCTTCTCCCTAGCCATCTATTGCTGCTCATCTTGGTGGAGCTAGGGTTTGGTGATCTCATCTTCCTCAAAATCCATTCTTGCCCTAAATTGGTAAGTATTTCTCAAGGCATAGGATTTTGTGGTAAGAAGCTATTTATTTCATCTTCAATACATTTATATTGTTGTTTACTCTCGGTTGATGAGAGTGTTGGCTTGATCCCAAGTTGTGGGAGTCAAGATTTAGTTTTGCTCTCGGTTTGTGAGAATTTGCCTAAATCCCAAGTTGTGGGATTTAGTGTTTTGCGTGTTCCCGGGTTGTGGGATACACGAACATCGATTGTAGGTCGATTGCACTTGTGGGGTTTCCGCAAGTGGGCTAAAGGAAATCTCTAGCTGTTTGCTAGAGTATCCGGAGGGGATCCGGGTGTTGCTGGAGTAGGGCACCGGTAACAAGTCGGGGAGACTTGGGTGGCACCGAACCAGGGTAGATTGCTTGTTTGCATTGCATTATTCCTTGTGTTGTTGTTCACTTATTGTATTCTGCATTTGTTGGTTAAGTAGGGTTTTATTTGGCGTAATTTCCTTATAATTCTATAAAACACTATTCACCCCCCCTCTAGTGTTTGTTCCTCATAGCACAGGGTCACTACACAATACTCAACATTCTCCCCCTTTTTGATGATGACAAACAAACATAAACAAAAAGATAAATAATTGTGCGTAATGAAAACTTACTCCCCCTACATAGATGCCAATCAAGTTAGTCAACAAATATTAAGTCATCTATATATCAATTGAAGCAAATGAGTAAGATATGAGTGAATTCAATTGAATTTAATACATGAAATCTAGGATTTAAAAATCCATATTCATTGTAATCTTACTCCCCCTGAATCTAAGGCAACTTCAATCTTAGATTCTAGTGTTATTAGTACATACTTAGCACATTCATTATGAATCTGTATATTTATCTCTCTCCCCCTATAGCATTATCCAAAAAGGTGGGAGTAGATAACAACAACAATAATCGTGCTAAATAAGAACTACCAACAATCAAGGAGTATTGAGATTTATAAAACCAAAACTCATAGAATCATATCAAATTCATATGTGAATAGAGGAATGAAAGTCCAATGTCAACATTTTAGATATACGAAGGAATATACTAACTCAAAAATGCATCACATCACATATAATACGTAAAATCCAAAATCAAGTCCAATATTGTCTCAAAAACACATCAGAGGAGAATATATCATTCATGGAGACAATATGGGAAACATCACAGAGATAAGATAAATAATCCAAATATCACTAACATCACACAGATATGATTAGTAATTATACACAATGTGTGAAATAAAAGACGAAACTGCAATATCATATATATATAACAGAAAGAAATGAGTACACATCAGATGGACATCAACATGTCCAACAAAAATACATACATCATGATCCAAAAATATATATCATCATGATATCATTGTACATCATCATACAAACATACTGAAGAATCACTCAACCCAACCAAAAACAGACCAACACAAAAAAATCTAGGTCTACGGGTGAGTGAACAAAAAGGTAACAGCTGCAACATCAGTCAATGTGAACAACAATGGGATCCGATGGGCGAACAGATGAGCGAAACATCAGCCTAGCAGAGCGACGAGTAGGAAAAGCTGGAGTCTTCCTCTTGGAAGACGATGCACGAGCGACAGAAGATTCCGCATGAGCAGGAACGAGAGTCTGGACAACGGGGGTCTGGACAGCAGAGGACACAGGCACAAAGCCTGGAGGAGGACGAACACGAACAGGGGCAGTAACCTCAGACTTAAAAAACAAAGTCCGAAGTTCTGCGGGAATGGGAAAACCATGAAGCATGAGAGATTTGTACTGAAGCTCTAGAAGAAGATTGAGCTTCTCATCCATAGAAGTAGAAAGCTTCTCGAGAGCAGTGACCCGATCACACAATCCACCAAGAAGAAAATCCTCAAGGGGTACAGACGGAGGAGTCCGAGCAGGACGATCAGCCAGCTGCGAAGAGTGTTCAGCAACATTCTCCGAAGGAATGGGGTCACCGACTACGATATTCATGAATTCCCCAGAAGATGGAGGAGAGGTGGGAACCGGATCAGTGGGTTTAGGAGAAGGAATCGGATCATCGAGGAAATCGAAAGATCCATTAGGAAACAGACGACCAAAAGGATCCATGAGATCGATCGATCGAAAGCTAGGTCAAGCAAGCTAGGGCACGATTCCTGCAAGAAGTCGATCTACAGGCGAGCAACCAAACGAAGGAGGAAGATCGAGTTGCCACGAAGAAACCGGAGGGGAGATCGACGGAAAATTTTGAGCGGGAAAAACGAGTGATATTCAGACGGAGGAGAGAGAAAATATGCGTCGAAATGAACCGGTCTCGATGTATATAAGGAAGGGGCGAAATTATCTGGGCCGTTGGATCAAGGAATCGACGGCTCAGATCGAAACAGTGAACCGCCACAACAGGAGACAGTCGACTGATGAACAAAAGTCAGCCGACTGGATGAAGTAATAAGAAATAAGCTCAGGATGACAGACAGTCGACTGTTGAGTAACATACAATCGCCTGTCCGAGGGACAGTCAACTGTAATATTCCCTTCAGTCGACTGACAGAGAATCAGTAAATCTCATCAAAAAGACAGAGAGTACTGGAAAATTTTGACAAAGATGACAGGCGCCTGATGACTAAGATGCAGTCGCCTGTTGATCAAACAGTCGACTGTAAGTTTGTCAGCAGTCGCCTGTGCAAAAGATACAAGTTTCTGACTGAGAAGATAGAGCAGGGCAGTCGACTGTCGAAGGAAAGACAGTCGTCTGTCCTGGTCCAAAAATGCACAGTGAGATAAAATCCAGAGGATATGAACACTCACCCTAGGACCTATACTCTAATCACCAACTCATCATAAAAACAATGTAAAACAATAAATCAATTATAACATAAATTTCTAAAATCAATCTCAAAGAATTCATGAAATCACATAAATCTCAATTGCCTTTCTTAAACACATATATAAGATATATCAAATGAAGATAGGCAACATGATGATATGAGCTCAAAAGGTGTTATAACATATATGTTGCGCTCCTAAATTTCAGATTCACCCATAATTTCTAATTCTCCACGCAACCTCACAAATGAATCTTCTTTAAGAGGTTTTGTGAAGATGTCGGCAATTTGTTTTTGGGTTTCAATGTACTCTAAGATGATGTCCTTCTTAGCTACATGATCATTAATAAAATAGTGTCTCACATCTATGTGTTTGGTACGGGAGTGATGTACCGGGTTCTTGGAAAGACATATATCACTTTGGTTATCAACCATGATAGGGCAAGTATCACAATTGACACCATATTCACTAAGAGTGTGTCTCATCCAAAGAACTTGTGCACATGCAAGACCCGCGACAATATATTCCGCTTCAGTCGTGGACAATGACACCGAGTTCTGTTTCTTGGAAAACCAAGAAACTAAGGATTTTACTAGAAAATAGCAAGTGACACTAGTACTTTTCTTATCGGATCTACATCCGGCAAAATCGGCATCACTATATGATATTAACTCATATGTGCTAGATTTAGGGTAAAGTAACCCATAATCTAGTGACTGATTGAGATAACGAAATATTCGTTTAACCGCAATCAAGTGTGACTCCTTAGGTCTAGCTTGATATCTAGCACACAAGCACACAGAAAAACATGATATCGGGCCTACTAGCGGTTAAGTAAAGTAAGCTACCGATCATACCTCGATATAGACGAACGTCTACATCTTTTCCGTTCTCATCCTTGTGTAGATGGGTTGTCGTACTCATGGGAGTCCTTTTGCTTGAAGACGATTCCATCCCGAATAGCTTAATAAGCTGTGTACTTTGTCTGATGTATGAAAGTCTCATTCTCCATTTGTCGAATTTGCAGTCCAAGGAAGTAAGTGAGCTCTCCCATGTGGCTCATCTCGAATTCATCCTTCATAGACTTAGAAAATTCTTGACAAAGATCAAAGTTAGTAGAACCAAAAATTATATCGTCTACATAAACTTGAATCAAAAGAATGTCATTTTCATAATCTTTAATGAAAAGTGTAGAATCAACTTCTCCTATTTTAAAACCTAAATCCAAAAGAAAGGTCTTGAGTCGATCATACCAAGCTCTAGGAGCTTGTCTCAACCCATACAATGCTTTCTTAAGTTTGAAAACATGGTTTAGAAATTTTTCATGAATAAAACCGGGAGGTTGAGAAACATATACTTCTTCATTGACAATCCCATTTAAAAATGCACTTTTAACATCCATTTGAAATAGTTTAAAATTCTTATGAGATGCAAAAGATAAAAGCAATCTAATAGCTTCTAATCTAGCTACGGGGGCAAAAGATTCTTCGAAATCAATACATTCCTCTTGCCGGAAGCCTTGAGCTACTAACCTTGCTTTGTTCCTTGTGATGACCTCGTTCTCATCGGTCTTGTTCTTGAAGATCCATTTGGTCCCAATAACTTGATGACCACTTGGAAGAGGAACGAGCTCCCAAACTTCATTTCTCTCGAATTGCATTAATTCTTCTTCCATTGCCACTATCCAAGAGCTATCCTCGCAAGCTTCTTGGATGTTCTTTGGCTCAATGGTAGAGACAAATGCGCAATGAGAGAATTCTTCAATTCTCGACCTCGTTCGAACACCCACACCAATATCTCCAATTATTTGGTTATGTGCATGGTTGCGAACGGTCGGGTAAGCTTTGGGTATACCTGCATCACTTGGAACATCTTCAACGATCTCATTAGTAGTGTTAGTCTCAATAAATGAATCATTAATCTTAACATTACTAAGAGGTTCACAAATAGCATATACACTATCATCATCAATATGAGAAAAATCAAAATCTTCATAAAATGATACGTGTAGTGATTCCTCGATCGTTGAGGAGGTTTTGTTGTATATCCGGTATGCTTTGCTACGTGTGGAATATCCAACAAATATCCCTTCATCAGATCTTGGCTCAAATTTATCTAGATTACCGAAAGTGTTCTTGATAAAACATGTTGAACCAAAAACTCGAAAATACTTAACTTGATGCTTTTTGTCGTAAAATAATTCAAAACAAGTTTTGTTCGTTTGGGGTCTCACTATGATCTATTGAGCACATAACATGCCGTGTGCACCGCTTCTGCCCAAAATTGTAGTCCAAGATGACTATCATGGAGCATAATGCGAGCACACTCAATAAGAGTCATATTCTTTCTCTCTACAACACCATTTTGTGGTGGTGTTCGAGGGAATGAAAAATTGTGAGTTATCCCGGTGTCATCACAAAACTTAGTAAAAGACTCATTCTCAAATTCTCCTCCATGATCACTACGGATAGTGATAATGGTGGATCCTAAGAAATTCTGAATCTTCTTTGCAAATATGGTAAACTCTTCATAAGCTTTATTCTTATTAGTTAAGAATGAAACCCAAGTAAATCTAGAAAAGTCGTCAACGACAACTAATCCATAATGAGCATTGCCTAAAGAAGCGGTTCTAGTTGTCCCAAACAAATCTAGATGAAGAAGTTCTAGGGGCCTCTTAGAAGTAATCCCTTCTTTAAGCTTAAAAGATAATTTACTTAGTTTACCTCTTTGACATGAATCACAAAAGTTTTTCTTACTAAATGCAATTTTAGGAAAACATTTGACTAGATCATGCTTAGCTAACTTATATAAGTGCTTGAAGTGAACATGACCAAAACGGCGATACCATAATAGTTGTTCACTTGTATTAGCAACTAAGCAATGTTCTACGGTTTTAGGCAAGCTCAAATAATAAATATTTTTACGCCTAATACCGGAAAATAAAACATTCGAATTAGAATCAACAATTTTACACAATCCTTTTTCAAAGTTAACCTTGTAACCTTTGTCACAAAGTTGACTAATGGAAATGAGATTGTGACATAAACCATTAACAAGAAATACATTAGTAATTAAGGTTTTGAAGGGTTACCGACAATACCTACTCCAATGATGGTTCCCTTTTGACTACCTCCAAAAGTGACTGTTGCACCATCCTTGATGCTAATCACTTCGGAGAGCAATGAGGGATCTCCTGTCATATGTTTGGAGCAACCACTATCGAGAATCCATCATTTCCCTTTAGAGCTAATATGACTTTTATTGCTCTTCTTCTTTCTCTTGGGTACCTATATAATATACCATAAGCTCATGGCACACTGTTTGTTGGGTCCAAGGGGATTAGCCCTTTGGAAGCCAAGTCCAAGTGGACTTCTGCTTCCCAACATAATTACCATTATTAATAATATCATGAAAATATGAATCAACATAAGCATTCCTATCATTTAAGTTAGTGTTCTTAGGACCCCAAATGGTATATGTTTTGGGAGTCCTTTTCCTAGTTGCATGCATACTTGTTAGAATTCTATGTGGTGCATGCTTCTTAGGAACATGGTTTCTAGCATAACATGAGGTGGTGGATATGCATATGACATACGAGAATGATATGTATGCTTGGGAACATGCATGTTGTATGAAGCATATGGGCTATGCATACATGTAAGAGTGATGTGTATGAGCATATCGGTGTATAGGAGCACGTACATGAGTATTTCTCATGTGTGGATTTGTACGTGTCCGTGGGTGTGAAGCATAAAAAGTGTCATGCGTATCCACTTGTGAAGTAGGAGGTTTCCTACGTGGATGAGTGTTAGTGTACATGTAAGCATGGCTCCGCTTTTGGTTTCCACCCTTAGTGGGTTTCTTGCCAAAAGGAAGAGATGGTGAAGTGGTGACTTTCTTGGTAGGAAAGCTACCTATAGTGTCTTTGACACCACTTGTGGATGCACCGGAGGATGGCCTCACAAAGTCTATAGTGACACCACTATAGGAGGTGTGAGCATTGGATGCATTTGCCTTCACAAAACCAAGACCAACACGATGTGTGGCTGGAAATTGGTTTGCAAGCAAATCATCCAATTGTCCTTTTCCCTTATTGAATCTCACAATACGGGAGGACATGAGCTCATATTTCTCCTTTAAAGAAGAAATGTTGGTATCCAAGGTGAACACCCGTGCTTTGAGCTCGTGCACTTGGGTTTTAAGAGAATTATTCTCTAAACCCAATTGTATGTGACGTGTGACTAGATCACTATTATCCTTAGGATGTGTTTGATCTAATTGAGATTTGAGGGTATTCACCTCATTTCTCAAAGTGACATTTTGAGAAGCTAAATTCTCTTTCTCAATAGTTAAGGTATCAACAATGGTGTCATTGTTGACAATGCATGGTATGGATGAATTGCTAACATTCAATTTCTTTAAGCTAGTATATCTAAGCATTAAAGATTGATATTTAGCAAATAATTCTTCATTAGCAATGTGTAATTCATCCATTGTTACCTCGGTATCATCCGTGTCGGAATCACTCTCATCGGAGAGTGGATCTTCTCGTGCCATGAAACACATGTGGGCACTCTCACCATTCTCATCATCCGAATCACTTGATGAGTCTCCACTAGAGTCATCGAATGTACCTACGAGTCCTTTCTTCTTATCTTTTTTGTTCTTGTCGGACTTGTGGTACTTTGGAGCCTTCCACTTCTCTTGTTTCTTAGCATTGGGCAATCCCTTTTGATGTGCCCTGGCTTATTACACTTAAAGCAAAGAGAGGAAGTATTATTAGTATACTCAAATCTTTTGTTGGAGAGAAATTTACCTTTGCGAAAGAAGCGTTGGAACTTCTTCGCCATTTGGGCCATTTCACCCAAATCCATCTCATCTTCCGAGTCTTCGCTATCAGATGAGAATGAATTGGCGTTGAATACCAAAGCTTTCTTCTTGGCCTCCGAAGGATTCATCATAGCTCGAATCTTTAATCGGTTCTCCCGTCTTACCTCATAAGACATGAGAGTCCCGATAAGATTCACAACTGTGTAGGTCTTCAAGTCGCTGGCCTCCTCGATGGCGATAGCTCTTCTTTCTCATTTGGAGGTCATACCCATTATGATCTTCCTTACCTTTTCAGGTTCAGTGTAAGTTTGGCCAAGAGCTTCCAATTCATTGGTGATGTCGGAGGTAAAACGTCCGTACATCGATGCAATGCTCTCATTATCCTGCATATGAAACATATCGAAGTTTTGCACGGCAACATAGAGTTTGGAAAGTTTTACCTTGCTTGTTCCCTCATGGGTAACGACGAGATGGTTCCAAATTTGATATGCACTCTTACATGTGCATATCTTGTTGAACTCATTCGGGTCCAACGCACAATGAAGAGCGTTCATTGCTTTTGCGTTGTTGACTTCGGCGGATTTTTCGGAAGTCGTCCATTTTTCGAAATCATCTTCGGTGGGCTCGACGTATTTCTTGTGGAGGGTTCTCCAAAGCGAAGCGCTCCTTAGGAACGTCTCCATCCGGCATTTCCAATAGCCGAAGTTCGTGCCATTGAAACGCGGAGGACGCACCGTTGATTGACCTTCGAAAGTGTGGACACTCCATCACGGTCGTGATTGTTGTACGAAGGCGGCGAAGGAACGTTGTTGTTGTTGGATGCCATAGCTATAACCTTGCGCTCTGATACCAATTCTAAGGACCCTGGCTATGGAGAAAACACTAGAAGGGGGTTGAATAGTGTTAAAGCAATTTAAAACGATAGTTATACCAATTTAAATGCTAACCAACAAAATATTGCGGAATTGAAATTAAACCCAAATAGAAACAAATGCAGGCGCAAGGATGTTTCAAGGGTTCGGATTACCCAAGTCACTTCTCGACTTGTTCCCGGTAATCCTACGTCCCTTCCACCCGGATACCTCCGGATACTCAAGTTAGAACCCTAACTTGAGGTTTCCTTAAAACCCACTTGTAGCAACCCTACAAGTGAAATCAAAATATAATCGATTGTCCTTGACTCCCACAACTTGGAAGCAAGCAAACCATTCTCACAACCCGAGAGCAAATCCAAATAACGAAAGTTATGAAATATAAAAGCAACACTTACAATCACATATGCCTTGCAGTAGAACTTGAAGGAGAAGTGTATTGTGTGTTGATGACTCTCTTGGAAGAAAGGAGAAAGTCATTTCTCTTGACTGCACCAAATGCCTAGAAGATGTCTCTTTGATTCTAGGTTGAAGAGCAAGAGATTGAAGATAGGAATTCTTAGGGCTTTAGGATTTGAGAGCTTTAAAACTTGAAAATGAAAGCTTAAGAGAATGAATATCAACTTGGTTGAAATGAGTGTCTCCTTTCAATGGAACAGTAGAAGCCCCTTATATATGTTTCTCAAATCCACAAAACAGAATTAGAAAAACACATTTGGAATCCGTGAGAAAAATCTCAACGGATAGAATCTGCGCATGCGACAGTCGACTGTTGAGAAAACCACAGTCGACTGTTGCACAGTCAGCAAGGGTAGGTGAGAATTCATAACGGTAACTTACCACGTGGACAGTCGACTGATGAAGCATAGACAGTCGACTGTTGAACCAACAGGCGACTGTAAATACTTCTACATGCGACTGGCCGAGAGATGGGTAAGTTGAAGAATTCTGGAAAATGTCTGAGATAGCAGGACAGACGACTGATAAGGAAAAGACAGTCGACTGTTAATCAGAACAGGCGACTGTAAATCCTTATGCAGACAACTGTCAAAAACCCTGAGATTTCCAGAGAGCTGAGTCAACAAATTGGCTCACAGACAGACGACTGATGCAGCATTAGCAGTCGACTGATCAAATGGACAGTCGACTGTAAATTCAACATAAGTCGGCTGGCCGTAAAAGACAGATCAATAGGTTTTGGGCAAATGACAGACAGGCGACTGATTTACAAGACACAATCGACTGTCACTTGGACAGGCGCCTGTGAATCGCTCATGAGTCGCCTGTGAGAAATAAAACAGAGAATCCCAAAACTAGTCTGTAAAAGTTTGTGCATAACAGCGACTGTAGAACAAAACACAGTCGACTGTTTTTGAGACAGACGACTGTAAAACGTTCAGCAGTCGACTGTTATATACATTACATGCACAATCTAGTTTGAAATGAATTGGAGTCAAAGGAAGCTTGAACTAAAGACATCCTGACAGAAATGAAGATGTGTGTGTGCTCCAACAATGTTCTACTTCTAAGCTACATACTAGAAGAGATTAAAGAAATTTACATTGACGAATTCTCTCTTCTATCTAACACATGAGCTTGAAGTCTTCATGGAGCTTCAATCATCATCAACGATCATCCAATCCATTTCATTTGCCTTCAATGAACTTTGAGTGTCATCCATTGCAAGTAAATCTTCATAATAAGCTTAGGCAATGGATTAACTACAAAATAGGGGATTAGTCACAAGTATTTATGTTTACTCATCATTAACACCAAGTATGGAGAAGTCCAATACTCAACAGCGAATACCTGAGGTCGGATGTGGGATCCGACCTGACTGTTGGAGGTGATGGAGTCTGGAACCTCCTTTTAAGGATTGTCTTCCAATGAACCCGAGAAGATCTTAGTGGAGATCCACGATGGAGATAGAGTTCTCTTTTATAGGGAAGGGAGTGAGGTTGTAACTGTCCCTCCCCCTTGGTCTGTAACAGTCCACCCATTCATAAAGTGTACTGGGCCACCTATTGATGAGGTGTAACTACCCACCATCAATGGCTCTTTGTGTGAGAGGTGGAGATTAACACATTCATCTATTGATTCATTCAACTCATTCAACTATTGACTCATTCATAATTGGAGTAACAATGGCCCACATCACCCGAGTTCAACCGCATAAATGGTGGAGGTTGGGTGATGTGATATGCATGAGAAGTAACCCCGTTTGGGTAGTTAGGTTGGCTCGCGAGGAGAGTGGCTTCCCGACCTACAGCCGAGATTGAGGTAGCTCGGCAGGCGAGGGGAGCGGCCCATTGACTTATATCTGAGACAGAGATAGTTCGACGGGCAATGGGAGTGGCTCCTCGACTTATAGCTGATATCGAGCTGCGTCAGCAGATCAGTATGCGACGTCTCAAAATGTGATCTGCGATCGTGTATCTGGGTCGGCTCGCGAGGGAGTGGCCCTCGATCGTATAGCCGACCAGCACGCGAGATCTTTCGAGAGTCATCCCCGATCGTATAGCTAAATCGGTCCGCAAGGGAGTGGCCCCCGATCGTATAACAAATTAGCCCACGAGGGCATCCCCGATCGTATAGCTAGATCGGCCCGCGAGGGAGTGGCCACCGATCGTATAACGTAGGTCATCATCCACACCAATTATGAACAAGTCAGTAGTTGAATTAGTTGAATTAGTTGAATGAGTCAATCTCCACCTACTTCACAAAGAGCCATCAATGATGGAAAGTTACCCCTCTCAATAGGTGGCCCATTGCACCTTATGAATGGGTGGATTGTTATAGACCAGGGGGAGGGACAGTTACAAGCTCACTCCCTTTCCTATAAACGATAACTCTATCTCCATTTCCAAGGGGCTTCTTCCTCATCCTCTAAGATCTCTCGGGTTCATTGGAAGACAATCCTTAAGAGGAGGTTCCAGACTCCATCGCCTCCAACAGTCAGGTCAGATCCCACATCCGATCTCAGGTATTCCCTAAACAGGATCTCCTCCAGCCTAACTTTCGCATTTCCCTCCCTTAGCTCGGCAACAAATGCCAATGACCGGTCACAGTTGTCATGAGCCTATTTCAGTCACTGGCTGACTTTAGCATCGGAGGGGCTTAAGTCGGACCCCAGATCTGGTCTTCCTCACGAGTTGTTCGTGTTGCAGATAGCTTACAGGTTGGATACCACGGCTTGGAGGTTCGAGCTTGACGATAGCTCAGATCTAGCACGAGGATAACGTGGACTTGATGGTGATAGCTCGTACAAAGATAGCCCGCCCAACGTCTCTTCAACCCGAGAGTTAGTTCACCTAGTCTCCATATAACTGTTGTCACCTACCAACCACGGCTATTACTTCGGCATCTTCACCATCATAGTCGATGTACGATTTTTCATTGTTGAGGGGCCAAAAATACCCGTCAACAGGCAAGTAATGGGTGCTTTCATTATCCGGTTAGAATTATAATAATCCGGCATCAATATATATATATATCTATGTTTAGCAACACTTCTTTCTATTTCCCTTCAAAATAAAAAACGTTTCTTAGTTTATTGCTTTGGGCTCCTCTTGCAAAGGCCATATGGATGCCGTTTATTCTAGGACAATTTTTGGAAAATGCCAAAAATTAAAAATAATTACGAAATCGATCGAGTTTAAAAATAATTGGCAAAATCGACCAATTATGACTCCGTCAACGTTTGCTTCTGAGTAGAGTGGTGAAAACGGCTAGGGTTGAAACCCCCAGCCATTTTGTTGCGGAGACGGACTTTTCAAATTGCAGGGGTTCAGAAACCCGGCATTTTGTCGGTTTTTTATTTCTACATTTAAATAATTTGCAAGTTGAGCACAGTAACATATTTAGTCTGGTGATATGACTCTAGTTTTGGGCACGATAGGGTCATGTGTTCAAGTCTAGGAATGCGCCCTTTATATTGAATCACGGTTCAAACTTTATATTTTTGTTAAATACATCTGTTATATTATACTCCTCGTGTGTATATATTAATCCTTCACCATATATTTATCTAATTTGGACTGATGTGATTATTCTCTCTTTGCAAGTTATAGGTCTTGCGTTCAATACTCAGAATGCCCCTTAAATTATTGTTTTCTCCATAAATTGTTTTTTCTGTTTTTGTTTTTTGGATTAATTTATATCCCCATAAATGATTTGTACCATTCACTCGGATATGGGATCAAGTCGGGACAGTTTTATAATTCTATACGGTATCATAATCCGATTATCATGTATAAATTATGGCAGTCCAAAATGGCCGGGGTTCACAACCCCACCCGATTTCACCACTATAATCAGTTTGCTGACATGGACGCTAACGTGATCATAGATGGTCGTGTTTGCTAATTATTTTTAAACTCGTCGATTTTCCTAATTATTTTTAATTTTTTGTCTTTTTCCAAAAAAATTGTCCTTTATTCTATCATTTTCCTATCTCTACATAATCTCCCGATAATTTACTCACTTTTCTTTGAAATTACTTTGTCTATATTAATTTTTACCTAGGTATATGTTTCATATTTGTAGTCCTTTTTCCTCATCTCAGTGAGGTGACTTCATTTGCTTTTAACCACTATGCAAAAAGATTACTTGATAGAAATCCAAAAGGTATTTTGTTTCATAATCAAAATAAACATCCAGCTTGCTTCTTTAACCATAATTTTTCTGCCATAAACATCAAGCCTGCTTGTTATGATCAAATTTCTTTTTTGTTTTTTGTCTTACAGCAGTAAAGAACAACAATATAATACTGCACTCCTTAAAACCCCCGAGTCTCTATATGGTTGATCTTCAAATGCAAGCTAATGTACTAGAACATCATCATCAACAAGTATCATCTGATGAACCAATCCAAGATGGTAACGATTCGAAAAAACAGAGTCTGTAAATAATGTTGCAAGTGCTATTAGACATTAAGTTTTCCTACATGTTGCATCGTAGATCAACTTGGTCTAAAAGGATTGTACAGATAAGCTTCCATGGTTTGAAGTGTACCTCAGTTGCATGTGATATCCATATAAATTCGCGGCAGTTTCATTCTTCTCTTATCCCTTCAAGCACCAGATATTGAAGAGCAATGGAGTATTTGGCAATACTAGTTCTTTCTGCTCTGCCACCTGAAGTAGTCACAGTCCTCAAAAGAAAAGAACCTGAACCATCACCTTGTGACATGAAAAAGGGAACAAGTTAGTAAAGGACAGCAAGAATTGTTTTGATTGACCAAAATTATGCAAATTTTAATTTGATATCAGTAACCAACTGTAGCTCCCTCGATAGAAATGGCACTGGCAGACTACCAAAATTCGTCAAACTTTGGTTGAGCACAAAATTGGCAGCATCTTAATGAACAAATCGGCAAGAGAGAATAGAGATAGTTGTCCATTTATTCAAAAGCATACATATAACCATCACATTGTTAAATTATATATAAATGGCTTCAATAGTCCCACTACGTTAGCAATTAACAACTATAGGGTGCTTGCATATTCGTCAAATGAAATCATCATATCCCTTTGCATTACTTCTATATGTTATTGCAGAGGTACTCTTTTCTTTTGAGACCCTTCTGCAAGGGGATTCAGTGAATAGACGGCTGCAGTCTCAGATGAAGTCATTAAATTTCATATGATCATAATATTGTCACAGACTATAGAACAAGCTTTGCTAGTCATAAACACCAAGTAGATCAGCGTTAATCGATAAAAGTTTCACGTCGTTTGTTGAAAGACATTTAAATCTTGCATTTAGCTCCACACAACGACAGTGTAAGTAGCAAGACCTTTTAAATCTCGCATATAGCTCCACACATGCCATGTTATATTTTCCCACCTGATTCCCATCGTGCTGAACAACAGGAACACTGTTGAAGGATACAGTTGGTTTATGGGCTGTAAACATGGTGGTCATTTACTACCATAAAATTAATGATTTACTGTGTCAGACATCTCGATACACTCGGACACGGGACATATGACTTGACACACATGTCCCGTGTCCAGGTAACACTGGTCTTAGCCTACTACATCTCAATAGTTTCTCTTCCATCAAGCTTGTCATTGAATGGCCATATCATGGTAAAAGTGAAGTAAGAAGTAAAAGCACTAATTTCAATTTAACCGCCAGACATGATAAATCACGGATTATCTTGTTGAAGCAGTCATCTGTTCAAGTAGGATTGGCAAACGGGTCGGGTCGGGTCGGATTTAACCCCACTCGAATAAGGGTAAACCCGAACTCAACCCGGATTGAATCGGAACAAGATTCGAAACCTCGTACCCAACCCATGTGTAAATCGGGTTACCCGTACCTAACCCGGTTAGTCTGGCTAGTCGGGTATGGGTCGGTTTCGAGTTGAAAAGAGGATAAAAAATAATATGCGGTCAGCAAGATTTGAACTCTCAACCTCTCATTTGTTGATATAAACACTTATCAAATGACAGTGTGGATAATTATTATTTACATATATATTGAAAAATATAAAGCTAGAATTAATTTATATATTGATTAATAATTTAAAAAAAGTAACTCCAAACACTCCAGCATGATTTGAGCATGAGCTGCATAGATATTAATATCATCACTTACAAATGAGGCATGTGCACTTTTGGTATATGATAATAATATGTACATATTTATAATATATAAGCGGGTGAAATCCAAATTCAATCTGATTGGCGGGTCAACCTAGTACCCACCCTTGATTTATCCAATCGGTCGGGTCGACACGTATCCCACCCGACCCGAATTGGCACATATCCATACCGGCCCAAGAGGTCGGGGTTGGGTCAGGTCGGGTTCATTTTGCCACTCATATGTTGAAGGATACTGATGCGGGCGCACCTAGCCCCTCGGCGGATGGAGCACGTGGTGGTGGAGGCGTCATCACTTACGCACGTCGCAGGAGACGCGGGAGCGCGGTTTAGGCCATTTTCTTAGTGGGAGGGTATTTTGGTCTTTTATCAAAATCCCTCCTCTTTCTTTATATTAGGTCTAGCCGTCATCTTTTTCCTTATGCTTGAATTGTGAGAAAACTCTCAAGCGTCATTTGACGGTGCTTAAACTTTGGTCCGTTCATCCAAAGTGGGGAGATCGATCTTGTCTCTAATAAGATCATTATCTTGTTATCGTTTGTTCTTCAATCAAGCAATTCTAAATATTTTTCTTCTCTTTTTAATTTTTCCACATTAAATTGTGAATCGATCTACGACGATTCACAACAATTGGTATCAGAGCACTTCGGTTCCATGGCGACAGGGACAAGAGTTTCCGTGGACGAGAAGATCCAAGGTCTCCGCGACGATCTCAATTAAGAGATCGAGAGTTTGAGGAAAACGATGGAAGCTTCAATCAAGGATCACGCAAACACCCAAGAGGACATTCAAACGGAACTTCGGATCATGAGAAGGGAAGCCGCGGAGTCAGGAAGGGATCTTAAAAGTTTGAAGGACGCAACGGCTGCGATTCCGACGATAATGGCAATGTTGCAAGGTTTGACCAAGGAGAAGGCGGCGGATCGCGACAAGGGAAGGGCGGCGGAAGAGATCCAAGGCGATTCCGGCGTCGATTCGACAAATCAGGAACCCCCGAGCCATGGGGAATCATACGCGGCGGCGGCGGCTCAAACCCTAGCCGGCGGGCTAGGATTTGGCGCGACAGGGCCCGGAACAGCATCCACGGGCCATGTCGGGCCTGTTTGGGGGTCGACCGGCCCGCCCGGCCCATCCACGGCCTGGGCGGGCCCGGCCGGCAACCCCCGGCCCTCGGCGACCCCAATCGGGGCCGCCGGAGGGCCAGAACCCCCTTCCGGGGGTGCCCAGGGCCCGCCGACCCCCATCGGGGGTCGGGCGAGCCGCGCGACCCCCGCCTGGGGGTCGACTGCCCCAGGCGGGGGCGGCGAAGGAGTTCCGGCCCCTGTTTGGGGCCGTGCAGGGCCGCTGGACCCCGGGAGGGGGTCAGCGGGCCCAGGCGAATCTTTCGGATGCGTGGCGAGCACGGGAGGGGCTTTTGGCGGTGTGGCGGGGTTCGTACCCCAATCTGGAGGAACTTCGGGGACAACGAGAGGCGGATGGGCCTCGGGAGCAGCTATTGGGGCCCCAGCGGGCCAATTTTGGAGAACGGAGACCGCCCCACCTGGGCCGAGGCCTGTGTTTGCACGACCACCAGAGTTTCCCGGGCATCACTACCAGCCCGAGGCTTGGGAGCGACCTGCATGGCCGGAGGAGTTGTACGGGGTTGATGGGGGAGGCCCGATGGAGCCCCGGGGTGGCGTTGTGGTGCGGGACGGTGACCGTGGAGGAGATAGGGGACAGCAGGGAGACATCAACGCCGACAGGCGGTTGATGAAGCTGAAGATGCATACCTTCGATGGCACCGATCCTGGCGGGTGGATATATCGAGTGGAGAGGTATTTCCAGGTGATGGGGCTGACGGAGCAGGAGGTTCTGAAGGCCATCGGGATTTACTTTGAGGGGAAGGCCCTGGCATGGTACCGGTGGAAGATCGCACGGTCCCCTTTTCGCACCTGGGAGGAGCTATCAGCGCTGATCGTGGACCGATTCCAGGAGACAGTAGGGGGATTTCTATGAGCAGTTGTCGGCCCTGAGACAGGAGGGGACAGTGAGAGACTATGTGGAGAGATTCGAGATGCTGAACAGTAGGGTGAAGGGGGTGACCGACGAGGTGATGATCGGGAACTTCATGAGAGGGTTGAAGCCCTCTATACGAGCAGAGCTGAGGATGCAGAGCCCTCAGGGTTTGGAGGATGTCCTTCGCCTAGCTCACAAGGCGGAGGAGAAGCAGTCGAAGGAGAAACGCATTAGGGGCACTTGGGGGGCGCAGGGCCAGCGCAGCCCGGCAGCACCAGCACCACCTAGACCAGCTATCGGACCACCAGCACCAGTACCACCTAGACCAGCTGCAGGGGAGGTCCGCACCGCCGTACCGGGTAGGCGCATGACGGAGGTTGATATGCGGGCGCGGCGAGCGACGGGCCTATGTTTCAGGTGTGACGAGAGGTTTACCCCCGGTCATCGATGTGCGAGCAAGTTGCTGCAGATCGTGATCGTGCCCGACGAGGAGGAGTACCCGGAGGAGGAGGAGCCTGTGATTGTGGAGGAGCCTGAGGAGGAGCATGTGCACATGGATTTTGCGGAGGTGTCGCTGAACTCCGTGGTAGGGTTCACTCCGAACCACACCATGAAGTTGACAGGGACGTTGGGGGATCAGACGGTGACGGTGCTGATTGACAGTGGGGCGACCCACAACTTCATCTCGAGGAGGTTGGTAGAGCGTCACGGCTTAGAGTTGAGTACGATGGAGAAGTTCACTGTGTTGCTGGGCACATGGAAGATGGAGGAGAGTAAGGGGCTCTGCAAGAGGGTGTTTTTCACACTGCAGGGGCTTCAGATAGTGGAAGACTTCTTGCCGCTGGAGTTGGGCAACGTGGATGTCATATTGGGGGTGTAGTGGCTGAAGAAGTCGGGGAGATGAAGGTGAACTGGAAGCTTCTTCGGATGGAGTTCCAGGAGGGGGGCAAGACGGTGGTGCTGACAGGGGACCCGATCCTCTGCTTTTCGGTAGTGGCTTTCAAGGCCATTACGCGAGCGTTGCGGGATGAGAGAGAGGGGTTTTTGGTGGAGTACCAGGGGTTGTCAGTGGAGAAGGAGCAGCAGGAGGAGACTCCAGAAGAGGTGGATTCGGTATTGGAGCAGTACCAGGAGGTCTTTCAGAGCCCGCAAGGGCTACCTCCAGCGAGGGGGCATGAGCACGCGATAGTACTGCATGATAGGGGAGCACCGGTGAGCGTGCGCCCTTACAGGTACCCGCACGTACAGAAGGATGAGATAGAGAGGATGGTGCGGGAGATGCTGCAGGCTGGCGTGATCCAGCCAAGTGTGAGTCCTTTTTCTTCTCCAGTATTACTGGTGAAGAAGAAGGACGGTAGTTGGAGATTCTGCGTCGATTACCGGGCGCAGAATAAGGAGACTGTCGCCGATAAATTTCCTATTCCGGTAATCGACGAGTTGCTTGACGAGCTGCATGGGGCGGCGATCTTCTCGAAAATCGACTTGAAGGCGGGGTACCACCAGATCTTGATGCGGCCAGAGGACGTGCCGAAGACCGCCTTCCGCACGCATGAGGGACATTACGAGTTCCTGGTCATGCCTTTCGGCTTGACCAACGCTCCTTCGACATTCCAGGCCTTGATGAACAAAGTCTTCCAGTCTTACTTGCGGCGGTTCATCCTAGTCTTCTTCGACGACATCCTCATCTACAGTAGGAGCATGGGTGAGCACATTGACCACTTAGAGGTGGTGTTCAGAGAGTTGATTGCACATCAGCTATACGCCAACCGAAAGAAGTGCAGCTTCGGTCAGACGAGGGTGGAGTACCTGGGGCACGTGGTGTCGGCCGAGGGGGTGGCGGCCGACAGGGCAAAGATAGCAGCCATGCTGGATTGGCCGGTGCCTACTACTTTACGGGCACTGCGAGGCTTCTTGGGGCTGACGGGCTACTACAGGAAGTTCGTCAAGGGGTACAGCACTATAGCGTGGCCCCTCACGGAGCAGCTGAAGAAGGATGGGTTCCACTGGGGGAGGAGGCCACCAAGGCCTTTGAGGCCTTGAAGGTGGCGATGACGACGGCGCCAGTGCTTGCCTTGCCAGACTTTGGCAAGGCTTTTGTGGTGGAGACGGACGCATCAGGGTATGGATTGGGGGCAGTACTCATGCAGGAGGGGAGGCCCATAGCCTATTTCAGCCAGGTGCTATCAGCTAGGGCACGGCTGAAATCGGTCTATAAGCGGGAGTTGATGGCCATTGTGTTGGCAGTGCTGAAGTGGAGGCCCTACCTGTTGGGTAGGGAGTTCGTGGTCAGGACGGACCAGAGGAGCCTTAAATACCTTCTCGAGCAGCGGTTAGTCACAGAGGAGCACCAGCGTTGGTTATCCAAGCTGGTAGGATACCGCTTCGAGATAGAGTACCGGCCCGGGTTGGAGAACAAGGCTGCGGATGCCTTGTCTCGACGGGAGGAGTGTGTGGACTTGAGGGCATTGTCGAGGCCCATGTGGCTGGACTGGGAGCCCATGTTGCAGGAGGCGGAGGGAGATGCAGAGTTGCAGCAGATCCGCGGGCTGTTACAGAGTGGGGCGGACGGGCCGGCAGGATATTCATTGGAGGGTCGCCGACTACTGTACCAGGGGAGGTTAGTGTTGCCGAGGACCTCTGCCTTCATACCCGTGTTGTTCCAGGAGTTCCATAGCTCCGTGACGGGGGGTCACTCGGGGGTGCAGCAGACTTAACAGAGGATGGCCAGAGAGGTGTATTGGCCAGGGATGCAAAGGGGGATTGCACGCTTAGTTGCAGCTTGTGACGTCTGTCAGCGTCACAAGTACATGGCGATGGCTCCATCGGGACTGCTTCAGCCGTTGGCACTACCAGAGAGGGTGTGGGAAGATATTACCATGGATTTCATCGACGGGCTACCACGTTCAGAGGGGTACACATTGATCATGGTGGTGGTGGATAGGCTGAGTAAGTATGCCCACTTCATTCCCTTGAGGCATCCTTACACAGCCGTATCAGTAGCAGCGGCGTTTATGAAGGAGGTGATACGGCTACATGGGATACCGACGTCCATTGTGTCTGACAGAGACAAGGTATTCATGAGTATCTTTTGGAGGGAGCTGTTTAGGGTACAGGGTACGGTCCTGAAGAGGAGTACCGCTTACCACCCACAGACCGACGGTCAGACGGAGGTCGTCAACCGCAGCCTAGAGACGTACTTGCGGTGCTTTGCTTCAGACACACCTAGGCAGTGGTACAGGTGGTTGTCGTGGGCGGAATATTGGTACAACACCTCGTACCATTCGAGAGTAGTGACGACGCCTTTCAGGGTGTTGTACGGACGTGACCCTCCACCATTGGTGCGCTTTGGGAACAGTCAGACTCCCGTGTCACGAGTGGAGACGTACATGGAGGAGAGAGATGGGCTGTTGGAGGAGCTGCGGAAGCACCTATTGCGGGCTCAGCAGGTGATGAAGGCTCAGGCGGACGGATATCGACGGGACGTTAGCTTCCAGGTGGGAGATATGGTCTATCTCAAGCTACGTCCCTACAGGCAGAGATCGATGTCGAGGAGGCCGAACGAGAAGCTGGCGGCTCGCTACTTCAGCCCATATCAGGTGGAGGCCACGGTCGGACAGGTGGCATACCGGTTGAGACTACCAGCCACGTCGGTGATTCACCCTGTGTTCCACGTGTCGCAGTTGAGGCGGGCGATTGGAGACCATGTTGTTTCCTCCACTCTTCCCCCTACACTTACTGAGGACATGGAGGTGTTGTTAGAGCCTTTGGAGGTGAGGGCGGTTCACCAGGGAGCGGGACGGTGGAGAGATGTGCTGATCTACTGGGCAGGGCTACCAGATTGCGATGCTACTTGGGAGGATTATGATGTGGTCCAGGTGCAGTATCTGGATTTCCACCTTGAGGACAAGGTGGCTCTTTTGGGGGGTATTGATGTGGGCGCACCTATCCCCTCGGCGGATGGAGCACGTGGCGGTGGAGGCGTCATCACTTACGCACGTCGCAGGAGACGCGGGAGCGCGGTTTAGGCCATTTTCTTAGTGGGAGGGTATTTTGGTCTTTTACCAAAATCTCTCCTCTTTCTTTATATTAGGTCTAGCCGTCATCTTTTTCCTTCTGCTTGAATTGTGAGAAAACTCTCAAGCGTCATTTGACGGTGCTTAAACTTTGGTCCATTCATCCAAAGTGGGGAGATCGATCTTGTCTCTAATAAGATCATTATCTTGTTATCGTTTGTTCTTCAATCAAGCAATTCTAAATATTTTTCTTCTCTTTTTAATTTTTCCACATTAAATTGTGAATCGATCTACGACGATTCACAACAGATACAAGTACCTTCTTTCATTGTATTACACATCACTTCATTCGCCAAGCAAAAGTTTGATGGTGCTCTCCACCTTGATATCCATATTTCCAAGCTACATCAGTCGTTTCTTCTTCTTTTACTTCATCGAGCAATGCCTTGAGGAATCCTTATTTTGCTAGAAGCACTTCCACCCTCCTTTGCCATATGGAGAAATTTTCTTTGCCTTTAAATTTGGTTACCACCGTCAAGCCGCCATAGCCTGAAACTTCTCTCAAGTGAATCCACCAATCTTCTTGTATCCAGATGAGAATTCGGAATCCAACAATGATCGGCTCTAACTCCAATTGTCAAGATCTAACCAGAGTAGAAGAAATCTTGATGGCAAATAAAGAAAGAACAATCCACTGAAAAGAAATTTATGTGGTTCCAGCGATTTGCCTGCATCGACGGGAATTTTAGTAACTTCAAGAAATGTGTTACATAAGTTTTTCCCTTGAAGATCTCTCGCAAGAGCACGAAACTCTCTTTTTAGCTTTTCTTTTTTCTATTGGTTTGACTTTTAAAAACGCCCTTTCTCTGGTGTAATAAAGGCTTTCCTCCTAATAATGACTGCAATAGAAATCTAAGTAGTAATCACAGTTATCCTTGAATTAGAGCTATTCTAATTTTCACCATAGGCATTAGCCAACTTTGACTCCAGCTTGAATTCCAATCCATGTAGGAATCAAATCACAAACAGAACCCAACTCCTTGTTTGACTAGAAGCAGTGTTCTAAATATCGGTCCGATATCCGATATATCGGCCACTATATCGGTTATATGACTAGGCCGATACGATATGGGCTTATATATTGCGGTTTCCGATATTTGGAAAAATATCGCCGCAATATCGAGCTGCAGCCGATATTGCGGCCGATATATCCCTTTGAAATATCGGCCGCAATTTATAGTTTTTTAAAAACAAATTTAGCGGATCGGTCCACTTAAAAGTGGATCTAACTGGAGTCACCCGACCTAATCATTTACTTAAAACGACGAGAGGCATCAGGATTTTTGAGAGATAATTGCTGCTTTGCCCTAATTCTAATCACATCGCACCGCTCCTCTCGACGCTTCGCTCATTACACCTCTCCGCTCAGATCCGTCCGGTGAAAATTTCTGACGACAATCGATTGAGCTTCGGCGTCCGGCATTCAATCTTTGCAAGGAAATGTTTTCTGATCAAGGTGAGTAGTCGAGCCCTTTTTTCAGTTTTTCATTTTTTCGGTTTTTAATTTGTTCCCTTCCAGTATTGAGTTTTTTTCTGTTGATCAAGCTTTTGACATCCAGCATTCGATCTTCACAAGGGATTTTCCGATCAAGATTAGTACTTACTACATAGTATTCTTTACCTTATTCATTTTTTTTTCATTTTTTCTTTTTCTGAATTCTTTCAGTTGGTTTTTTCAGTCTAGCGTTTGTTCTTCTTAAGAGGGTTTTTCGATCAATGTGAGTATTCTTTCCCTTTTTACATTTATACATTTTTTTTTTCAATTTTTCTATTTCATCTTCACACTGTTAATATTGATCCACATGAATCATATATTGTAGGTATTTAACTCGTTTGGTTTGTGACCACTTAAAGAAATATTCCACCAAGTGGATGGCCGGTATTCACGTTTAATGAGATAAGTATATACAAAACATACTTTTATTTGAGTTTCTATAGTTTATATTTTCTTAGACTCATATGCTTTTATTTGACATCATTTTTTAGCCTCTGATATGACACTCCGATATCAAGTCAATATCCCCGATATTCATGTTTAACGAGATAATTATAACCAAAACACACTTTTATTTGAGTTAGTATAGTTTATATCTTCTTAGATACATCTATGCTGACATATGTCTTAATTTTTATGCCTCCGATATGACACTCTGATATTTAGTCAATATCCCCTATATATACCCGATATCCGCAATCCGATATCAAATTTACTTGACCGATACGCGAACGATATCCGATATTTAGAACACTGACTAGAAGTCAAAATGCCCTTACTCCCTTTCTTGCTTGAATGCAAGATATAAATCAACAAATAGCACTGACTAATCTCACAATCAATCCATGAAGAAGTCAAGCATCACAGTGAACATCCTTGAGAACCTTAACTAACAACTTGCAGGCCCCACATCTTTTCATTTGCTTTATTTTTGGCATTTCATGTAACTTTATTCTCCAAGGGGCAAGCAGAGTGCCTACAACAGAAACTTGGTAGTTTGACATTTACAAATGCTTCCGAATACACCATGCTTGTTTCTTCCATTTACCAATTAAGTAATTAATTTGTGCAGGTCCCACATCTTTTCTTTTGCTTTATTTTTGGCATTTCATGTAACTTTATTCTCCAAGGGGCAAGCATAGTGCCTACAATAGAAACTTGGTAGTTTGACATTTACATGCCCAACTAAATGCTTCCGAAAACACCATTCTTGTTTCTGCCGGTTACCAATTAATTAATTAATTTGTTCGTAAACGTGGGCATCCAGCCCTCTAAAATACTTGAAAACAAGATGAAAACAACCCGGATAGCTGTAGTTGATGCATGATTTTTCTTATCATCATATGCATATGAGAATATTACAAGACTTTAACATGTGTAAAAGAGATTGAGATAAAGATTCAAACTTCAAAATCAGATACTTCAAAATATGTGTTCTCAAATATACTCGAACATAGATTTGTAATAATGGGTTATACATTGAGATTTAATTAAAATTAGAATTAGCTACAGCTCTTTATTTTTTGATTTAAGTTTATTATTTATGTACCTAATTTAGGAATATGGTGAAACACTTAAAATGATGAATCCGTCCTGATTATCTTTAGCATGTAATACAAGCTACTCTTCAGAGTAAGATGTAATCTAAATGTGTTTTTGTCAAGGGTTGATAACTCAGCTTCGGTTTATGTCTCAGTTCCTCGAAAAAAATTTGGTTTCGACAAGTTTCGATAGTTTCATTGATTTCATTTTAAGTTTTGGTTTCTGATATACTTATCATTTTATGTATATATAGTATATGTATATATTTATATAAGCTCAATTGTACTAGAATTTTCATTAGAATCTTTCTAATTGTTAAGAGGATATGCAACACATTATAACCTCTCTCTCTCTCTCTCTCTCTCTCTCTCTCTCTCTCTCTGTGTGTGTGTGTGTGTGTGTGTGTGACGTTCCCCCACCCTCCCCCACTTAAATCCTCTCTCTCAAGTGAAGCCTCCCGTGATGCAGGAAGAATTCACCTCCTCTCCTCACACCCACGTTCCCCCACCCGCCCTCACTTAAATCCATTTATCTCTTGAGTCTCAAGCAGTGAAGCCTCCATGCTCCAGCGACATGAAAACGAGGAAAAATTAGCATCCTCTCATCATCATCGTTGTTGGAATCTACCATCACCTTAGTCTTCATCGATTTCATCCACTACAATAGCCGCCATAGTCAAGATTTCCCTTATCAACCTTGATTTCTAGCACTAATAGCGTCTTCGTCCATCAATTTCACTCATCATAGCTCCAGCATCCTCGTGCATCCCCGTTGGTGTTGACATTCAAGCCTGTAGCCAATGTCACAGTCATCTGAAGGTCTCATCACATGTGTCTGGAGCTGCAGTAGCCATTGCTATCTTGTCTTGTTGCCGTTGAAGCCTAAAGCTTGGATTTTACAAAATCAATGTTAGCTTTTTTTTATTGATTTTTAGTGAAGTTTGGGTCTGCAACTTTCAACTTATAAAAATTTAATCTTACCGATTTTCACTGTTTGTTCATGAGATTGTGATTTTGCTTTCATTTCTTCAATATCAGTTTCGTTCGAAACCAAGACAAACTGGCTGGAACGGGCAACACTTACCAAAACCGAATGAAACCGAGAAATTGATTATGTTTCGCTCCGCCCCCTTCGAAACAGAGATGAAATAGATGAAACCAAATGGTTTCGACCGAAACCACAAACCTTGGTTTCTACTTTCTACAGCTATCTATTGCAAGTTTTAAGTTACTTTATAGAATCCACACTTGATATTTTATTTATTTGCTTCCTAAATGAATCATGTATGCTTAAGAAGTACTTGCATTAGGTTAAAATATTAATTTAGTTTATGGACTGGTTAGCGGGAGAGGAAATGGAAAAAAAGGAAAATGAATTAAGATAAGCCATGGCCCTTGGCACTCTTCATAACTGAACACCAGCTCCCCAACCAGCTTCACAAGCAATTACTCCACTACAAAAACTTCAGAATTTAGAGGATATTGTGTAAAAACTTCTAAGTTCCAAGCAAGCTTTGAATGTAAAATCCAGTGTGGGCTTTCACCCATACTCAGATATATTAAGTCCTGCCCTGATGAGAAGAACAATTAGTGTGGATATCAACTAGACTTTTGGAATAAAAGGGTTGTTGATAGGCACCATAGTTTGTTTGGGAAAAGGGGGAAAGGCATTATAGGCAAGAAAATTGATGATTACATAGCTCAAAGGACAGAGTCATCCAGCAGAAGTGAATAGTCAATACATCTAGTGTATTGCAAGCATGGGTTGAAGAATGGTGGCATAGCATTAAACATACCTTGTATAGTAAATATGCATTGGATCCATCTCTTGTATATGAACAACAATCTTGGGCTGTCTCCTTGGTGTGTATCAGAGATAAGAAGGTTACAATATTCCTCGGACTGGAACTTTTCACTGCAAAAAGAAGAGAAGTAAGACAATCACATTAAGGGCGATGGCATCGCACCATCATAAAATCCTTTTATTTCGTACTTCCTGCAAATTATTGTATATATACTAATGTCAAGACTGAGAATTTTTAAAACTAAGGGATTGGCGGGTTTAAAACTCTTAACTCACTTTTCCCTGGAAACTATAAAATCCTTATATCAAACATTTAATTTTATTAGAAAGGGAAGTTGTTGACATTCAACCTGGTAAAGAATTAGATTCGTGGAAACTGGTAATCATTAGTCGCTAAGAAAATAATAAATTAATGAGTGAACCAAATGAAAAGGGACAATATAAAGAAAAAACTTAGTATTCGTAATTAACCTTCAAGTGGATCTACACATTAAACCATGCTCCATAATTAAAGAAAGATGCAGAAAATATGAAGATTTATGGTTGACTTACTTTGTATGCATTATGGCATCATGACACAAAGCCAAAGTACGAACCATCGCAAGGTCCCTGCCCCTTGCATTACCATATCTATCTTGACAATTTCTGCAAGAGATTTGGATTCAATAACAGCATTAACCCTACAAATAATTGACTAAACCAAAGGGGTATAATAAAAAAGATGATACAGGCTTGGTTGTTTGCGTAATTAAACTCGGTAAACATTTGTAAAAAGAAAAAAACACCCAGCATAAGATAAAACCTGCAAAATCATCCAAAGTTGCTCAGACTTTCAGGTAAATTTTAATCCAGGTTATTAAATCTGTTGCATCATTCCTACTGTGGCTGTACTATTAAACTCTCTCTCTCCCATCAATAGTTACTAAACTTCAGTGGACGCAGTATGAATGTGTCTCCTGAATATTTTATTGATACTACATAAATATATTTCATGGGGTTGAACCCCAGACCTTTTGCCCATTAAACATAGACCTTATCACTGTGAATACATTTCATGCAGCATGAACCCTGGAGTCCAGACCTCTTGCCTACTGCACATAGACATTACCAATGTGGTATAGTGTTACTCGCACAGATAATGCCATCTAAATTAAATGAAACTTTGTTTAGGAAAAAAGGGAGAGCAAATAAAGAAAAGGCAACATGTGCCTCTTCTAAGAACTGGATCAATGACATGGACTAAAGAATTAATGCATGAGAATGATTTAAGAATAGAACCTGACAAGATCAACAGACAAACATGACATTATAGTTTTTAATGGGAATGCAGCAAGACGTCATGCAGAGAAATTACCTATTGCTAAAGAAATCTCCAAAGTCATCAATAATAACTGCTGAAGGAAAGCTGTCATGGAGGTGAAATGCAGCAAAGTATTTCTTGAGCCCATCATCATCTTCAATATACCTGCTTAGAGATAAGAATGAATCCAATCATTTAATGCATGGTAAGAAAGTATGAATTACTAATTTGAAATGAAGGGTCACTGTTATGATTTCTACGTAATCAAAACATAGACTCCATTTGAAATGAAAGACGTCTTCAAAATGTAATATACTTGGCAGTGTCCATGTTTCTTTATAACAATAAAGCAACTTTATTCCTCTTTGCTATTTCCCTCCGCTGCAGCCCTCTCCTCCTCATAATTGAGTTTTCAGCACCACAAATACGGTATTCTACTATAGGCACAAAGCCCCAAAATCTCTACAGTTGCCGCAGCCTTGCTTAGAAACTCCAAGCCTCAGGCAGCAGAAGAGAGCTTAACATGATTTGAGAGCAGAGACAACCACCAGGTTGAGAAAGGTAACAATAATTCAAGCAAAGCCAGGTTTATATTCATCTTCCTCTTCAAAAATGCGGTTGCTTTATGATCCAATTAAACTAGAAACAACTGAATGTAATAGCTAAGTGGTAGATCCGTGCGCGGCTAAAGAGGGGAGGGAATTACTGTGCGCATAACAAGTCGGGGGGTGGGGTGGTGGGATTTCTTTATGCACGACAAGGAAGGTTTTCTTATTTTCTTATTATTATTATTTTTTGATGTATCTTATTTTCTTATTTAAACTAGGTCTAGTCGTCATTTATTGGCATGCTTGATTATCGAATTGTTATTGAGAGTTCTTGGTAGATCTTAGATTAGACGAGTGCGGACGTCCTCATAACGGCGTCTTGGGAGGAGGGTACATCTACTTTTGTATCCAATTATCTTTATTTTGCTATTATTCTATATAAAAATCAGATCTTTCTTTCGGATCCTATCATTTTGGCATCAAAGCATTTGACGATCTATGGCGACTACGACGAGATCGAATGACAAGTTTGACACTTTGGAGGAGAAACTTAACGGCGAAATCGAAGGGGTGAAAAGATCGTTGATGGAAAACGAAGAAGTGATAAAGTCGTTGACGGATTCCATCAAACAATTGACGGCGAATCAAGCGGATTCCATCAAATAATTGGCGGCAAATCAAGCAAGGCACGAAGAACAATTGGCAAAGTTCATCCTCCAATGGTCAGCGAGCAACCAAGGCGACGAAAACCCTAATCGGCATCAAAGGCGACACCTTTGAAGAAGGGGAATGAGAAAGAAGAGGTCTTTGACCCGGATCGTCTGTTTGAAAAGGAGGAAGTTTACGAAGGTGAAGACGAGGAGCCAGAGAGAGTTGATTATCGCGAGGAAGTGCGACGTAAGACGGTGGAAGCTCAGAGGGGAGGCGATCGCCCTAGCCGCCACTTTCAGGCGCACACGGAGCATGAAGGGGGGCGACCGAACCCCCACCATCAGCAGGGGGTTGGCCGCCGCCGGAAAAGGGCGGGGGCTTTCCCAGCCCTCGGCGAGGCCCGACAGGGCCGGCCGCCGTCGGATCTGGGCGGGGGGCCTTTCCTCGTCCTAGGCGAGGCCCGGCAGGGCAGGCGGGACCCTGCCGTCCTTCGATGGGGTCCAACGACCCCGCCGGACAGGCGGGGTGGCCTACCGGCCCTTCGGCAGTCCCGCCGGGCCTTGCCGGAGGACGGCAGGGGTCGGGTGACCCCCTGGCAGCCGCCAGGGGAAGGCGGGCACGGCCAGGGGCCCGGAGGCTTTTCGGGTGTTTCGGGACAGCGGCAAGGGTTTGAGTGGCAATTTCAGGGCAGATCTGAGCCATTCGATTTTTCTGAACAGCGACGAGGCCCCGAGGAGCATTTCCAGGACAGATCTGAGTTCATTGAACCTCAGAAGGGAGGGGTTCCTTATTACGAGGATGGAGGAGGAGGCAGAAACCATTATGATGACGGTCGGGTAGGCTATGAGGCTGAGTTTAGCGATGATGCAGCATGTGATGACTTCGAGGGCAGGCGTAGAGGTCCCTAATGGGACTATGATGGCCGCAGAGGATGAGGACATAGAGGATATACGACACAGGGTGAGAGGTGGCAGCATTACTACTAGCCCCGACGCACAGAGGGTAGACCCGACCAGGGGCACTTTGGAGGGGACTGCAGAGTACGGAAGTTGAAGATGCCACTGTTCAGAAGGAAGGATCCGCTTGCCTGGCTGTTCACGACGGAGAGATACTTTACAGCACATCACATGACAAATGCTTAGAAGCGGGAGGCAGCGGCCATTTGTATGGATGGAAGAGCTCTGTAGTACCAGTGGAAGGAGAGGAGACAACAGATTTGCTGATGGGAGGAGCTGATGGATCTCATTTTGGAGAAGTTTAGGGATCCCTACCTGGGAAACCTTCACGAGCAGCTATTCACCCTTAAGCAGGACGGATCGGTGCGAGACTACATTGAGAGGTTTGAGACCTTGTCGGGACGAGTACACATAGTCACCGATGAGTCACTGGAGGGCAACTTCATGAAGGGCTTGAAGCCCAGTCTTCGATCCGCAGTGCGACCATACAAGCTCAAAGGGTTGTTCGAAGCCATAGAGATGGCGCAGATGGTAGAGGATGCCCAGACAGAGGAAAGGAGAGCCAGGAGCGGGTACAGTGGTCAGGTACAGCAGGGCACCTCGTGTGGAGCCGGAGGGGTGACTGCCATTACTAGGACAAATCTGGCGAGTACTGAGAAGATTACAGAGCAGAGCAACACACCACCAGCTAGGGGCCAATTCTGGAGGATGACCGACGTCGAGATGAGAGAGAAGAGGCAGAAAGGGCTCTGTTTCAGATGCGACGAGTATTTCACCCATGGACACCACTGTGGGGGTCGCAAGCTGCGAGTATTAATAGCAAAGGCAGATGGCGATGAGGATGGTGTAGAGGATGAGAAGATCGGAGATCGGAGGGGAAGACGACTCCCACGAGGAGTAGTACCGCCAGAAGCTTCATGCACCACCTTGAGGACAAGGTGTATTTTCAGGGGCGGAGTAATGGTAGATCCGTGTGCAGCTAAAGAGTGGAGGGAATTACTTTGCGCATAACAAGTCGGGGGGAATTGCTTTATGCACTACAAGGAGGGTTTTCTTATTTTCTTATTTAAACTAGGTCTAGTCGTCATTTATTGGCATGCTTGATTATTGAATTGTTATTGAGAGTTCTTGGTAGATCTTAGATTAGACGAGTGTGGACGTCCTCATAACGGCGTCTTGGGAGGAGGGTACACCTACTTTTGTATCCAATTATCTTCATTTTGCTATTATTCTATATAAAAATCAGATCTTTCTTTCGGATCCTATCACTAAGCAATGAAAAACAAATGTTGATGGGGAAATTGGGCACAATGGAGGGGGTTTATTTGAGGCCAGACTACTGTAATTATAAGCAAGCTGATGAAATAGGTCAAAATGCAAGAAAATTTAGGACTAAAGTTTGAAATTTCAATTTCAGTCTCGGTATCAGCCGATGGCTTGTAATACCAGCATTGGTTGAATCGGAAATATCGGATAATACAAATGGGAAGTATCAGAATTGTCTTATCTCAAGATGGTTGCTAGTTGCAAGTGCATCTTCATCTTCAGGAAGTGCTTTATTTATCAATGGATCATCTTTATCATCCAAGATATTATCTTCACTTTTTAACCCACTCTATCAATAGGTCATCTTCATGAATTATCTAAATCGCTCATTTTAGTTTGAATTTGTTTTTGCTTTAGAGTATGATGTCTTGACCTCATGCTATAGTCAAAACAGCCTGATGTTGTTATGGTTGTCTTGCAAACTTGAAGAGAATAAAAAGGTGTCGGTTTTATCCCTTTACAATTCCAATCCGAAATGACAGATAAATAACATTATCGTCCAATTTTTCAAAACTAAGTTTGATGCTTAAATAAGATATTTTTTGTTGGTCCACTATATGAAATAAAATAGAATTTCAAATTTTATCAAGTTCCAAATTTCTGCTTATATTAGTAGTTATTAGCTCAGACCTATCGTATCAATCAGTTTCGGATGGACTATATTGGCATGCGATATGAACGGAGCGAGACATATCAGCATCTGTCGAGATTTCAAACCTTGTTTGGGACTAACCAATATCCTAAAATTTAAACATGTTAGTTGATTAGCAGTTCAAAGATTGGACCGGAGTCCTAATTTGGTCAGACCAGTTAAAGCTTGCTAAATTGGATGCGACCAGCTTCAATAAGAACCTGAGTATTTCCAGCAAGAAAGCGAAATAAATATTTTTAAGTCAAAACAACTAGAAATTGACATCCAACTTCAACCGATGCAGGCAGTTCTCATTTAATATGCAAAATACGCATGGAACTCTATAACATTCTTTCTCCTTAGCATACATTGCAATTCAAGATATACTAAAAATTGCAGACAATGCTATGCAGAGAAAGCTATAGTTGATAATCAAAAAAGAAGAACCAGGTGGTTAGAAAAAAGGTCAAAATTTCCAAGGCAACATTACCATGACTAGCATGCAAAAAGGTTAGGTGGGTCAAGATATCAGTCACATGCCTATATCCAAATCTAATACTTATCCAAAACTTAAAATGCCAGTCGACTATTAGTGCAAAAACTGAAAAAGTATATCTCAAAGTCGACATAGTCCTTGCTGAGTTGAACCTGACATGATCTGATTGACCTTCTGCTTAGTCAAATGGATGTGGTTCTCAGTCCTACACAGAAGCGAATATGTCAACCTAAAGGTCCTAGCCATAAAGCAGAAGAACCCGGCCTCCGTCCCTTTCACAATCTGTGATGCACTTATAACAACTAAAATCATATAATCGATGAATGCTGTTCATGATATTGTAAAGGTGCAATTGTAGTTTCCATCAACTCACATGTGAACACATGGCAACCATATTTCATCATAAGAAAGAAAAATTATATTTAAAGAATGGGAAGATAATTTTTCAAGAAACATGTATGGTTGGAAAGTTTGCATCATTTTCATCCTTTTCAGATAAGCTGTAAGGGAGATTAACCTACAAAGTTTAGAACTTAAAAGGGCAGCACTTAAATCACTTAACCCCCATGAATCCACTTAAGTTCAGTCAATATTCGAAAACAAGTTTCCTTTATACAATTGATAGATGGGACACGAATAGCGAAACCAGTAAAAGGAATGGGGAATATTGATCCACAATAATAATTTGGATGTTATTGTGCTCATCATGTAGTGAATGACCATGACCTTTTATAACTTTATGAAACAATTCATTGTGTACTGTGGAAACTTAGAACCATTGATAATTATATACAGTAATGATAAAACAACAAAATTTATGGTCTTTGAGAATATATGGCTATTTCTACCTTCAGAAAAGTATGAGTTTTTCAACAGTTGAGTAACTGTTAGGATTACCATGTTCACCAAAGGCGTCATTCTAAAAGATGATAGATCTTCTTCTTCTTCTTCTTCTTCTTCTTCTTCTTCTTCTAGACCTTTACCCCATCACAACGGAATCAGTTAGGGGAACAAGACAACATGAAAGATATCTGTCAAGTTGGTGTCTACCTTCTATATAGGTGCCAATTTCCAGGCCAAAGAAACTATAGGAATAAGAGGGGCTAGCCAGAGATCCAAGAAGACCACTTGGTGTGAAGAATAGCATACATTATAACACTGCAACTATTACAAAAAACAAGAAACCCTTTGATATTCTCCTGAACTAAAATGAATTAGAAGGTTAATGATGATAATAAATTATACGAAATTATATTCAACTCAAAGATGCATATAAAGCTCAACACAATACATCTTCTGTGAAAATTATACCCTAAAATAATTAGGAATATAACTTAATGGCATGATAAGCATGCTATTCTCTCATATTAGGCTCCTCTCATCTTGACATATGACAAAATGACTAACCTATATGCAAGTCCTCATGGTCTACACAGTGGCGGAGCCAGAATTTTCTGGCATGTGGGGGGAAAAATATTAGTTAACACAGGATTTATAGAATGAAATTCAAAATGGTTGAGCTTATAAGGGTGCCTTTCTATATATGGTAGGTTAGGCAAAATTATAGGCAAATATCAAGGAATTTGATATTTCAGGTGAGTCGTATGCCTAATTTAGCCGGATCTTGGACCCCTGACATCAGATACTCCTTAGACATTGGCTGGTGTGTAGCATTCTGCTCTATCCCACCATTTGGAAAGCTCAAGAAACGTGGAAGGACCGACGAACAGGCAGCGAACGGACACATGCAAGCATATCTGCTGTCTTGGTTATGTTGGTCCTTGTTTACTAAATTGTCTACACAGAAAAGTCTCGTAAGATGATCTGAAGAATGTTTTACCCGTATATAGAAATATAATCTCTAATTAAGAAGCATGAAATGAGTTAACATTGGCTGGTATCGAATAAAATCTATTGCCTTAAAATACATGCCAGAGTACTAAATGTTGACACCACAATTATCAGTTAACATGAATTATATATAGTAGAAATCATTCTTACTTCATCTGAATCCTTTGAAGCACATCAGAACTTGGCTCGATCCCCTAAAAACATCAAAAATACCAACCATTAACTCCGCACACACAAAATTAGAGGGAAAAAAGGAGAAATTTAATAACATGATTGCAATTACAAAGCATTAAATCAAGATTAAACCTGGGACAAAAATGGAGGCTTGCAGTCCAATCTCTTCTTATTACAAATAAACACCACTTCCCCGTTACCATTAGCGGCGCAATTTAGAGCGTATTGGAACAGAAGAGAAGTCTTGCCGCTGTGAAAAATTAACATATATTGTAGAAGGGTGAGCTTGAGGTGGTGATTGTGTGAGAGTCGGTAAGGGAAGCGGGGAGGTGAGCGGAACGCACGACGAAGGAGGACCGGAGAGAAGGGTCAGGGGCTGATTGGGACCCGCCGGGCTGTCGACATGCTTCGTGGCGAAGAATCTCTCCGCCATGTGGCGGAGCGGAGGGTGCAGATCACACGTTCGACGAAATGCCCAACAAACATGCGAGCGTTAGAAACAGCATTGGATTGAGCAGAGGGAATTGCTACGGGCACATACGGGATTACTCTCGGGCACAACTAATATTCAGTTTATTTACAAATTTAACGCTCAGAATTACTCACCACTCACAACCGTTGGAAAATGACGAAAATATCACCAGTTGTGCGCGGTGAGTAAAGTACACGCTCGTCGATGGGCGGCAACGCCTCTGCCTCTGCCGATCCCCCCAGCCCCTACCCACTTGGATGCACCCTCCTCCGATCTCACCAGCTCCTCCGACAACCCTGCCCGGCCTTCTCCGTCGCCTCTCTCCATATACCCAGCCCCCTCCTCCTCTGCCCGCTTCGCACCCTCGGCCAAACTCCCCAGCTCTTCTGCCACCCCCTCCGCCGACTGCACAGCACATCCCCCTCCGCCGCCCCTCGCCTCCCGCCACCCCGTGCGACGAACTCCCAAACCCCTCCTCCTCCTCCTCCTCCCCTCCTCCGACCTCCCTTGCCCCCTCCGCCGACCCCTCCTCCTCCTCCTCCCCTCCTCCGACCTCCCTTGCCCCCTCCGCCGACCCCTCCGCCGACCTCCCCATCCTCTCCGACGAAATCCCCAAACCCCCCCATCCCCGTCATCTGACCTCCCATGCCCCCTCCGCCGCCCCGTCCTCCGACATCCCCCGCCCTCATCGGCAATTCCAAACCCTAAAAACTCGTCGACGGGGCCAGGCGTCTGCGGGGGCAGGGAAGATGTGACGAGTGTAGAAGATGTTTAAATTTTGAATTGCAAATTTATAAATAGTGGTTGTACGCGCTGAGCAAAACCGGCCGTGCGCGCAGCAATTCCCTTAAGCAAACGATACAATTCTCTTAGATAAAACCGGGGAAATGCTTTGCGCACCGACCGTTTTACTCCGCAAACAATCGCTACACTAATTTGAAAGTTCACGAAACTTCCATTTAAAAAACCCAAAAATATCCTTGTGAACCTGCGCACAACAGGCAAAACTTTTGCATATTGTGTGCGATGAGTAATTTTGGTGAGTTTAACGATTTTAACTCAATGCTGTCACTTTTACTCACCGCGCACAACCGGCAAAATTTTGCATGTTTTGCATGTTGAATAAAACTTGCTTCACCGACCGAAATTACTCACATAATATTTTTGACAAACTTGATTCAGTGACCAGTGGCGGAGCCAGGAATTCAGTGAAGGGGAGGCAAAGTATTTAATAAGGCGAGGTGCCCGCTAAAATTTTTTATGCCAATTAGTTATTTCGTGACGAAGCCGATCTCGTCGAATTTGTTGTTCTACGCGAATTTGTTTTTATGTGATGTTATAATTTGTTTTTATGTGAGGTTATAATTTGTTTTTGTTTTTTCCCTTAAAAGCCTAACTTGCATGCAGTGGCGGAGCCAGAAAACTTTGTTGGGGGCGAAAACATAATAATAAAATATTTTGTTTTAATAAAAGAAGACAATTACAAAAATCAAAGTTTCATCATTAATATAAAAATAAACTCACAACACATATCAACATGTTTTCATTTTTTGAACTCGCTTGATGATTACATCATTACCAATTGTATCGAATATGTCTATTTCTATGAATGTAATCAAGTTATCATTCATCCAGAGATCTGCCACGCGATTTCGAAGTCGACCTTTGATGATATTCATTGCTGAAAATGCTCTCTCAACTATAGTAATATCAGAATTTTTTTTGCTCTCGCAAAAAATAAAGATTATATAAAGATTATAAAAATACCAAACCCAAAAATAAACGTTAATGAATAACATGCAACACAAAATTAAACGTTAAATAATGTCTGTTACGCCTATTTGACCGAGACCCAAAAAGACGCGAGCCCAGGAGCCCAATCGCTGGCCGGGAGCCCATCAACGTATACCGGCCCGTCTCAACAAAGGCCCTATAAGGGATCCTCTCGAATGTCGATCCGACCCGGCCCCGATAACCCGCCGATCACTCGCCCACTCCTGCGGAAACCGCTCCCCCAGACGCGCGACCACTAAATGGCGGTAATGGGGAGGTGCTGGCATGGCGAAGAGAGCGGCGGCGAGGGGGCGGATTGAGGGGGCACGATCGAGGGCGGGCGCGGGACGTGGGCCCGAGGCAATCACGCTGGGGCTCTACAAAAGGGCTAGGAGGACGACGAAGAAAGGGACCACATCTGAGGTAACAAAACCTAAGGTACTCCATCAACGACCTCGTTCCCCCAATTCATCTCCTTCCTCCCCCGCTCGTGCCGAGAGACGCCGTTACGATCTCCTCACGAGTCGGACCGTCTCCGCTGAGCCTCCTTTCTCAGATCTCTGTCTGACTTAGGCATCGGAGGGGATTTGGCCGGAACCAAGGTCCGGCCCCCTGACGAGCGTTCTCGTCTACGCAGGTGGACAGCTGATCAACGGGCCGAGGCTCCCCCTCGCCCCTCGCCGACCACGCAACCTGCCGGACGATTGAGGCTTCCCCTCGTCGTCCGATCGCCGAAGCCAAGCGCAAACCACCGAGGCCGAGCGTCTCGACCCGGGCCGAGGCTGTTGGTAACAACGATCTATGAACTTCGTGTTTGATGATAACAAACGTATGTGAACGTTTTAACGTGTGTGTTAAGTGTTTCAGGAACGGCGAACGTGCGATTAATTCACGGAAGGACTTGGTCTCTGTGCGAGAAGAAAGGAGAGCATTTCATCACATTTCTCCTCTTTGAAATCTACATAAATAAATTCCCAGGCCAAACAAATCCTCTCCATTTCCCTACAGCCGTAACTCTCTCCACCAAAAAAAATTATTTAAAAGTGCTTGCATGCACTTTGAATTGATGCTTAAAAATGCACAGGGGCACTTTCTCTCCACCAAGAAAAAATGCACATGGGCTCTTTTAATTGGTGATTACAAAAAAAACACACAGGCATCAAAATTATTTACGTTTGATATGCTCTTCATTTTCAAGCCATGTGTGTATTTCAAAGCCCTGATATGCTCTTCATTTTCAAAGTCCAGATGATCACTACACAACAATTATTTCCAAGATCACTACACAGGCCGGTTGTATTATTTCAAAGCCCGGCCTTCATTTTTTTAAAAAGGAAATCCCAGTGCAAAAACGTTGGAGAGCAAGGGTTTCAAAGGAGAGGGCGCCGCACCTAATATACATTGGAAAAAAAAAATTCCCAAGAGCGGCCATCAAAAAAAAGAACAAAAAGAAAGGGAGCCGCCGCCTTAAAAGAGAGGAGATGGGGTTTTATTTTTTGCTGTGAAGCCGAAAATTTTTTTTTTGAATCAGAGGCGCCTCACATTCTTCACTCTGCAAATAAAAAAGAAAGCCAGCCTATTCTTTTATCTCTCTCCCGAAATCCTGTGCCTTCAGAGAATTGGAGTTTGATTGTGTCATTAATTATTCAAGTGATTGTCCAAGTGATTGTTCAAGTTTTTCTCTGCCGCATGATTGTTCAAGTGCCCTTGCAAAAATTACTTTGCAAGGCCGAATCAACTCTTCTTTCATTCTTGATTCGAAAAATTGTGTGTTCTCTGTCAACAGGCCGAATCAACTCCTCGTAGACAAAGTCTATTTTGTTTTCCTATTATTTGTTTTTGATGACTGCAGGTTGACATAAGCACCACAATTTTGTGAAGAGAGCCGAAAATTTTGAGTTGTGCTTCAAAATTTTTTTTTGGGTGTCTGATTACAGGGCCGACAGTATTTCATTCTTTTCAGAGCTCAGGCCAAGCATTGGCAGAATATTTCCTCTCTTTATCACAAAGAGTCACAGCCGAAACAAAGAAAGTAATCTATATAAATTCTATGTTATTTAATATCTAATACTGGTTACTATTATTTACTTTGCAGGACAATCAAAGAAAGTGAAAGGGCTTAATTGTTTTTGGTTCACCTCATTGCAAAGTCTCGCAAGTTGCAATCTTTGGTGAGGTGCCGCAAGTTTCAATCTTTGGCGAAGGGCGCAAGTTACAGCGAGAGGGGAGCCGAACTATAGAGGAGACATCTACATCTACGTCAGACGAGATCTGACCCGTGCTAATTGACGAGGAGATCGCCACTACGCAAACTGAGATTCCTAAACTCTACTTATTATTATTTTGTGTAGTTGTTGTGTTAGATCCTCGTAGGGGAAACATTACCTTTTGTGTTACTTTTGGGGACCTGACGACTTGGGAGTCGTCACGGAGGGAGAGCATCTGACTAGATTGATAGTGTAGATCACGTGGTGTGCGTACGAGCTAGGTGAGAGTAGATTTGGGATCTTGACTCATTGTAGCTGTACTTGATTACATATCTATCTAGTAGTTGCTTTCGGGGGCTGGAGTAGGTCGTGGGGACGACCGAACCAGGGTATATCTGTGCGTATTCTGTGATTGCTTTTTTATTGCCCTGTCTGTGCCTATAACTGCGTGGGATTGTTCGTGGGTTGCACGAATATTTTTATTAGCCTATTCACCCCCCCTCTAGGCTACGATCCAGATCCAACAGAGGCTTCCCCTCGCCCTTCGCCGAACACGCATTTTGCCGGACGACCGAGGCTTCCCCTCGTCGTCCTATTTCCGAGGACGCGCTCGTCTGTCCGAGGCCGAGCGTCTCAACCAGGGCCGAGGCTTCCCCTCGCCCCTTCTGCACCGATTCGGAGCCCCCGAGGGACCCAAAGCGGGCCCCTTGACCACGTTGACCGGGTTCTCCACGGTCAACGCTTTGTAGTGAGAAAACACTCTGAAACATCTGGCGCCGTCTGTGGGAACCGAACAGTCCCACGAAGAAACAAACCACATCTGCGATGACGCGACTTCCCTCATCTCGGCGAAAGGGGAACGAGGCCCTGACGCGAGGCGGCAGGGCCCGTCATCGATGGCAAGAACGGGCACGGGCCCGACGCGAGGAGGATCGCGAGGAAAGGGCCGGAGAGCCCTCCCCAACCCCACCGGTCAGGAGACCGAGTGCGTCAGTAACGGCGCGCGGCTCGGACGTGGCTTTGGTGGTGTCAGTGGTCATAGGCACTACCATGGTACGACGGCTGCTTGTCGACACCGGCAGCTCCTGTGACGTCCTCTTTATGTCAACCCTGGAGAAGATGGGGCGGCGGAAAGAAGACTTACGACCTCGCTCAGGTCCCGTGGTTGGATTCACGGGTCACTCCACCCCCATCATCGGCACGATCCATCTCCCGGTAACGCTCGGAAACGCACCAGACTCGGTGACCCTGGCGGTGGAATTCATCGTATTGGGGATTGGGTCGGAATACAATGGGATCATCGGCCGACCCCTACTCAACGCCGTCGGCGCGGTAGTCTCGACCCTCCATCAAACTATCAAGTTCCGAACGCCGGGGGGAATGGGGCAAGTCGAAGGCGACGCGGGGAGACCGAGCACCTGCTATCAACTGGCAGAGGAAGGTCCCGAGGATCGCCTAGCCGACCGGATGGCCGCGCTCGATTTAAGGAGCGGGCCTAGGCCCGCCCCTGCGGAGGAGCAGGAGCAAATCCCGGTCACGGACATTGAGGGCCGGTTCGTCTCGATCGGGAGAGGGCTGAGCCAGGACTTGAGGGATCAGCTGATCGAATGCCTGGAGGCGAACCTGGACATCTTTGCTTGGTCACCAGAAGACATGCCCGGCGTAGACCCCCAGGTGATCGTCCACCAGATCAACGCCGACCCCAACTTCAAGCCGGTTAGGCAGAAGAAGCGCAACCTGGGCGGCGAGAAGATGAAGGCAGCCTCCGAGGAAGTGGGGCGTCTCCTTGATGCCGGCTTCATACGAGAGGTCTGGTACCCGGAGTGGCTGTCGAACGTGGTGATGGTCAAGAAACCCAACGGGAAGTGGCGAATGTGCGTGGACTTCAGTGACCTCAACAAGGCCTGCCCCAAGGACAGCTATCCCCTGCCGCGCATCGACCACTTGGTGGACAACGCCTCGGGGTACGAGATGCTAAGCTTCATGGACGCTTACTCCGGATACAATCAGGTCCAGATGGACCCCCGGGACGAAGAGATGACAGCCTTCACAACGGACCGGGGAACTTACTGCTACAAGAAGATGCCCTTTGGCTTGAAGAACGCGGGGGCCACCTACCAGAGAATGGTCAACAAGGTTTTCAGCTCCCAGATCGGAAGGAACCTAGAAGTCTACATCGACGACATGCTCGTCAAGTCAAGGCGACCGGAAGACCACATCGCCGACTTGCGGGAGACCTTCGAGCGGTTGCGGCGGCACCACATTCGGCTCAACCCCGCGAAGTGCACGTTCGGGGTAAGATCTGGCAAATTCTTAGGGTTTATGATAACTAATCGTGGTATTGAAGCTAATCCCGACAAGATCGAGGCACTGATCAACATGCGCGAGCCGACGACGATCAAGGAGCTACAGAGGCTGAACGGGCGCATCGCGGCCTTGGGGCGATTCCTTTCCAAATCAGCGGAAAGATCGCTCCCCTTCTTCAAGGTCCTAAGGAAAGCGATCGCGGAACCTCCAAACAACAGAAAGGCGATACTTTGGGACGAAGACTGCTCCCGGGCGTTCGGGGACCTCAAAGAGTATCTCCGCAGCCCTCCTCTCCTGTCCAAACCACGGGCAGGGGAGTCGCTGAGCCTTTACCTGGCGTGCGCGGAGGAAGCCGTGAGTTCGGTGCTGATCCGGGAGGACGGTGGGATGCAATGGCCGGTGTATTACACGAGCCGGGTCTTGAAGGGGGCGGAGATGCGATACTCGCCCATGGAGAAACTGGCGTACGCCCTCGTCCTCTCAGCACGAAGGCTCCGACCCTATTTCCAGGCCCACACCATACTGATCCTGACCGACTCGCAACTGGAGCAGAACCTCAAGAGGTTCGATCGAATGGGAAGAATGCTGAATTGGGGAGTGGAACTGAGCGAGTTCGACCTCCGATTCAAACCGCGTACGGCCATCAAAGGGCAGGCCCTGGCTGACTTCATCGCCGAGTGCACAACGGAAGGAAATGGCCCCCCGGAGGAAGAAGGCCCGGCGACGGTAATTGCTCAGCCCCTGTCCTTTCTTTCGGCTGACCACTTTCAGTCAGGGGATCCAGGAGCATGGATAGTTCATGTGGACGGGTCGGCCACACAGTCAGGGGGCGGGGCAGGGATTGCAATCCGATCTCCGGAAGGGAACATTGTGGAATACGCTTTGCGGTTCGAGTTCCCAGCCACGAACAACGTGGCGGAATACGAAGCAGTGATCAACGGCCTGAGGCTGGCCCTGGAGCTCGGGGCCGAGTCCGTCCGCCTCCTCAGCGATTCGAAGCTCATTGTCAACCAGCTCTTGGGGAGTTACGAGGCACGGGAGGAGGCGATGCAGAGATACCTCCCTGTTGCCAGAGCGGCGATGTCCAAGTTCAAGGACGTGGAAGTCTTGCACCTCCCACGATCAGAGAATGCACGGGCAGATGCGTTGTCGAAGCTGGCCTCCTCCTCGCCAAAGGAGCTGGGCCGCACCATCTACGTGGAGAACCTGCAGTCCCCCAGCACGGAGGAACACGAGGTGATGGCGATCGACCAAGAACCCACCTGGATGGACCCGATCATCCGGTACCTCACTCATGGAGAGGTACCGACCTACGGGGACGAACGCCGAACCCTGGAGAGAAAGGCGCTCCGGTACGTGATCCATGAAGGAGCACTCTACCGGAGACGCTGGACCAAGACGGACGTCCTCCCATACCTGAAGTGCATCGGACCGCAGGAGGCTGACTACGTCCTACGGGAGGTTCACGACGGGATCTGCGGGAATCACCACGGGGGCAAGGTAGTCGCCCAGAAGATCTTGAGGCAGAGATACTACTGGCCAACCCTGACCCAGGATGCAGCAAGCTACGTCCAAAGATGCCAAGAATGCCAGAGGTACGCCCACCACATCTCGACACCCCCGTCAGAGCTCATTCCTATCGTGAGCCCCGTCCCCTTTGCGAAATGGGGGCTCGACATCCTCGGGCCGTTTAAACCGGGACGAGGGCAACGGAAGCACCTGATTGTGGCGGTTGACTACTTCACCAAGTGGGTCGAGGCCGAGCCGCTGGCCACCATCACTTGGAAGAAAGCAAAAAGCTTTGTGTGGAATTCCATCATCTCCAGATTCGGAGTGCCACGGGCCATCATCACGGACAACGGGAAGCAGTTCGACTCTGCAGGGTTTAAAGATTTTTGCGAGGAATGGGGAATCAAGCTTCTCTTCGCCTCTGTAGCGCACCCCCAGACCAACGGAATGGCGGAGGCGGCCAACAAGTGCATCATAGAGCCCCTCCGGAAGAATGTGAAAGACGCCGAAGGGAGCTGGCCAGAAGAGCTCCCCGGGATACTCTGGTCATACCGGACGACCCACAAGGAGGCCACTGGCGAGACCCCGTTCATGCTCACCTATGGGGCCGAGGCGGTGGTACCGGTCGAGTTGGGCGAAGAATCTCTCCGCATCAAATACTTTGACGAAGATAGGAACTCGCAGGGCCTGGAGCTCAGTCTGGAGCTCCTCGACGAGCGACGGGAGCAGGCATTGGCCACCATCATCCGCCAGAAGCAGAAGGTGGCCCGATACTACAACGCTCGGGTACGGGGAAGAAGCTTCCATCTCGGGGACCTGGTCCTCCGGAAAGCGGGCTTCAACACTGACACCGCTCGCAAAGGGAAGCTCGCGGCTAGATGGGAGGGACCCTACAAAGTCGTCGAGGTCCTCGGACCCGCAGCCTACCGACTAGCTGATATGGAGGGGAGGATTCTCACTCACACTTGGAATACGGAACATTTACGCAAGTACTTTCAGTAAATGTATCATTTCCTATGAAATAAATTTATTTTAAATTCATTCCTTTCCAGATAAAGCCAAAAGATAAACAGAAAGAGGCCGAGGGGCATTCCCCTCCCTCATCCTTCTCCGGGGGCACCAGTGGAGCCACAGGCTGGCGGTCCACTAGGGTCTTTCCCCACACTCTGTTCGGCGTCGTACATCCGGAGAGCCACGAAGTTGACCCTCGAGAGCGGGAACTTCAGTTGGATCTCGGACTGACACCGGGCGAAGCCCTTCTCGAACGCATTCGACAAGGCGACCTCCACGAAGGAGGTGGCATACTCCGCCACGGCATCCTCAGCGATCCGGGCCGGATCCACCTCCTCGAGCCCACGCACCCGGGCCTCTAAGGTCTCGATCTGGCGTTGGTGCTCCGCCCTCTCCTTCTCGATCTCCCGGGATTTCTCGCCAAGTTGGGCTGCAAGGGCCCTCGCCTGCTCCTCCTCCGCATCCAGACGATCGGAGAGCTCTGAGGCTTCGGAGGCAGCAGTCGGGCCGGGGATCTGCTTGACTCCTACAGACGCATCGGCACCTTTCAAACGAGAGGCGAGCCGCGTTTCGGCCTCCGACTTCGCGGCCAGAGCCAAGGCTCTCTCACGATCCGCCACCTCCAGGGCAGAGGACAGCTCGGTTACGCGGGAGTCCAGGGACTGGACTCGCGCTTCCTCCAACTGACCGGCCTCCTCCTCCTCCCCGCCGGGGACCTCAGGGCCTAGCCCGGCCTCGGATTTGGCTTTTGGGAGAGCCGCGAATTGGCGCCTCATCGAGAGGCCCACCGAGGACAACTGTGCCAAAGCAACGAAGGTAAGACGGCAAAAGCAGCTGGAGAATGGGGAGACAAGCGGAGACACGCTACCTGTTGACCAGCCTGGATCACGAAGGTAGCCAAGCAATCACCTCTGACTCCGTCCAACACCACCTGATCGGGAGGGAGACAACAATTCTCGGCCACTCGAGCGGCGGCTCCACGGCTCGAAAACACCGACTCCTTCTCCCCCACTGGGAAGCGTGGACAAAGAAGACCCTCCCCTGACAAAGGGAACTCGCCAGGAGCGGAGCGGAACGCACCAAGATACCGACTGTAAGCATCAGGGAGAGAGCCGTCCGGGAGAGGTGAAGGGCCGGCCCACGGCCAGGCAACCTCAACAGGAGCAGGATGAGGTCAGTCAGCAGTCGGCTGGACATCGATCCCCTCGACCTCCTCACGGAGCCTCTTGGAAGACCCCTGCAAGGGGAGAGAGGGAGACGACATCTTCTTCCGCTTCGAGCCTCCGGTCGTGGTCACAACCCGCTGCTTCTTCCGGACCGCCAACACATGATCCCTTCTACGCGGATCCGGGTTTGGGACCTGCACGAGAGCGCTGACAGGAGAAGGACCGAGAGGGAACCCACCTGCACTCAAAGAAGAAATGAGAGACAGAGCAGAACCTGGACGGCCTCGAGGGACGAACGCTCGGAGCAGCTTACCTAGGGGCCACACCGTCTTACGCAAATTGTGGTCACTAAAGAGGAAGTCGATCGAGCGCTCCCTCGTAGGAATTGCCAACATATCCCTCGCCGTCTGCTGCTCAGCGACCGTCGGCTCACCTAGATCTAGGATGACTGCACCGGCCGCCTCCCACCGAACCGGGAAGGGTACACTCGAGGGGAATGTGACGAATACGTATTCCCCCTTCCAGCGTTTCAAAGAGCTCGGCAACCCCAGCACCAGGGACATCTTCGGGCGGGCGCTGATGTAAATCCACGCCCCCGATTGGTGGAGGCTCAGGCGGTAGAACTGGGCAAAGAGGCGGAGAGAGGGCACCACACCCTTCAGCATGCAGACAACAACGAACCCGACGAGGATCCCGACGGCGTTGGGACAGAATTGACACAGGCACACATTGTGGGCCTGAAGGAACTCAACGATAAAAGGATGAAGCGGGAAACGAAGCCCGAAGTGGAAACACTTCTCATATATTCCGACCTCATTGGGACCAGGAGAGCAGATCTGCTCGTCAGCCCCAGGGGCACGAGCCGAGTAGGGCGGAAGCAGGTAGGAGGAGCGCATGCTCCCGATGGCGGTGGCACAGATCGACGAAGGCCACGCCAAGACCTCTGAGGGAACCCCTGAAAGGTCATCCCCGTGCTGACTAATCGCCGAAGGAGTGCCACCCGCCGAACCTGGAGCTGCATCGCGCTCCGACCGAACCGAACCCGTGGCAGAGGAAGACGACATGAGGCAGAACTCAGGCAGAATAGGGATCGGCGCAAAGAAGAAAGCGGCGGGATGGCGGCTCACGAACCCCTCGGCTTCTCAACTTAAGACGACCCCGCGAGCGGAGGGGATAAGCTTGCAGCTACACGTGGCAGCATCTGAAGGCCGACGGCGCTTCGGAACCCGCACCTTAAAAAGCATCGAACGAGCCAACTCATGATGACGACTAATAAATGAGTCGGCATCGACTGGCGAGCTTGTCAAAATCGGCAGAAGTCACATCGGCCGAGCCGAACCGGCCGAGGCCGATCAACCCGACCGATGGGGGCAATTGTTACGCCTATTTGACCGAGACCCAAAAAGACGCGAGCCCAGGAGCCCAATCGCTGGCCGGGAGCCCATCAACGTATACCGGCCCGTCTCAACAAAGGCCCTATAAGGGATCCTCTCGAATGTCGATCCGACCCGGCCCCGATAACCCGCCGATCACTCGCCCACTCCTGCGGAAACCGCTCCCCCAGACGCGCGACCACTAAATGGCGGTAATGGGGAGGTGCTGGCATGGCGAAGAGAGCGGCGACGAGGGGGCGGATTGAGGGGGCACGATCGAGGGCGGGCGCGGGACGTGGGCCCGAGGCAATCACACTGGGGCTCTACAAAAGGGCTAGGAGGACGACGAAGAAAGGGACCGCATCTGAGGTAACAAAACCTAAGGTACTCCATCAACGACCTCGTTCCCCCAATTCATCTCCTTCCTCCCCCGCTTGTGCCGAGAGACGCCGTTACGATCTCCTCACGAGTCGGACCGTCTCCGCCGAGCCTCCTTTCTCAGATCTCTGTCTGACTTAGGCATCGGAGGGGATTTGGCCGGAACCAAGGTCCGGCCCCCTGACGAGCGTTCTCGTCTACGCAGGTGGACAGCTGATCAACGGGCCGAGGCTCCCCCTCGCCCCTCGCCGACCACGCAACCTGCCGGACGATTGAGGCTTCCCATCGTCGTCCGATCGCCGAAGCCAAGCGCAAACCACCGAGGCCAAGCGTCTCGACCCGGGCCGAGGCTTCCCCTCGCCCTTCGCCGAACACGCATTTTGCCGGACGACCGAGGCTTCCCCTCGTCGTCCTATTTCCGAGGACGCGCTCGTCTGTCCGAGGCCGAGCGTCTCAACCAGGGCCGAGGCTTCCCCTCGCCCCTTCTGCACCGATTCGGAGCCCCCGAGGGACCCAAAGCGGGCCCCTTGACCACGTTGACCGGGTTCTCCACGGTCAACGCTTTGTAGTGAGAAAACACTCTGAAACAATGTCCAACATGCGAAAAAATGGTTTCGCTCTTGTTTTCCTCCTCCCCTCTCGTAACAAGTCAAGCATTCGTTTAAAAAAAGCTTTAAAAAAATTAAACGTTAAATAATAACCGACATGAAAAAAATGATAATAAATAATTAACAAATAAAAATGAATAGAAATGACATCAAGTGATATCAAACCCAGAAACTCTGGTGTCATACACCAACGCCCTATCCATTAGGACATAAAAAGAAGGTCACTAAACAATGCCAAATAATCAAAACAATAATAATAAATTACAAATAATAATAATGAAGAAAAAAATAGAGAATCTCTATACTGTGCGGTTCAAAGTAGAACCCACATTTCAAATAATGAGTAAAATTAGCTGCAAGAAATGGGTGGGGTTCGAAACCAAGATCTCAGGTTCGACGAGTGGCGTCTTACCCACTGCGAACTCAAGGGCTAGTTTGAATGCTAAAATATTTTACTTTACTTCCTTGACTTGGGGAAATTGCATACTACCCAAAATTTGAGAATGTCAGTGGGGGCAATTGCCTCCCTTGGCCCCCGCCGGGCTCCGCCACTGCTTGCATGGGATTCAAGTCAGCTACTCAATTAAAAGTATAATCAGCATATCCCCTAGGCATAGACTGATGAGTGATTATGAAAAAATTTATTGGTTTTCTTTCAGACAACTAACCCAATCGAATTTTGCACGCATGCAGTCCAGAGAAGATCCAGTAGAAATATATGAGCAGTGAACTGAGCAAATATATTACTGTTGCAATATGTTTCGAGACATAAATTACCCATGCAGCTTAATGGAATTTTACGGGGAAAAGGTAAATGGGAGGTAATCATAGTTGCAAGTAGGCATTGTAACATACATATGCTGAATTACATAAACATAACAGTTTGTATCATTTGCAGCAACCTGGCATTAGGAAGCCATAGTACGGTGAAGATGTGTGCTGTCAGATTTTATGAACATAAATTTTGGCCAATGCACTTTGCACTGTAGGAATGATGTGTATGTACTATGTTTCTACCAAAAATAGTGACCATGTCACTTCATGAGGCCTAATCATCTCATCTTTCTTCCAAAATTAGCAAAATCTTACCCTGATTTTAACATGCAACTCATTTTTTGAGATGCATTTAGCAATTTGCCTAAATTTTATGGACACGTACAATAGGCAAGAATTTTACCGTTTGTGTGCGGTGAGTAATTTTTGCAAGCAAAAAAAACTTTTCCTCAACACGCACAACAGTCAAAAAATGTTGCATGTTGTGCTCGTTGCGTAATTGTCGCCAGTGCAGCAAGTGTTACTCAGCGCGCATAACAGGAAAAAAATTTACATGTTGTGCGTGTTGAGTAAAAATTTTATGAACAACAGTTTTTTACTCAACGCGCATAACGAACAAAAATTTTGCATGTTCACGTTGAGTAAACATTGATGCACATCCAAATTTACTCTCCTCGTACATCAGACAACATTTTTGCCTATTGTGCACATTTAGTAAAAATTTCCTGCTCAAAAACCGTTCATGCCCTAAAAATTTCTTCGTGTTATACATTTATCGTGTTTTTTATTCCCAAATAAACTTGTTCTACATAAGTTTGTTACGATTCGGATCATCCTTCAGTCGATACGTATCTATTTTAACACTGTTTTCTGATTTTATTAACAGATTTTAGAGTGTTATTGCTTAAGGGTATTTTCGGTATTCCCAGTTATACGTATCTATTTCAACACACCAAAAATCATGTAAATCTGATACTATTTGGTACTCAATCCACCATTTGCAACTTCAACGGTCTCAGTATTTTCAACAAAAAAATAGAACTTTTTACAACGGGTGGATCAAAGTGTCAAATGCCCATATGGTTCACCCATATTTAGGGTTTTGATGATTTAGAATGTGTACATCAATCATATAAAAAATCTTCAAAAATTGGGAGGATATGTGCACAGCTTCATCATCTCGATACACACACAGTGTGTGTATTCATGTTTCTCATTTATTTTTAGATAACTAGACCTTTAATAATCTAATTTCAAAATGTCAGTTGGTCTAAACTCCAAAAAATATGAGCGAGATTATTTACATTACAATTTTTTGTAAATGTATTAAATTGTTATGCACGTTACATATTTTTAAAAATTGATAAAAATGACATTTTCTTTTAAAAATTCTCGTTTTACCCACCTCTTCCTCCACCTATCTCTTCCACCATCTCATTCGACTCCAACTCATCTTCCTCCTCATATGTATCAAGCTCCCGCAATTAAACTCAAATAAATCTAAAAAATAAATTAAATACAATAAGCTCCAAATTTATTTCTACTCCTTCGGCCTTCGGGGTTTATGTCGACAAAAGAAATCACGCGGTCAAAGGATCTTTTTCCAAAAAAGGGTCCGGGGCGGGCTTAGAACAAATTTGCCTTAAAGAATATTATCCGTTGTTATCCATCTAATCATGAGATTAATTAATTAATTAACCAGGATTATGTGGATTCGGTTGTCGTAATCATCTTATTCCGTGAGCGAGTTTGAGATCTAATCTATGAGATTCTTTGTAATAATATCCTATCAACTACCGCATAAGATTATTACTCCATCATTGCTGGAATTGGAATGTTTGCTGTCTCCGGACGTTTAAAAAAATATTTCAACATTTGATGTTATCTAATTTCTCTTGTCCAATTTCTCTTGGTAACATCCCTATTTTATAGAATAGATGTTAAAGCCTTGCAGATACACATATATACATATGATAAAGGCTCAAGTTTATCAAACATATAAACCATACCAAGACATTTAGCTTCCACCTATAAGCTGTGATTTTATAAGGCTATTAGTTTACCAACATCGTAAACTAGCTGAATAAAGTATCAACATATCACAACCTAGATTTTTTAGCTATTAGTCGACTAATAGATGCCAGAAACTCCGACGAGGTCAGTCTAGTCGACTACCAGATGCTATATAATAATGTTCATAAGTCGACTAATATGCTTCTCTAGTGTTTATTCTGTCCAGTAGAAAACCATTAGTCAACCAATATGGATTGTTAATCGACTAATAAAGTTAACTTTGGCTATATTTGACCTTCAAAAACTAGCTCTTAACTGGTCATTTGAAGAGATAGTTTTTTCATTTCCTTTCTTAGATTTTCTCATCTATAAATAGTGATTTATTCTTATATATTTAGATAAGAGAGAAGCGAAAAAAATTTATATCTTTGGCCAAAATATCCTTAGATCCCTCGTATCCGTTTAGAGCCAAAAAGAAAAAGGAAATACTTATTTCTATTCTCTAATTCTATATCAAATAAAAATAGACATCCTTTTCCTTAGCCACATTTTAATTCACAAGTATATATATTCAAGGCTATATGAGTTTGTATCTTTTCTATCCATAAAGTTTTGCCGCAGTTGTTTGATGTGGTGTTACTATCAGTTTGAGAGGTTTCTAATCTCAGGGATTGGGGTCTACAATTGGCAAGTGTGTTTATCAAGTTATAAGATGTAAGGGACAAATATGCTAAAAACCCCTTCAGATAATGTCAATGACAACGTAGTGAGCAGATGGGACTGGGACAATGAGCAGGCTTGATTCATGCTAAGATCACACGTTCTACACAGCACAACCAACAGAAGCAACATAGAGTCGAGCCCAGGGGTGTAGTCGTGACTGCTGATCCTTGCTCGCTTAGAACCATGCGAAGAACAAACATACTTTTAAGCGAGAAAACATGTTAGAATGAGTTAGATTCTTCTTTGAAGAGATATCCTTTATACAGTTGGTGAAGTTGTCGTAGGTGGAAGCTAAAATATGACTAGAACAAAGGTGTGCCCCTCCTAGAACACAGGTGTCCACCTCACACCGAAACTATCTTATTTACATGTTTGTCATTCACCCCAAAAAACCAAAAAAAAAAAAAAAAACACCTACTTTTTACATGTTTGTACCCCCAAGGTTTTTTGCATTTTAACCACCGGACTTTACACTTTTTGACTCCTGACGATACCGTCACTCACACCCACATTTCTTACCCCTTTTTGGTTGCACACGTTCACCACATCCTCTGCGTGTGGGGTTTTTTTTTGCTCTGTGCACTGGTTATTTTTAGTTCTTTATACAATTGATGAAGAGAGATAAGATATGACTTGGACAAAGGTAGGCTACTCATCCACATCATCCTCCGCAGCTCACCTAAAACAAAAACTACACAAAAAAGAAACCAAAAACACACCCAAGTTCAAAACACACCCAAAAACAAACTTCCCCATTTTACCACCGACAATACCGACACACACACCTACACATCTTACTATTTATCGTTTGCACACGTATATACATCACATTCTGTTCGTGTAGTTTTTTTGCACTGTGTACTATGCACGGGTTACTTCTTGTCTATGTATAGAGTAGGCTTGAACGACATTTTAGTTCTTTCATACACTGAACCGGAGTCGGGTTGGCTCCTACGCGCTTTGGACCATTTGATCGTCCAACGCGACGTGGACCGTTCGATCAACACTTTTTGTGGGCCCCACCACTCATCTTTTTCTCTCCAAATAAAAAAAGAAAATAAGGATGGGCGGTGTGGCCCAGAAAAAGTGTTGATCGAACGGCCACGTCACGTTGGGCGATCAAATGGTCCAACGTGTGTAGGAGCCAATCCGCCCCCACTAAACCTCTTTGTGTGGGCTAGGCCTTGACGCCACGTGTGCCGTCAGTAACCTGAGTCTTGATATCATGCACCAGCAGCACCCTTTAAGTAGAACAAAGATAATGTTTATTATTATTAGTATTATTATTACCTAAATTTTAAATTCGGTAAGGAGTCAATATCTCGGGGAGCGTGCGTGGAAATGGACCAGTCGCTTCGGTCGGATGTCCGCCGGGGCCGGGCCTGTCAGTTGGGCCGAGGCCGCAAGTGGGCCCCGCTCCTGCCGGCTGGAAAGGTCGCAATTGTGGGCCCCGCCTCCGCGCGCCAGCTACACGTTTCCTGAAAAAAACCCTCGATCCACCCAAAAAGCTGAAAGTAACCTTCGGGCGCTTTGTGTCGTTGCGGCGTGCCCGCGAGACACCCCCGCTTGTTATCGTGGTCCGTCCCACCCAGCTGAAAGTTGTTGTAGTTGTATTAATTACTTTTCCATAAATAGAGTAACGACCCGTTTCGAGTCGCGGGGAGGTCGTTTCTTACTTGCAGTAATGTGACGTTATGCAATTAGATCAACCGACAATTAAAGTTTGTGTCAAAAATTTAGAGTATTAACATCAATATTCACAATGCCGGGTGATCTGGACAAATAAAGCAACGAGTCGAATTGTTGACGAGTCTTGTGAGGCTGACACCGATTTGTCGGTTAAGAATTTGTATTAAAAAATATAACGCACACCATTTGACCTTTTGCACGAGAAAACTATATGTCAATTTATAACATTACAGGGGTTTTTTTAAATATCCATAGCTAATCATTCATTTTTTATATTAGTTAATCAGATATTTGTATTTTTAAGATCATCCTTCAACCTTACGGTACGTTAAAGAGACCTTTTTTTTTGCATAAAAAGATTTAAAGGATTAATATTAAGATGGGAATTGATTTACGCACCCACCGGTTTACTACGCACACATGTCACTCATTTACACGTTTGACATTAATCCCTCGCACATACCACTTATTTACAAGTTTTCCACTGAAGTTATTCACGTGCACAGACCGATTATCAAATTTCCAAAAAAGCTTCTAGAGCTCAGTTGAGTCGAAGAAAAATTGCGCCGTCTAATTAGCTCAGCGGCCGTCTGATCTCGCTGGCTCATATCCATCTCATTCGATCTCCCCAGCCCCCCTGCTAAACTGCGGACAAGGGGAGCGACGGAGGGGGCATGGCAATGGTAATGGATGTCGGGGGGGGGGGGGGGGGGGGGGGGGGGGGGGTTGGAGAGGGTGGCTGAGGAGGTCAGAGGAAGAGGGGTTGGGGCAGTTGGGGGATGGGTAGGGATGAGAATGGGCAGGCCCAAAGCCCGTTTGGGCTTCCAATTGGGCATGCCACATCATCATCCCTACAAACTCCTTCACAACTCCTTCTAGAATTTGTGAAGGAGTTTGTAGGGATGATGATGTGGCATGCCCAATTGGAAGCCCAAACGGGCTTTGGGCCTGCCCATTCTCATCCCTAGGGATGGGTGGGAAAGTGAGGGAGAGGGCTGGGAGGTCGGAGGAGATGGCTAGGGAGGAAGAGTGGGCAACAGGGAGGGTGCGACCGCCAACCTTTCATCTTAGTCGTCGTCGGTGGGAGGCGGCGACGGAGTAAAACAGTGAATTTGTATGCAGGGTAAGAGATGAAAATATTTGGATATGTGCACGTGACAAACTTGTAAATAAACGGCATCTGCGCAGAGTGAAACGATGGATGCGCAAATCAATTCCCTGTTAAATATGAATACTAATGCAGATTAAAAAATGCAAACGCATCTTTAAATTGGGTGTGAAAAGCATGAGTCACATGTGTTAATGAATAAAATATAATATCTATTATGCAAAATAAGTCTGGTGATGTGACGTTTGTCCCCGTCACGAGTTGACAGGGATAAGCGTCACATTGCGGAGTCCAGTCTGTAGTCCAGTCAACAGCTCAGTCAGCTTTAGGGGTTTGGTCTTTATTTTGGGCTTTGGGTTTTGTTTTTGGGTCTTTTTAACCCAGACGTTACTGACACAAACACACTTCGCTCCCTTTTTCGGTTTCGCTTGTGTACCGCATCCTTTTCGTCCGGGTTTTTTTCGAGACGTGCTACTTTGTGCACGGTTTATTTCTAGTATAAAAATATATGGGAGGATTGAAAAGAAGGTTAAAAAATGAATAGGGATGAGAAAACAATTTCCCCCATGCCCACACACAAAAAGCAGAGATAGAGATAGAGATAGAGACAGAAAGAGAGGGAGAGAGAGAGAGAGACAGAGGACGAAGAATGAAGTGCTAGGGTTTCAGCACTCTTATCGCGGATTCGATCACACAATTAGGGGTTTTCCCTCCTCCGACATCGCCTCCGAGCCTTAGGTCGACGTCGGATGATCTGACCGTTTCGCTGTTGGTGCAGCAATGGCGTCTTCTGAAGTCTCAGTGATCGCAAATTGTAGTAGCAACTACTCGCCAGTCTCCGGCTACCGCCACTCCGCCGGGAACGGTTAGTAACCTGGTTGAAGAAGAGGTGACCAGACTCGCTTTGTTTGGAAAATTTGGCTCACCCGGTTATGTTGGTTTGCTTTTTAGATGGGGAGGATAAGCTCTACAACGAGCTGTGGCATGCTTGCGCTGGACCTCTAGTGACAGTTCCGAGAGTGGGAGAACTCGTTTTTTATTTCCCTCAAGGTCACATGGAGCAGGTAACAGTGATTTTTTGATCAGCTGGACTCTAATTTCCTACTTTATTCTAGAAATTTGGCAATATGGTGAAATCTAGTGTTTATTTTGATTGATTATTTTGAATAGCTGACTGAATTTCTTTTCACCCATAGTCTAAGAGTTGGTATCAGATATGTAGATCCAGTTATGCAAAATTGTCAAAGATTTATGGCTAAAATTGTTAAATTTTATGGTTTCTAGTGCTTGAATTTAGAGGCCTTACTTCAAATCATGATCCGTCTACTTCTCAAATCCTGAAATCATGCAACATGGAACTTCGGTACTTCAATTTAATTCTCGAAGAACTCAATTTTCTCCACACTCCCGTTTAGTTCTATTTGAGCACAAATGAACAACTTTGAAATTCTAGCATTAGATTATCGAATTTCTCGCTAAACTATGAAAGTTGGGGTTTTCTTAGTACATGCATTCTTCTTTAAATTCTTGAATTTCTCATCATGTAGGTGAAAGTACTGTTTCCATATCCGTATAGCATTTGCCCGCAGAAAAAACTCTTGGATTAACCTGTCCCGTTCTTTGCTTTCCTTTCCATGCCGTTTATCGGTATTAATTGTCATTTTCTTTCTCCTTTATGCAGGTTGAGGCCTCCACAAATCAGGTGGCTGATCACCAAATGCCAGTTTATGATCTCCCATCCAAAATCCTTTGCCGTGTGATGAACGTCCATCTGAAGGTATATGTGTGTGCGTGCAGTTTATTTATCTCTCGAGAGCATCAAGTGACTGTGAGATATTAGGGCTGTTCTAACGATAATCAGGGTTGTAGAAAAGAATGTTTATCTGAACTACTTCTGTATAGGCTGAACCAGACACTGATGAAGTGTTTGCACAAGTGACTCTGCTCCCTGAGCCAAACGTAAGACATTTATTTGTGGAATTTAGGCTTTTTATTATAAATGTTGTAAGTTTCTGGTGCATTCAGTGACATTATGATCCAATGTCAGCAAGATCAGAACATTGTGGAGAAGGAGCATATGCCTCCTCCGCCACCAAGGCCTCATGTCCACTCCTTCTGCAAGACACTGACAGCTTCTGACACAAGTACACACGGTGGGTTCTCAGTGTTGAGACGCCATGCTGACGAGTGCCT
>CM061137.1:123016306-123215994 GCA_030789695.1 Scilla litardierei
CATTATGAATTTTCCCTTGCTTTTCTATTTTCATTTTTCAATTTTCTTTTAACATATAGCCCACATGGGGCTCCTACTTTAAGCTCTTTGCATACGCTTCATAATTAAGATAATAGAAGAGAAATGCTAGCATGTCCTAAAATATTACATCCCACAAGCCAAATATGTTGAGAATCAAGAAACAACAGCGTTGATAGAAGCTAAAAGTTACCATGACCTAGGCAATGCCTGAGATAAAAATTTGAAAATACCCACATCTAAAATGAGTACTGCGACCGGACAAAGATTTACGAGCTGCAGAACAATGCACACCCATAAACTGTGCAATCCGAACAAAAAAAATCGAAAAAAAAAAAAAATAACTCCTGAACCAGATGTCTAGCATTACAACCCCATGAATTTACACTATTTCCATGATCCAATAAATATACTGATGTGTTCTCCAACACCCAACCCGGATGAAAAGGAAAGCGGAAAGCGAGTGTCTCCAAAGAGAAGACATCACAGAAGTTCAGAGCTTGCCTGACATCTCTAAAGTCCATACATGGAGGAGGCAAGGCAACAGAAGAGAAGACATCGGCCATGATCCGATAGAGAACAGCTGGCTCACTTGATGTACTGGGAGAGCCACTTGAAACCATCGCCATATCCCATCTTGCGGACGATGCTGCACATGAAGACCTCGAGCGGGCGGACATTGGTGTCCATGAGGTTCACCTTGCCCTTCCCAGTGGTAAAATTACTCAGGCCTAGGTGGTATCGGAGCTCCTCTTCCGATGCTGCATATGGGATGTCAATCTTATTGCCCAGTATGAGGAATGGGACGTTGGCTAGGGACTCGTCTGACAGCAGGGCATCGAGCTCCTTCTTTGACTCTGCAAACCTCTCCTTGTCGAAGGCATCCACCAAGTACACCACGGCATCCACCTTCAACAAAGAAAAAACACCCGCCCAAAAAATATTAATATGTTAGTATAGCTTAATTTTCTTGTTTTTGAGGCACATGCAATACTTGGATATCCATTGCATTTCTGCTCATGTTTGAAACTTTCAAGTGAACTCGTTGTACAATAACTGGTTGAAATGATGAAAGTGTATTATACGCAAATTGTTAGACCCTAACAGCATGAAATGCTGTTCTGAAAGAGCAGGTGATAGAAGGTTAATAACACGATGACCATAAGTTTCATCACAAGTAATTAGCTTTATCAGAATTTAAAAAACAAAGAAACATATAAAAATTATCGGGGTTAGTAATATGATACTATCATATGGTAGCCAAAGTTCGCTAGATCAATATTTTTTCAGTGGTGATGACCACGGTGAGTTATATACATATACTCTGAGAAAAACTCTTTGAAGCGATGCCCCGGTCATTGCTCAACATAAAAATGTGACATAAATAGACCATTACACTCTATTATTTAAATAATCCATTGATAACTGATAACAATTATGACACAATTATAAATAGACCATTACACTCTATTATTTAAATAATCCATTGATAACTGATAACAATTATGACACAATTAGCACTATGCAGTTATAACCAGCTCAAAAAAGGGCCCCATAGAAAATAAATGATGAGATTACAACCAAATGTGACAAAACTACAAATTGGAAAGCCGGTGCACCAAGGTATTAATTCAGCAATGAAAAAACGCTAAATAAACAAAGCAGTATAAAAAAATAATGCATAAGATATAGAAGTAATGAGACCCAATAATAATCACGTGGCATACCAAATGTAGTTTGGGGCATCTTTCCTCGCATGTATTTTGAGTATATGCATGTGTACATGATTCTTAATTTACATAACATTATATGGTTCGGTGAAAAATTCACATTACGACAGATTTTGAGGGAAAATGAAAATTGATTTAAAAAATTTAGAAACTTCTATAAGCGGTGATTTACATTCTACATTTCATTCAGAATCTCATGGCATAAAATTTAGCAAATTTCTTAATAAAGTCTAATAGTATATGTAAAACATGTTTTAATTCTTTAATGATCATTCTTAAACCATTTTTAAATTTGCTAAAAAACTACTTTCTACTTGCAGAATGCATGAAACATGTTGTAATTCGTTTACAGTCATTCTTAAAACCTTTTTAAATTAGCTGAAGAACTATTTTTACATATTAGACAAAGGAGGAATGAGAGTTTCTCAAAAGTAGCATGCTGATGCGATCCGCTAGGGTTTTAATAGTAAAAGGGGGATTTTTATTGCACAACTGAGATCTGAAATTCTATGAAATTCTAAAAGCCTACTACAAAACAACTATTTGCTAAATAACTACTACAAATTGATAGAACGATAACCTAGGAATTAATCTCGGAATCCTAATACAATTTATCTAAGAAATAAACTAATAAAAGGATTTCTTCAACAATTTTCCCATCCCCACTAGGGCCGGATCTGGCCCTTTAAATAGAAACGTTACATTATTTGTTGCTTTACGAAAATACCCCCGGCCTCCAAAATATCTACAGCATCACTACTCTGCCCCAGCCCCTGAAAATCCACATTGTCCTCAAGGTGATGCATGCACTCCGTGGGGCCACAGACCATCCGTTCCAAGTCGATTGCAAGCCTCCTCCCGGGTCAAACGGATGAGATTGGTCTCCACCGCTTTCAACGACCTTCAGAAAAATATCATCGGGCCAAGACGGAGCCCAAAAATCGTCGTCGGGCTCCCACCAATACACTGGAGAGTCATCATCGCGCTGCTGGAAGGGCTCAATCGCTCGCTGTTTTGGGCCCAAAAAGCCAAATCCTCGTTGTTGCTGTTGAAAGGCCGGACACCGCCATGGAAGACCGTGGAAGGGCCTGGGCCCCTTCTGGAGGGCCGACAGCCCATCTGGGGGGGGCCAGGAGGGGCCGATGCCCCTGCAGGAGGGGCGGCAGCCCCCGAGGGTCTAGGAGGGGCGACAACCTCTCGGGAATGTCCAGGAAGGGCGCCCCTCCCTGTTCTACTGCTGAAAATGGCGCCTCTCGCCGTTTCTCCGCCGAAAGCGATGTCTTTGGCCATAGATCTAGGGTTTCACCCAGATCTGACTCCGGATCACCGTGGGAGTAGAGGTCCTCACCGAAAGGCGTCGTCTTTAGCGCTGGATCTGGTAGATCTACTCTTGAAAGCTTTAGACCCGGCCCCGGATCTGGTGGATCTACTCTTGAAAGCTTCAGATCTGGCCCCAAATCTGGTGGATCTACGTCAAAAAGCTTCAGATCTGGCCCCTGATCTGGTAGATCTATTCCTAAAAGCTTCAGATCTGGCCCCGAATCTGGTAGATTTATGATTGAAATCTTCAGATCTATCACCGGTTCTGGTAGACATATGCTTGAAATCTTCAGATCTGGATGTAGATCTGGTGGATGTACTCCTGAAAGCTTCAGATCCGGTCTCGAATCTGGTAGATCTACTCCTGAAAGCTTCATATCTGGCCCCGGATATGGTAGATCTAAGCTTGAAATCTTCAGATCTAGCGCTGGATCTGGTAGATCTATACTTGAAATCTTCAGATCTGTCTTTATCCTTGCAGCGAAAGGGTAGCGGCGATTGAACTCCGCCCAATTCTCGCGCCTCTGCATAATTATTTTCTCCATCGCTTGATTCATTCTGCTGCCCATCTCTCGAGCGCCGCCTGCAATTCTTTCTCTAAAGAGGCGAACTTTCTTGACGTCGCCATAGGATCTCACGCTCTGATACCAAATGAAGCGATCCGCTATGGTTTTGATGGTAAAAGGGGATTTTTATTGCACAAATCAGATCTGAAATTCTATAAGCCTACTACAAAACAACTATTTGCTAAATAACTACTACAAATTGATAGAATGATAACCTAGAAATTAATCTCGGAATCCTAATACAATCTATCTAAGAAATAAACTAATAAAAGGATTTCTTTAACAATTTTCACATCCCCACTAGGGCCGGCTCTAGCCCTTTAAATAGAAAAGTTACATTATTTGTTGCTTTACGAAAATAACCCCGGCCTCCAAAATATCAGCCGCATCACATGCATGCTATGCTCAGTTCTAATTCAACTTGCTACTAAGTTTTTATATTTTTCAGATATTTTTTCAAGATTGTTAGAAGTTAGGTATGAGTATCTTCAGACCTATATATGTCCATGTGCAGAGGTAAAAATTCTGGACAAGTACTGAAAAATTATGTAAAAAGCTTCAGATAGATGATACATAGAAATGTAGCTTAATTTCATTATACTGCCTACTCAATTTTTTGCCCATTTTCCCAAGTTAACATTATACTTTAATTGCTTCACTATTTGGATACAGTGCATCATATCTGACTGTAGAAAACAAAAGGTTTTTATCCCAACGAGAAAACAAAAGGTGGAAAAGAAATGTTTCACTCTTATTTCAAAGGAAGAAACTCATCACATGAAGCAATTAAAGTTCGGCCGTATGTCTAATGCCAAGGTTCAAGACTTACAACGGGTACAAACGCTTTGTCATGATTTCAAATATCCCATTCTAAGCGAACAAGCAATACATTTGTCTAGGCTTCCCCCAAATGCAACATAGAAATGCAGGTGGACAAAAACAGGACAAAAACAGCCGAGTTGTCATAGTTTTGAACAGCGCGTCCTAAAAAGGCTAAGAAAACTGTCTAGCTCAGACTCCCCAAATTAACCAAGAAATTAGAAGGCAAAAGGAAGCTCATTCATATCGTCCAAGTAGTTATGACCAGTGTTCTAAATATCGAACCGATATCCGATATATCGAGCGCAATATGGTTCTATCACTAGGCCGACACGATATAGGCTTATATATTACGGTTTCTGATATTTGGAAAAATATCGCCGCAATATCGAGTTGCGGCCGACATATCCCTATGAAATATCGGCCGCAATTCACAGTTTTTAAAAAATAAAATTAACGACTCGGTCCACTTAAAAGTGGATCCGACCCGAGTCATCCGACCCAATCATTTACTTAAAACAACGAGAGGCAACCGGATTTTTGAGAGAAAATCGATGCTTTGCTCTACTTCTAATCACGCCACTCTGTTCTTCTCGATACTCCGCTCCTTACGCAGCTCCGCTCCCTCCGACGAAAATTTCCGGCGACAATCGATGAGATTCGGCGTCGGGCATTAAATATTTGTAAGGAAATATTTTTCAATCAAGGTGAGTAGTCGAGGCCTTCTTTTTTTGGTTTTTTGATGTTTTTTTCCTTCCAGTTTTGTGTTTTTTCTGTCGATCGAGCATTGACATCCGGCGTTCAATCTTTGCAAGGGATTTTGATCAAGGTTAGTACTTACTACTTGGTATTCTTTACTACTTAGTATTCTTTACTACTTAGTATTCCCGTTTAATGAGGTAAGTATACCCAACCCATGATTTTATTTGAATTTCTATAGTTTATATTTTTTTAGACACATCTATGCTTTTATTTGACATCATTTTTAGCCTATAATATATATCACTCCGATATTTAGTCAATTTTCCCAATATTCATGTTTAACGAGAGAAGTATAACCAAAACATACTTTTATTTGAGTTAGTATAGTTTTATATCTTCTTAGATACATTTATGATTGTATATGTCATTATTTTTAAGCCTCTGATATGACACTCCGATATTTAGTCAATATCCCCGATATATTCCCGATATACGCAATCCGATATCAAATTTCCTAGGCCGATACACGACCGATATCTGATATTTAGAACACTGATTATGACCATAGATTCTTAATCTCTTATTCCATTCTTAGAAAACCAAACAAAACTGAAGTTTTCACAAAAATTAAATTAACCGGTGTCAACGAATTAAGTGATATTACGCAGCCTAGGAGGGATTTATAAACCCATATTTACTCTAGGTACATATTTATAATCTATCAAATAAACATGATAGCCTTTCTCACAAAAGTCCAAAGCAAACAACAAAAAGCGTTCAAGTGTTCATTTAAACCGTCTATAAGACTTAACCCTTCATATTCCTCTGACCATAAAGTAGGAGTTCAAAGAGTACAATTGGTTCAATGTTCCCAAACACCTTCTATATTGGCATAAATCAAAATACCCTTAATAGTAACCAGCATTAAGAAGGAACTTATAAACCCATACTCCATCTCGGTAATGTTACATGGACACTAGATATTGGTGTCAAGTGTACAGGTGCCCTTAAGTGTCCACGTAGGTTTACAAAGTAGGATACGGGAACATGTACTTGTTCTTAACTTAGAGGCTTGTTTATCTATCATGATATTTAACATGCTTAAAAAGGAAAATTTACAATATACATGTTTTGATGACTATGGAGGTGAGAAGAAAATATCACTCATCAAGCCTTCTTGTAACTATTCTTCCCATGTAACCTTTCTAGAAATTATTCCTTATGTTTTCCCGTTTAAGACAAAAATCCACCTTTTCTCTTTACATGAGCCGTGTCTAAGTTATGGGGAACCAGAAGTGTCTTACACTGCAAAAATTTGCCAAAAAAATGGAGTTTCCTAGTACTACAACTGCTTGATATGTCTTCATTACCCAGACAAACTCTATCAAATATACATGTTAACCTTTCTCACAAATGTCCGAAGGAAACAACAGAAAGTGCCCAATTATTTACTTAAGTAGCTTATAAGAGTTACCCTTCATAGTCATTTGCCCATAACACAGCATAAGAAAAAATCTCAACTCACTGAAAAATGACCTACATGACTACCTGTTAGATCTAGGTCCAGTCAAATCTGATAAATCCACTAATAAGTAGATCATCAACTTGAGATGACAAATAATGCATGTGGAATAAACCATTCATGGTATGCTTCCGGAATAAAAAAATGGATATATCATAGTAAGGACGACTTGGAAGGAAAATGATTTAAAGGAGCCCATGTCGCCATAAGGACTTGAAAGCAGATATCATCCAAACATTTGGATATAAATTCAACTAAAACTATTAGATACCAATCAGTTCATTATATAAAATTTGAATATTAAGTACTGGAATTCACAAATGAACGGTCTTACACTTCAACTTACAGAAAGTTAAAAAATATGAATACAAATTCTGCACAAGCAGAAGATGCTTAGTAATAAGTAGGAAAGCAAATTAGGTTTAAGTATAATTTAGTTATGATTTTTTTTGGAGATAAAACAGCTGGTTATAATTACATTTGTCAAAAAATACTTGTTTGGAACATTACAACAGTACTTATTTTGAAAATTATATCATTACTTATATATTTGCATACATATCTCTTAATACACAAGTATTAGACAGCTAAATATGCGTACATCTCTCTTAATACACAAGTATCAGACATCTAAATATAAATATAACACCTAACATTGAATTAATTTATTAATTTTGAAAGGCTTAATTGGCAAATACACGATGCATCCCCAAAAGAAGTCCAAAGATGGATAATGATTCTTCATCATGTGTTTCAAACTTTTACATGCAGGAAGTTCACATGCATGATTCTATATTGAAATTCAATGGCTATCCCTTTCAACTATATGAGAAGAGATGATAAGCAGGGGGTGAAGACTTTTCTTGCCATTATGTATCGAGCATCAAATTTCTGAACCAAATGTTGATAAAAAATATTCCATAACTCGTGTATCATGCAGGTAGAAACAACCAAGGCCGGAGCCAAAGGGCAGCCTGAGGGGGCAACGGCCCCCTAAGTTTTTTAAATAAAAAGCCAAGTATGCCCCCCACCCCCCCCCCCCCCCCTCATCCGCACCTAAGGATGTCTCATCTATTACCAAACAATTCTAAGTAGAATTTGTATTAGCTTTATAAAGAATTTGTACCAAAACAAGTGTTGAATACACGTGTCAGCTAATACAAGGATAAACAAGTGATTAACCAAGTGTCATTCTACAAGTGCTGCCATTTCATTCTTAGTATAAAATTTGATAAAGAAACGTTCATTCTGCAAGTGTTCAATCTCGGTTTCAAATTCTCAGTTCATTCTCAGCAGGTGTTCATTCCTACAAGTGTTCATTCTCAGCAAGTGTTCATTCCTACAAGTGTTCATTCTCAGCAAGTGTTCATTTTTGTTCTTAATATTAAATTTGATACATTAACAAAGTCTCAATTCATTCTCAGTATCAACAATGTTCATTTCTATTCCCGGTAATTTGATACATTTAAACCCTCATCAAGATTTTGTATATACCAGAATACTGCAGTTATTAAGACACAAGAAGCAACAACAATACATCAACCAAAAAAGCAACATAAAAGTATACCAATTGAATAAGTAATCAGCTACTACCACAGCAAAAGATTAACCAGAACTTCTGGCAACAAATTGAAATACAAAACCATATATGTTTATTACATAAATTTAATTAAGATGTATCCTCATACAGAGCCAATTTTCATGGAGCCAGATACTTGTATCCCTAAGGATGCCCAGGCGGACGGTCGGCATACAATGACGGCAGAGGGGAAGGATGCGAAGGGGGCGGCGGCAGCGGGAACTGAGGAGGAGGATCGTGCTGCCGCTCCCCTGCGTTGGCGATCTCGGAGATAACATTTTTTTCAATGCTCATACCTTGAGAGAGAGAGATAGAGAATGTAAATTCTGTTTTGTGGGAGAGCGGAGAGATTTAAGGAACAATGATCTCGACTTGCTTGAGCTTTTAAAGAATGAGAAAGAAGTTACCTTTTTTGGTACTCCCGTAAGCAAAAGAAGCTACTTTCGTATCTGGATTTATAAATTGATTTAATTTGACGCCCAGAAAGCGTTAGGAGTGAATCATAATAATTGCCTCTCTTATTTATTCCCATGTGATACTCGGTGATGCACATATACACAATTTATTTTTATTTTAAAATTTTTTCGGATACATTCTACATTGATGAGAAACATACCAAAAATCAATTAAATTGAACGTAATTTGACCATCGATTCGATTGTTACAAATTCAACGATTTTATAATAATAAATTTTTTGTACTAAACGATCGAGCTTCAAATCCACCTTGGATTCACCCATGTCTAGATTATTGAGTTTTAAAATACTTGGGCTGATAGCTATTATGATATAACGAAAATTTGGTGTATCATAAATTTTGTTGTGTAATTTATGGTAGAAATATGTTGTTTATACTGTGTGTAATTTATGGTGTAATTTATGATGAAGAAATTATTTTGTATTAGCTTATAATTTGCCCCCTAAATGAAACTTTTCTGGCTCCGCCACTGGAAACAACCAAACCGTAATTGATTGAACCACTGTTTTTATCACAAGAAAGCCGACTGCATACAATTACTAAATTCAAAAAGCTCACTTATAAACGACACATGAATCAAAATATTGTTTTGAAGTATGAATAAGAACCATTAAACCATAAGAGGCAAAAGCACAAAAGATGGTACGAAATCTGAAAAGAAAAAGCGTTTGGTGTGGAAAAGAATAATAAGACCTTAGCATAATAATCTTTCCACACGCGACGGGCGATCTGATGCCCTCCAAGATCGAAGGCTTTGAACTTGATCTTCCCAATGCTCAGCTCCTCCGAGGTCGGATACTGCGTTGGCTGGTGCTGAACCAATCTCTGAAGGGGCCAGAAACAATCAATTTATATAAGAAACGTCTATCAGATCAAAATATATCCAAAAAAGGGATATTACTGAATCTCGAAAGCGCAAACAACAGTCGCATCAAATTTTCAATAAAAATTTGTAATTTGCCATCGATAAAACTCAGATCTATACTCTCAAATCCAACACCAAATAAAAGTAGATATTGATTCGAATCTATCACCTCGTCCTTGAGCATGTGAAGCAGAGTAGTCTTGCCGGCGTTGTCGAGCCCTAGGAACAAGATCTTGGCCTCCTTCTGCCACAATCCAAGCGAAGCCAGCACGCCATAGAACCAGTCCACGAGAAACATGGCTTCTCTGATCACGAGATCGGATCTGACCGCAACGGGACAGAATCCGGCAACCAACTCTTACCTCGCCGATCAGATCACCGGAAGTCGACGAAACGAGAGAGAAGAGAAACCCCTAGAGAGAGAAAGAGGAGAGCGAACTCTGGTGGCCTTCGATGCGAGAGAGGGGGGCAACTGTAGTTGTGACGTGTCGTCTTAATTGATGGAGTACATATAGAAGAGCGAACGTGGGAAAAGAGTACAGCACTCCTTAGCTATGGAAAACCCTGTGGGAAAAACCAATAGCGAAGGGAAAAGAGTACAGCACTCCATAACTTCCCCTGATTTGGGGATGTGTCGAGGGGTGGATACTTCTGGATCCAGAGTCAATGTGGTTGCCTCATTAAAACCTTGACTATGGAAAACCCTGTGGGAAAAACCACTAGCCAAGGAAAAAGAGTACAACTCTACAGTTGACTCCCCATAATCTGATCAAGCTTCAGGCTTGCAGATCTCCTATGTATCTATACATTTATCTCCTATGTGTCTATACATCCATCTCATCAGCAACATTCCGAAAGCAAAAGTAAAGTACAAGCATCACTCATCTATACAAGTTTCACTCATATAAGGCAGTAGCTGAAACTGGAGGAGCGCTACGAACTTGGTAGACAGCTCCACGTCTCAAATGTCAATATCTGCAAAGGTACTTCAGGACCTGGCTTTGTATGTTCTTGAACTGCTCCCTGGGTGATGAGCTTCTCGGGATGGTAGAAGGATGTAGACTTGGAAAGATTCTGTGTAGATCTTTAGGAGGTGGACGTCCCTTTTATGCCATTCATCGCGATGATCTGTAACCTGCATATGCAAATACATTTAACATAGAGGATTTTTCCTCGACCCTTGGAGATAGCGCAGAAGCTACATATCTCTGGTCCAGTGGTGCGCTGGGGGCACTGCACTGTACCTGGCTAATAGCTATACTGCTAACGCTAAAAAAGAGACGCATGCAGTTGGCCAGGTAAAAGAGTATTTCAAGGACACTTAAGGTACTTCCGGACCATATGTATTCTTCCCCTCTTCCAGCTAACGGAAAGGGGTCTTTTAATGTATATCCATACAACCAAATAGGTGTATTTGATGGAGAATGAAATTAATGTTTCTTCATCAATCATCATTGTATGAAGTTTACATCTTCGGGATGATGGTTCATCTTCAGGATGATTAAAGTTCTGTAAGCCTAGAATTTATGCCTAGCTAGGGCTTTCATATCATATCATATCTGATAGATAGGCTTTAACAGATATTTCGGTAATTTCTCTTCAGGAGATCCGATAATATTTTGAGTTATTAAAATAATCTCAAATCTTTTAATTTGCTCTCTTAAGAACAATACTGTTTTTAAGAGGTGCAAACAACAACCTTTTAGTATGAGTCCTTTAAGGATCTTTGTCTAGGTTGTCTTTCCTTTAATCATATTATTAATATGTGTCCCAAAAAGAAAGGAAAGTAAAGAAATTTGTACATGCAGTTGAAGAAATTTTATATCTGTGATGTTGTCACATCCAATAGCAACATCAACCAAAAATTCCCTCTTTTGCCATTTGTTGGGTTACGCCTTGACATAAACCAGTCGATGCATCAGATTCATCTTGTAAGTGAGTTCAGCTCATCTTACTTGATTACTTCCTGGTTTGAGCGATTTATACCTCTAAAAACTATAGCAAATTAAAATGCTTATAGCTAACGATTTTATTTTGATTCTCCTTCAATACTCAGTTATCCCACAGGATTTGATATCATTTTTGATACCGGGACTTCAGGTCCAACACCTCATATTTCATAAGTGAGTCCAGCTCACCTTATTATTGCCTCATTCCACATAATTATAATTTGGCCAAATCTCTCTCTTTGCTTCAGGCAAAGCAAAGTTGTGGAAACGATATTTTATATTTAACTGGCAAAATGAAATATGAGAGAATTTGTCGACAAAAGGTGTTCTTTCTTGTCCAAAACTCACCCCGTACGTACTATAATCATTTGATTTCTCCCAGAGGAGTCTCCTTCACGACGCGTTAAAGAAGTGAAGGTTCTGGGGCGGGTAAAGAATATGGACAGATCCAGAATTGGTCCTTAGCAACCAAGTTGCAATAAGGTTCTGGATTTGAGCTCACTTTCCTGTGGTGGTATTGTTTTTTCGGTCTCCAGGAGTAGATCTCTCTTTTTGGAGCCTAGTGGTATGTCCTCTCATCCATTGAGGATATCCACTTCTGCTACTGGTGGATTGCATCCAATATATTCGGTATGTCAATCCTAGCTGGATTTTTAGTAGCAGTGATGTGAAAGTTTTGACAATATCTATATTGTCAGTAACTATGTCTGATAACTGTTTTAACAGTTTCATAAGTGTGGATCTTCAGGATCTCATCACAATTCATGATATTCAGATCATAGGTATTAATGATTTAAATGGTCATTTGAGCTTTAGGCTCATGGATGATTGTAGTATTTCTGTTGAAACTGATTCTGGTACATTAAAGTTTTGAGGGATCTTCAGGATCTCATCAAATCTTTAAAATAGGATCATCAATGCACGTCTTAGGAGAAGTGAATTTAAATGCTTCCCCTGTTCAGAGTGCTCAGTCTTTATTTATCTGGGATATTTACTTCCGATAAATAGTTCTGTATTTTGATGGTCTATATTGGTGATATGGGGGTGTCTACTCATCATGGCACAATCTATAAGATGTGCTCTAAACGCTTCCCCCGTCAGGGGTTTTCGGAAACTGTTTATATGAGGTGATCAGACTCATATAAATAGGTTCTAAGTATGCGTTTTGATGGTTTGCAATGTAATTGCATGTTCCCATGTGGTCACCTACAACTGGATTTTTAATGGATAAGAAATCCATTTAAATCATTTTAATGATTTATATTACCCATACTTGGGTGTGAACACAAGCTTCAGGGTGTTCGTTATTTTTCCAGTTGTAAAACATTTAAGTTTCCCAGTGTTATCCAAAGTTACCACCTTTTTATAAAAGAGTGTGGTTGGATAATGACCATTTATTTAGAGGATATATTGATGAGTACACCAAGGGTACATCATCAGTCCGGTTAAGGGAGTGGACGAAGCCTATTTATATCCCTTAAATACTCTCAAGAGACCTAAAGGTCTTCATTATCTTTAATGATGATAGTATATCATCTTAAATTCATTTGAGGAAGTGGGGAGAGTCAAGGTCCATGTGAATGGAGATGATCACATTTTCATTTTTCCTTTTTGAATAGGACAATGAAAGTTTCACCCTTTTTGAAGAATCTTCGGGTTCGTCTGGTTGATGATGTCTTGCATCATCACTCCAAGGTGATATCGATCCAAAGTTGGTCGATTCTGGACACTTCTGGTGTTCCAAAATAATTCCTCTTTTGAATTTATGTGGCACTTTTTGAAAAGTCCATTACAATGCTCAAGTTAATTTTGTCCGGTAATAGTTGAACTGTGTTCAAACTGTGAAGGATTACATCTTCACGTTTACTATTGTGCGGATCATTTTGGGACAAAGCTTCAGGCTTCATTTATTTCTTGAGTCATTTGGGATTTCGTTTTGACGAATATCCTTTTTGAAACTGTATAAGTTTCAGAGAGTGTATGGCATCCTCATTTTATCTATTATTATTTCTTAGGGGTATTCAAGGTAGCAAAACATACGCAGTAAAAGAAAATGTATTAAGACTACAATAGAATAATACTGATGATAAGTCAACAATTGACATAGTGTGATGTGTGCTCTTGAAAACATACGACAATAATTATGCTCATTTAAGACTTATGTTATGACAACAGATAATTTTTGATTTCAAAGTTTATTTGTCCTCGGGGAGTAGCCAAATATACATAAGGTCAATTAGACTTTCGTCGTTTTGACTAGATATGTATGTATTTTTATATGGCATAAGTTAATGCACATTCATGTTTGCAAAAACATTATTGCTCTTATCAGAACTTCCGGTCTGATTTTGGCTTGCCATTGCTTACTCCATGTCGAGGTATATCGTATCTTCACTTTCCCATTTAATCCAAGACTTCCCCTGTTTTGAGTTTTCCTTACTTTTATTTCAGGTCATGTTTGATCCTGAACTTCCCCTGATTTCAATATTCCTTATTTATAAAGGACAATGATAATTAGTCTTGCTAAGGAGACATAAGCAGGGGTTTGAGCAAATTATTTATACTTCCACTTTAATAAGGGACTTTTAAAAAGTCTATTTGAATGCTCGAGTATAGCTTCAGGCCTTTTACTTGAGTCGTTCAAATTTTATGTGGATAGTTTACCATGCTCAGAGGGGAACAAATACGTGGGTGCGTAATATATTTCTCACTTATTCATTAAGCCACGACTTCAGGCGTATGCTTATATTCAAGGCTAGAAAAAAAAAATCTTTCCTTGTAAGAATAAAGGAGAGAACTCTTTTAAAGAGTTTAGCGGTATTATGGAAAACTTCTGGTGTCCATATTGGATTATATAGATCATAGATCTTATATATCTGTTTACCGCAAAGTATGCATCTTTTATAAAGATAGCAATTTTAATTTTCGCATAAAACATCGTATTTATTTTATTAGGGATAGAGAGTGTTTGACTTTTGATTTGATTTTGAAACTTCAGGTTCATAAAGAGGATATGATATTAAACTTTTTGAAATCATTATTGTCTTATTGTCATAAATATCGTCATATCATGAGCCCATCATACATATAATGTAAAGTTTGTAAACTAAAGATTATGTACATTTGAATGAAACAAGTATGATGTACACATGCTATTTATATGCTGCAGGCATTTTTAAAGAAAACTTATCGCATGTATATAGTCTAGCAATAGGCGTTGAACTATTTTAAAGTGATTTTAGCATGCTTTTTTCTTTTTTCTTTTCAGATAATGTGAATAATTAATTACTAAAAATTAACAATCACGCATGCTGTTTGATGGTTTTCATTGTGACATTAAAACATGGTATTAAAGCTAATTAATCAACCACGCAGTTTAATGCAAAAACAATGAAAAACAGAAATAATGACCTTAGGCTATGGGGATCAGCCAGCCGACACCGAAAAATAAATAAAAAGTCCAGTCCGAGGTTACATCAAAAATAAAAAGCATGAAAATAAATTACAACTCGGGAACTTCAGAGAGAAGCCCCTATCTTCATTGAGCGAAACGCCTTCAGCTTCTTTTTGGTGTCCTTCGGTCTTCTTTTTACATTTTCATCCTCACATACAAAGTTTCTCTCAAAAGAAAAGAAAAATTGCGGGAATTTAAAACGGTGTCGGAAACCTGGCTGATCCCTAAAAACATAGCCTAATATTTGCACATCCACGCAGATAATATTTTTGCAACATACAACCACGCAGATAATCGAAACACAGGCATTTAAAATAATTTAAAATTGTGTGCGACGTGCAAGAACATTTTTTTTTTGAAAACTTTTGCCTTTTTGATCCATATTTTATTGTTTTATTTTACCGCTTTCAACCCTTTTAAAAATTTCTTTTAACTATTTTGGGCTTTTTAGGGCCAAAAATAAATAAAATAATTTCTGTGGATGGGCTAATTTTCTGGCCTTTTGGGCCATGAAAACAACCCATTAGGGTTAATATTGGGCCTCCCCCGAAAAATAGCCCGTTAGGGTTAGGGTTTCTGGAAACCCTAGGGGGGGCCCGCGGCGTGTCGCCGCGGCGGCTGGCCGCGTAGGTTGCGGCCGCCGTCGCGGCGACGGGCCGCGGCTGCGGGCCGCGGCCTGCAGGCCGCGGCAACTGGCCGCGGCCTGAGGCCGCGGCAGTTGGCCGCGGCTGCTGGCCGCGGCGATTGATTCCGCCGGCGGCGCGAAGGGCGCGCCGCCGTTTTGCCCTATGGGCGTACGGAAATTTGGATCAAAGGCGGGGAGGTAAAAAAAATCGGGTTTTTCAACAATTTAGATCGCTAAAAACAAGTTTTTATTGTTTTAAACATGCAGATCTTATTAAAAATGTTGAATTTTACCGAGTTTATCAACTTTTTGATCCTAAAACATGCAGATCTAATGAGAAAAGCAGGTTTAGATCTAAAAGTTTGGATTTTTACCTTCTAGATTCGACGAGGAATCTAGGCGACGGTTGGTGAAGGATGCCCTTTTCGCTCCCCGTTGAGAAGATTACGATCTTCTTTTTCTGAGCGATTTGTGGATCTCCTTTCCCGCGAGCCGCCGTCTCCTCCAACGAGCGTGATCGTGCTGATAACGTGTTATGAACGAGAAACAGATTTGGAGAAGGGTTAAGGCTAGGAAACCCCTAGCCTCCTTTATATAGTATTCATAATGGGTACTCATGTGGGTGGATACCCAATAGGCCCAATGGGTCCTATTCATAACAAAAACTAGAAATAAACCGTGCAAAAACAAAATCCAGTACGAAAACGATGCGGTGCACACGTACAAGTAAAAAGGAAAGAAAAGTGTGGATTTGTGTCGATAGCGTCGGGAATAAAAAGACTCAAAAACAAAATCCAAAGCCCAAAACCGCATAGCCCAAACCATATAGCCCAAAAGATAGCCCAAAGCCCAAAAGAGGGCAAGCACGTAAATAAGTGGACTTGGGGGGTGTTTTTTGGGTTTTTTGGTTTTTTTGAGTGGGAGTGGCAAACACGTAAATAAGTGAAAAGGGTGTGTTATTTTTTGGAGGTTTGTCCCAGTCAACTTGTGACAGGGACAAACCCTGCCACCTAGGATAAGTGGACTTGGGTGTGTGTGTGTCGGTAGCATGGATGTGTGTGTTGTAGCGTCGGGAGTAAAAAGACCCAAAAACAAAATTCGAAGCCCAAAACCACATAGCCCAAAAGAAAGCTCAAGACCCCAAAGCCCAAAAGAGGGCAAGCACGCAAATAAGTGGACTTGGGGGGTGTTTTTTTGGGTTTTTTGGGTTTTTTGGGTGGGAGTGGCAAACACGTAAATAAGAGGAAAGGGTGTGTTATTTTTTTGGAGGTTTATCCCAGTCAACTTGTGACTGGGACAAACCCTGCCACCTAGGATAAGTCTAGGTGGCAGGTTGTGTTTTATAGAAGAGATAACAAAAAAGGAACAATATTTAAATTGGAGAGGGCCGAAGTTAACCGGAGGACAGCTGGCGCAATGTGATTGGATAAGGAGATGCCATTAGTCCCTAAATATGATTCTGATTAAGGTCATCATTAGGATTTCACTTTGATGGTAGTACCATTGGTTTTATATTGAGAAGGACTACATGCACCTCAAGAATGAGGTGCATGGAAGGAAATCTGTCCGAAAATGGCCAAAAAACATCAAATCAAAAACCAGATGTCTTTCGTTCTTTCATTTTCTTGCCATTTTCAGCAAATTTCCTTCTCTGCACCTCATTCTTGAGGTGCAGATATTCCATGTCTTTATATTTGACTTGACCCAGTGTAGTATTGATATAAAATAATAAAAGTTTCATAATCTAACGTGTCCAAGAAATTTGAAATTTGTTTAGTCACGGACTTCTCCAAAAATTCGAACCAAACCAATAAAAAAAGTTCATGCTCGTTTCACAAATAATGCCCGATTGATCTATATTACAATTGTGGGATGAATCTTGTTGACTGTGACAAATAGTTTGATAAAGTTGTGGTTAGTGTTTGGCTACCTCATCATGTGTGTCTCACAAGATTGACTGTGATAAAAAAGTTCCTTCCACTTCTCAAAAAGCCACATGCACCCAAAGACCACACCCACACATACGCACACCCTTCTCACATACTCTTATGCACCCGTTTCCGCACTCACATAAATACCAACCTCCGTGTGTAGCCTACGTCATATGAGGGGGAGGGAGTTTGATTGACCCTGTGCACTTTGTGCACGTGTATTTTCCAGTGATTTGATAGTACAACAACAAAAAATTCACCAAAAAATTCATGTTACGATATACCCAAAAAAACTCATAATATTAAACTCAAAACAGATTTGGTGTGCACGATGCCTACGAGTTTTTACTTCAGGGGAGGTTGTTGATGAGTTCTTGTCTACCAGACATATTGCGATTACTGCTTATTCTTGTCTACCATACATATTGCGATTACTGCTTATGAGGTATCTCGTGTATCTGGAAAGACTACAGTTTTCCCTTCAGATACTTCTTTCATTCGCTGGTCCCCGCCTCCTAGAGGGATCAGCAAGCTCGATGTTGATTGTACTAGCAAGGGAATTCCAGGTCTCTCAGGGTCTGGGGGGTTTCCATGATGAGTTAGGGACTTGGATACTTGGTTTCTCTGCGTTCATTGGAGTTGGTACTATTTTAAATATGGAACTTCATGCTCTCCGCTGGGGATTGGAGATTGATTGGAGAAAGGGTTTTCCGGAGATTACGTGTGAATCGAATTCGCAGGTGGCACTATTGCTTATTGGTGCGCCGGATATTGCTTTCACTCTCTGCTAATTCTGGATATCATGCACTTGGCGTCGAGTTTTCGTATTTGCTCCTTTCGCATGTCCTGCGCGAGGCTAATTTTTGTGCCGATGCTCTTGCTACCATGTGTTGTAACTTGGATGTAGAACTCCAGATTTGGGATCACCCTCCTGCTTCATTAGCCCGGTTACTTCTTATGGATGTAAAGGGGTCGGAGTTTCCAAGAGTGTTCTCCCTCTGATTTAATGTAATTTCTTTTCCGATGTATAAAAAATAGATCTGAACAAATTGGGGTAAAGAAAAAATCAACCATATAAAATGTTGAAGATGTCACTCGACCATCATTATATAGAGCAAGCTATTGAGTACCCAATGAATCTTAGTGCCAATCACCGTCATGGAGAAGGAGGAGCCGTCGAGGAAGGTTGGAGGATCTAATGCACTAACGGCTGGAATCAGAAAATCCTCAACTTCGGATTGCCGTGAGTGGATATCTGGATATCCATTGAAGTTTAACGAGAGCTGTTGGATCAACTTAAGTGATCTAATCTCAAATGTTGGGGTCTATTCTTCCTTCGACTGGGTAGAGAATGTGCAAGATGGGCAGATTCAACCGTTTCAACCGAAATCTCAACCAAAGATGCGTAAATTGCTTGGCAGTTGAGGCCGTTTCATCGAGGGTGTTGTAACCGTATTTTGGTGAGAAAATTGTGTAAAAGAGAAGCTTTGGGGTTGTAAGAAATCATCTGAGAAATTAATGAATTCACTCAATTCCGACGTCCTCTTCTTACAATTCTTTTTCTCGTTCGTATAAAATTCTTTCCTGTCTTTACAATTTTGTCTCTTTCTCACTCTAAATCCGTCGGGTTCCTTCAATCTTGGATCGAAATCAAGACCTTGAGTGCTTCAGCTGGCAATGGCTCATCATGGTCATCTTTCGGAGTTGAGGCTTCAACACAAGTTCACGTTAACTCATTCTATTCCTATTTTTTTCTCATCTAAAGTTGTATGTCTAATCACTTAATTTCAAATTTGTGTGTGGGATGATCTGAAACCGGTCCCCCATCCCCCATCATGGGTGCGACTCCCCAATGCTCTTATTTGCTGTGATATGCATGTTATAGAATATTTGGGAAACATGCTCATCTCATCCATTAGATCCATCCACTGGAGGATCCAGAAAACTTTGTTAGAGGGGGAAAACATTATAATAAAATAATTTGTTTTCATAAAAGAACACAATTGCAAAAATTAGAGTCTCATTATTAATATAAAAATAAACTTACAACACATATCAACACGTTTTCATATTTTGAAATCGCTTGATGATTCCGTAAATAACTGTGTTATTTTCGGAGTTTTTAAATGGTTGTGCACGGTGAGTAAATTTGAGCAGCAAACTTGTAAATAAGTGGTATGTGCGCGGAAGTAAATGGCAAACTTGTAAATAAGCAGTTGTGCGGGCGAGTAAAACGGTGAGTGCATGAAGCAACTCCCAAGTTCGTGAAGAACGCATGATTTCGGTGTTGGATCGTTAATCGAATGTTGGGCTTATATGTAAAATAATTATGTAACGTGGGCTGTCAAATTAAGTTAAGCCCAATAAAGTGATCTACTTAATTAAGTGGGCTTTAATGTATTGTTTATGGTGTGGGCCTTTAATGCGTAGAGATTATGGGCTTTCTGGTTTAATGTGTTGGATCTGGACCTAAGCCTAGAGGGTGGGTGAATAGGCTTATAAAAATATTCGTGCAACCCACACGAAATCTCAGGCAGTTATAGCACAATCAGTTAGACACAAAATATAGAAAAGCAATCACATCATGCACATGCGATATACCCTGGTTCGGTCGTCCCAACGACCTACATCCAACTCCAAAAGAAATACTAGATTATTAAAGTTAACTGGTACAACCTGTAGCTAGAGCATCAACTCTACACTCACCTGGCTCTCAGTGCCTGCACTCATCAAAGTGCCAAACGATAACAATCCTAATAAAGCTCTCTCTGGGCTAGTCCCAACTAGTCAAATCACCAAACAGATAATAAAATAGTTCTACAATGATCACAACGCCACAATCACAAATATAATAGAGTATAAAGTTTAGAATCGCTCAGTTGTGACGACGTTGGTGTCTTTGTCGTTCAGCGTATGGTCAAAGGCAGTCTGACAAGAAGTAGTCGTCAATCTGAAGTCCCAATCTGAAATCAAACTTTTCTCTGGAATTTTGGCTCTGGTTTTCGTGGATCAGCAGCGTGAGAGACTTCTGTGATTCGTTCTCCGTGCGATCTGTCAAGTTGAATCTGTGCAGAGAAGAAAATTGTTTGCTGACATGCGTTGGGAAGAAGGATCTCCACCTGCTCTTTGTCTCTTGATTAAGCTTTCAATCAAATCTTTGTTCTCTCTCTTTAACAATTGGTTGGCCGCAACTTTTTGTGTTTATTTGTTTTTTAACAGCACTTTCGCATCTACCTCTTGTAGGCTGTGTGTGTGTGTGTGTGTGTGTGTGTGTGTGAACGTTGGAGGCTTCACACTCTTTTTCACAGCAATCTATGCATCAAACCAAAGCAAGGATAGAGAGCTGATGTGGAATGAATTAGTTGCGGATTCCATCAGATTCAAGGGGGAAGCTTGGGTAGTAGGAGGAGACTTCAATTGTGTATGTTACACAAAAGAAAAAATTAGTGGCCGAATATTACAGGGAGGTGTTACGGATGATTTCAACAGTTGTATTAATAAATGTGCTCTCCTTGATGTTAAAAGCGTTGGAAATCGTCTGAGTTGGTGCAATCATAGGGTGAGGATTGGACGCATTGCTGCACAGTTAGACCGGGTGCTTGGAAGTATAGAGTGGTTTGCTCAACTACCTGATGCTTTTGTGGAATATCTCGACCCTATAACAAGCGATCACTCGGCTATGTTGATCAGACTTCACTCTCAGGTACCCACCTTTCCCAAACTGTTCAAGTTCTTCAATCATTGGCTTCGAATGGATGGTTGCAGGGATGTAATTGATAATAACTGGAATCTTTATGCATATGGGGGGCCTATGCAACAGGTTGTCATTAAATTGAAAAGAATAAAGGGTGAGCTCAAGAAGTGGGCAGCTGGAAACTCCCCTAATACCACTACTAGCAGTGTATTGCTTGAAGAAGTAAGATCTCAACCTGACATTCAAAATGATATGGAGCTTCAGATGAAAGAACATGTTCTTGCAAAATAGCTCTCTGAACAGCTTGACCAAGAGGAAGAAATGTTTCGCCAATGAAGTAGACAGGATTGGATGCATCTTGGAGATCGGAACACAAATTTCTTCTACACCACCATGAAAGCTAGACAGGCTCGTAATAGTCTGTGTCATTTAGTTGATGCGGCCGAGAAGCGAAATAGATCCTTTGAAGAGCTCAAGGAGGAAGCCCCCAAGTTCTACAAATCTTTATACTCCCAAGAGAGTTACTGGACAGTTTTCCCAAGACTAATCAATAAAAGGAAGTTAACTCGACAAGCCACTATCTGGTTGGACAGGAGGGTTTCTGGCATTGAGATTAAAGAAGCTGTGTTTCAAACGAACCCTAACAAATCTCTCAGTCCTGATGGCTACAATGGATGGTTCTATCAGCAAAACTGGGGCACAATTGGGGGAGACATCACGGAGGCAGTCAAATCTTTTTTTCGAACAAGCATTATGTTGAGGCAAGTTGACCACACATTCCTAACTTTAGTTCCCAAATACACGAATGCTAGTGGACTTGGGGATTACAGACCAATAGCCTGCTATAATGTGTTTTATAAAATCATTAGCACAGTCTTGTGTAACAGAGTTAGAGCTGTGGTCCATGAGCTGATATCGCCAAACCAAGCTACTTTCCTGAAAGATAGGCTGCTCTCTGATAGTGCCCTTTTAGCGCATGAGCAGATAAGGGACTTCAGTAACCCTATGGGAGCGCGAGCTTGCATCAAGCTGGATTTGAGGAAAGCTTTTGACATTATTAACAGGGAATTTATCTATTATATACTCCAACAATTTGGGTTTGGCAGACAATTTATCCTATGGATTAAAGAATGCATCTCCACACCAACCTTCTCAGTCATGATAAATGGCTCGCCGCATGGCTATTTTGATGGAAATAGAGGCCTCCGACAAGGAGACCCTTTATCCCCGTACCTCTTTGTTATGGTCATGGAGGCTTTCTCGCTTTTGGTAGCAAAAGCAATGGCAGCAAAGACTATGCTTCCCATGAAGAGGACAGGTACCATATCTCACCTCCTGTTCGCAGATGATATGCTTGTTTTTTGTCGAGCTAATACTAAATCACTCGATGATCTCAAGAATTTGTTGGGAGAATTTTCAAAAGTATCGGGACTGAGTGTTAATTGGGATACAAGCATCACCATATTCAGCAAAGGAACCAAAAATCCAACGCATTTGGCTAATCATATGGGTATAAAGTTAGCATCTTCTATCACTACTTACTTAGGGTTACCTCTGTCCACTAATTACCCAAAGACTTCAATGTACAGCAGATTATTTGATAAGTGCAGGAAGCGTCTGGCTGGCTGGACTTCAGCACTACTTTCCATATCTGGTAGGATTGAGTTGGTGAGGATTGTTATCTATGGTATGGTCAGTTTTTGGATGCAAGCTTTACGCATCCCTAATACTGTCCTACGTGCCATCAGCTCAGCTTGCAGGAAGTTTATTTTGGGAAAATCTAAAATATGGGCCTGGAGTGATATTTGCAAACCTAAGAGTGAAGGAGGGTTTGGGCTTAGGCTTTTCAAAGATCTCAACATTGCTTCAGGAGTTAGATTGACTTGGAGACTATTTACTGGTAATGGTCTGTGGGCTCAAAAAATGAGGAAGGATTATGGTGATACTGAGATTTTCTTTGTTGCTAAAAGCAAGCCTACTCAGTCAGGTACTTGGAAGTTTATGCTTCATTGCAGGAAAATCGCCAACAAACTTATTCAGAGGAAAGTTCGTAATGGTGATTCGACTTTATTCTGGCATGACAATTGGCTTACGTGTGGGCCACTCAAAAAAATTTATGATGTACCGGCTGATGCTAGCTACAAGAAGGTAGCGGATTACTGGAAGGATTCGGCTTGGGTACTGGATCCAAATATTCAAGATATCCAGCCTTTGCTACAAAAAATCACCCTTCGGCCTGGTAGGGATAGATGGGACTGGCTACCCGGAAGTCAATTTCGGTTCTATGATGCTTGGGATGGAGCTAGAAAGCAAAGTACAAAATTCAAATATCACCGACTTGTTTGGCACAAGCAACATGTGCCGAAGTTTTCTTTAACTCTCCTCAGGGGTTTCCTTGACAAGCTGCTTACAATGGATCATTTGTGCAAATGGCAGCCGAGTGCATTGCCCTATTGTGTACTATGCAATGAAGGTAAAGTTGAATCCAGCTCCCACCTGTTTTTTGACTGTGCATATACAAAATATATTTTACAGAGGAGCTTGCTAAAGCTGGGAATAATGCCATCCATCCATCCCTCTTTGGAAGCAGTAGGCGACTATTTTATTGGACACTTCACGAAGAACAATGCCATCAGTACTTCATCCAACACCACTCTTGGCGCCATGGTTTGGCACATATGGAAGGAGCAGAACAGGTGAATTTTTGAGGGGATCAACAAGACCAAGACTGCTTTGTTTGATGACATTTCTGCAGATATCCGGGCGTGCATGCTCAAGGTGGAACCGGAGGATGAAGCCGCGAGGACTGCTTTTGCAAATTGGGGAACTTACGATAATGGCTGACTCCGTATGTTTGAACATGGCTATTTGCTAGAACATGGCTATTTGCTAGTGGGTGTGAAGTCATTTTCTTATTTCGAGTTTGAGTATGTCTGTATATTTGGGTGGAGGCGAACTGAATGGGTGTTAGGTTGACCGGTAGTGGGTGACGGCGCTTGTGGCCTCTCCTCACTCCGATATATCTAATACCCGTTATCCCCCTCTTTTGTTTTGTATTTTTGCACATATCTATAAAATGCATTAACTTTCCATATATATATATATATATATATATATATATATATATATATATATATATATATATATATGTTATAAGATCATCTCTAAGGTCCTTAGTAGGAGGATGGCGGCGGTCATCCCTGGCCTCATTTCTTGGAACCAGCCGGCTTTCATCAAGGGGCGCCTGATCTCTGATTCCTCTCTTCTTGCCCATAAGCCTATCAGGGACTACTCTGCTTCTTTGGGTTCTAGAGCCTGTATCTAGCTGGATCTACGCAAGGCTTTTGATAGTGTTAATCGTGAGTTCCTTTACAATTTCATGGGACGCCTGGGTTTCCCTCCCACTTTCATCCACTGGGTCAGGGCTTGCGTGGACTCTCCCTCAATTTCGGTGCTCATCAATGGCTCTCTGGTCGGTTTCTTTGGGAGCAACAGAGGGATTCGTCAGGGTGATCCCATGTCCCCCTTCCTTTTTGTGATTGTTATGGAGGCCTTCACTATCCTGATGGATGCTGCTACTATCTCTGTCGACATCCGCCCTCTTAAGAGAGGGGTGCAGGGGATCCCCTCCCATCTGCTTTTTGCTGACGACATGCTTGTCTTTTGTAAGGCAGAGGAGTCCTCCTTTGTGGGCCTTGGCCGGCTTCTGGCTTCTTGTTATCTCATGTCGGGCCTCGAGGTGAATAAGGGTAAGAGCAAGTTGTTGATTAGTAAGGGGTGCAACATTTAGTCAGCTGTCCCTCCTTCTCGGCATCCCCCTTGTGGCTCCTCCTGTCAAATACTTAGGGCTTCCCCTTTCTGCTACGTACCCCGCTGTCAAGCTCTTCTCGGGGCTCGTTGATAAGTGCAAGGCCAAGGTCTCTTGCTGATCCTCTAGGCTCTTGTCCACGGCAGGGTGCATTGAGATGGTGCGCACGGTTATTCATGGGTTTGTCTCCTATTGGCTGCAGTCTTACCGCATTCCTGCTTCTGTCCTCAGTGAGATTGACCGTCTGTGTCGTGACTTCATCTGGGGGTCGAAGCTCCATCTTTGGAGGTGGGAAGAGATGTGCCTTCCGAGGTCGAAGGGCGGGATTGGTCTCTGTAGCCTCTGCGAGGTGGGTGTTGCCGTGGGAGCTAAGCTCCTCTGGAGGCTTCTTCACTCCCCCTCTCCCTGGGCCTCTTACATGCGCAGTGTTTACCTGAAGAGCACCCCCCTCTTCTTGTGTGTCCCCTCGGCCTTGGACTCGGGTACCTGGAAGCTTATGCTTCGGTCTCGTGATTTGGCGGCTACTTGCTATCGCCGACTCATTGGTGATGGTCGGTCCACTTCGTTTTGGTATGATCCGTGGCTTCCTTGTGTCCCTCTGGCGGATCTCCACTCCCCTCCACTCCCTCTCAGATACCGCCGAGTTACTGACTTCTGGGATGGTGAATCTTGGTCCCTTCCTACTGAGCTTGCTCATCTTGCCCCTTTGTTGGCTTCGTGTTCTGTGTCGGATGGCCCTGACACCCGGGAGTGGTCCGCTGTCGGAGGGTGCTCCCTCCGCTCCGCTTGGTCCTCTACACGACGCTCCTCCCCCACTGACAGACTTGCCCATGTTGTCTGGTTTCCTGGGACACGCCCAAGTTCTCCCTCACGCTCCTTCGTGCCCTCTCCGACCGCCTGCCCACCACCTAGCAGCTGGCCAGGCGTGGCATTCAGGAACAGTCTATATGTGCACTCTGCGGGCTCCTCCCCGAGTCGACTCGCCACCTCTTCTTCTGTTGTGAGTTCAGTGCTGGTGTCTGGGCGGAATGCAGGCTTCGTCTTGGCCTCTCTCATGGCTCCAAGTCCATCATCGTTGAAGCTCACGCGCTGAAACGCCGTTTTGGGGTCAGGGGGAAGGCCACTCCCAGGGGTAGACTTTCTTTGCTGGTATTCTCTGCGACGGTTTGACACATTTGGAGAGAGCGGAACTGCTGCATCTTCAAATCTCTCAGGTCCCCTGCGACAGCCCTTTTGGCTAGGATCTCTTTAGACATCTAGGATGCCCTTGTTGGTTGCATCCCGGATGATTTAGACCCTGTGGATACTGCCCTTTTTGAGAGTTGGGGTATCTTGTAGGCCGTCTTTTTGTGCGCCCCCCAGCATAGGTTCTCCCCTTTTTTTGTTTCTTGGCTCTCGCCTGGTAGGTCGTGTGCGGGGTGACTGCTCACCATCCTCTCCCTCGCCTTGACCTTCTTGTTGGCGCCACCTTGATGTAGCCCTGGTTCATATCTATACATACACACTTACCTTTCAAATATATATATATGTGGATGCAAACCTAATTCATGTTGTGTCATTTTACCAAAATGCCCTTTACCCAGCTTGTTTTGGACGCAACCTGGTCCACCCAGCTTGTTTTGGACGCAACCTGGTCCAAGCTTGGACATATCATGTGCCAACTGAATTGTTGCTTGATAGTATTTGCAACAATGTCCCTCTCAGAATGCTTTTGGATTCATGTCCCTGCAAAAGACAAGAACAAAATAATTGGGTATGAGAAGTCAAAAACAATGTAAACACTACACCCATTATGGATCTCTCTCTAAATTATGTGAGTGCTCACCACTCTCCTCTTCTTCCCTTTTGTTGTTAACGCACACACCAATGAATTTTTCCCTTTTGACACTTTATCGCTTTAATCTCTCTCAAGTTAATTTTTGATGCTTGCACAAAAAACAGAATCACTATAATTTGTTGGGGGCAATTAAGTGATGTTAAGCACATGATGAGTTCTTATCCCAAGCTTCCATGAAGTATCAATGGAATTAATTTTTTGAGAAAATTACGACTTTTCCCTCACTTCTTCTCTTGCTCATAATCCACACGCTTTCCCAATTGAGAATACTTAACAAACACATCAAAAATATTCACACAGATTTATTATCATCAAACACAAAGTCACAGATCGTTGTATCCAACAATCTCCCCCGTTTGATGATGACAAACAACATTTAAGATTTGATCAATGTTCTCAGAATGATGTCTTCGTGGCATGTGTTTGCGAAGTGTAATGTTGGAGATGGACAATGATGAACATGCAAAGATATTCAAGTATATGCTCCCCCTATATTTAGGCTCTATTTTAAACACATATGTTCATGGCTCCCCCTTGCAAAAATATGGCACCCTATTAAACACATATGTTAATGGCTCTCCCTATATTCATGCTTCCCCTTAATCAAACATTCATATTCTCATGAGCAATAATATACCAATTCACATGCTACCAAGTACCACAATAACAAATCTTTCCCAAAAATTTCTCCCCCTTTGTTATCATCAAAAGTTGAAACACGAAGTCAATAACATATGACATGCAAAAAGAGAGCATTATTAACCATTACCAACAATTGCATGTATACTACCTGACGTCCCCTAGATTTGGCACTATAGGCAAAGGAATTGGGGATACCATATTTAAATATTTATAACCGCAAGCGCATGGTGTTGTAGTGTGGCTTGGGGGTCGAACTCAGGGAGGTGTGTTTTGTGCTTGCTGTCAAGTAGGAACCAGTTCACCCGATGGGTGAGCTAGCCCGAACGATCGATAGGTTGTCACAGGATATGAATACGAAGGATGTAATATATAAAAGGGAACCTAGGACTTTGGTTTCCACCCTATCGTGTGCCCTCTCTATTAGGACCGACGGATAGGATAATGATTGGATTTTTGGGTTTAGTGGTGAGACGTTGCCTCTAAGAGTGATACATGCGTCCCATGGGCCCGATATTCCGGTCGATGCCCAGGATGATACGCAAGGACTACCCAGGTTCGGTCGGTGGGCATTTCCATGTCTATTAGCAACGATCGACTCTGGGAGCACTAAGCTCGCAACGATTACTCCCGACATCTCATCTTGTCGTTTCCACACGCTAGGATTCAATGTCTATGCTAGGGGCGTGAGCTGTGGCTAGGGAGTCAAACGCCAATTTTATTCCCCCTTGGCCCGACGGTTAGAGGCGGTCTTTCTCCTGCCAATGACAATGAAACACCCCGGGTAACCATCTAAATTCCTAAACCCTATCGAAATCCTATTCCTATGGTCGTTCTAGAGAGAACCCACGAAGGGGTTTCCACCAAAATCCCAGATTAGGGAACTACTCACAATTCATGGAAAAAATACGATCTAAACGAAATTCAATGGTTGAAATCATAATCAGGCAATAGAAGAGAGTTGCTAGCCATGATATTAACATTATATTAAAGTTTCAAGACAATCGGAACACTTACAAAACAAGAGAAAATTCCGGCCGTCACAAGTCCCAAAAACAGAAAATACAAAGAGGATCTCGTTTCTTAAAACCTAGATCAACTATATATAGAAAATGAGCTCACCCGATCGGTTGAAGCATCAACCGATCGGGTGAGCTGCTAGTCGTTTGGCTATCAGGCTTCAGAAGCTTCAACCAGTTGCTGAGCTGAGCGGGTGGCGCCATCGGGTCGTCATTTGGGAAATTTCAGCTCCAGATGAACCGATCGGGTGAGATGTCACCCGGTTGGTAGGAATTAAGCCCAAAAAGACAGAGAGCTCTGTCGATCTCACCCGATCACTAAACCGATCGGGTGAGCTGCTCTCAGCTTCAGCTCCTGTCCGGGGCAGATACGCGTGCATCAACCGATCGGGTGGCTCTGTCCACCCGATCGGTTGAGGGCTAAAACTTGGTTTTCTTCAACGTTTGGCCATCTGGATCGCACGTGACTCCTCCCGTTGCTGGAAACTCCTGCATTTGCACAAAAACATGGAGAAAGTGAAAAGATACAAGAAAACACAAAAGAACGGGTACAGAGTGACGGAAAACAATGGAAAATTACGAGGAAAACGTGCGTGAATATATAAAATATAAACGCACATCAAAATCCCCCAAGCTGAACCCTTCTTCGTCCTCGAGGAAGACGAGTGAGAGTAGGAGCTCGGAGGGAAAAATAGAAAGGAAGAAACGGAAAGAAAGAAAACAAAATCCTAGATCGTCCGTAAGAGCCACAAAACCAAACACACCACAATAAGCAAGCATGCGATAAAACACATCACTAAACCAAGGAATGTGAGTCCATACAAGTGTCGTGGGCCCACGCGGTGAAGCGCGAGTGAGTGTGGTCATGTGCTAGCAAACGGTGCTACTATCTACATTGTGCAATAAAGCTCCATATACACATACCCAGGGAAAGACCCAAATATCAATTCAATCCGAAATTACGGTGAATAAATAGCTCAAGCATGCATGAGATCAGTATAAGAATTGAAGCGTATCATGCATCGGGGACTCCACAGCTAGAGACTAGGAAATCACCACACTATCGCCTAGATAATCGCTAGAAAGTTCATATGCCAAGTGTGTTCGAAAACGATGGAGGTTGAGAAGGTGTGGAGTAGAACACTCGGTGCAAATTCTCGCCTTCCCTTTATTCTCGGTAGATAGGAAAAATATTCACACTAGAATTTTTTTGGGGTTTTGGGTATTTGTATTTTTTTTGTATTTTTGGCTATACATATTTTTTTCTCTTTTCTTTTCTCTTTTCTTTTCTTTTTGGGTTTTTCTTTTTTTCTCTTCTTTTTTTTGGATTTTTGGATTTTTGTGCTATACATTTGTGTACTCTCCCAAGTGGGAGAACGGTACACGACGAGGGGATTTGCACCAAGTAAACGAAAAAAATAAATCAGAATCTAAACACTTGGGCAAAGGAGCTATTTCTCACAGATCAGAGCATAAGCTGAATGGGTTATCCTAGTCCTATTTGTGGAATCCCGACACATGCGAATTGAAGAGTACGATATATATATTCCATGCATATAGAAGCAGACAGTAGAAGCAAATTTCGCATATTCAAATTGAAGCATGATAATCTAGGGGTCAACCAAGGATATGTATATAAATCAAAATCACAAAGTAGAAGCACACCACTAGCTAGTCACGACAAACAACTCACACTAAAGCAAAGTGAACCCATGAAGCATGAAATGCAATAAGACTCGGCTTCCTAGGGTTAGTGAAAGTGATAATCGTAGTCGTGTTAGGTGTGTGTGTGTGTGTGTGTGGTTCTGTGGTAATTCATCGTATGTGGCATCTATAGGAGAGGGAGAATAAAAAGAAGAGAAGAAAAAGAAAAACACGAAGAAAAACGGCTCAAAACGATGAAAAAGATACAAGTGACGCACAAAGAGTGACTCCCCAAGCTGAAACTTGCATTGCCCTCAATGCAATAATAGTGAATACAGGAGGGCAATGATAATGGGGGGTACGCACCGACTCAAAAATAATGAAAAACATGGAGAACACACAAACGAAATAGAAAAATAAAAAGAAGAAAAAAGAAACACAGAAAGTAAAAGATAGAAAAGCACATCCGCGCGACACATTTAAACAGGCACACAACACGAAATCACACGACAACACAAATAAAAATCGATTTCCCCCAAGCTGGACATGACAATGCTAGAAATATGATATGATCATGGTGATGCAGAAATGTGCAAGGGGGAAGTCAATCTGAGCTGTTGTCGGTAGAATGGTAGGGAGATGGTGAGGAGGGTGGGGAATAGTGGATGAAGGAGTCTTCTGAGGACGAAGGAGAGGGTGTGCCGACAGGAGAAGGAGGGGGCAACGGGCTGGATCACCGGTGGATCGAAATTTAATGGTGGATAGTGGTGGATAATGATGGCACCGGGTGAACCGACACACGGGTACCAATCGGGAGGTTCCAAGGGCGGAAAATGTACGAGTGTGGCATACCAAGGATCTAGGTAGAACTCCCACGGTAAATAAGAAGTGCAAATGGGGATTCGCTTAGAATATGATGGTGGGAGGATGGCAAATGGAGTATAGTCAGGACTATAGAGGTAGACTGCACGTTCCTCATCGAAGTGGGTGAGCATACAGATATCGAGCAAGTAGTCGCGATCGATACGGCTGTGCCCAGGTAAAATTGGGAGGTCGGGAGGCAGCCTCAGAACACAGCTGACAATAAGAGTGATCATCCCACCACAGCAGATGGATCCAGAAGTTGCGCGGCTAACAGATAAAATCTCATGGATGATCCAATGGGCGGTGTTTATGGGCAAAGGGACATGACCATGGATCCTGTCATGGGACATGGCATAAAGAAAGAAAAAGCTCATCCCTAGACGCCACGGAAACATCTACGTGGGAAAAAATGGTGTTGGCAAGGAGGTAATGGGCGAAGCGGTAACATGGATGTATTATGTAGGAGGAAAGTGCCCCCGATGGAAAGGTGGTATACCGGGTGAACCGTAGCCAAACACCATCGTCCCGAAAGTAAGAGAAAATATCAGACCGATCATAAGTTGAACATTCAACATGACGATCGGGGTGAGGGAAATTCAGAATATTGTTAAGCTCGGCAAAGTTCATAGAATAATTGCCATTGAAGGCGCAGAAAGTGAAACCCCAATCAGACACTTTGAGAGAACTGAGGAACTCGAGTGTGAGGTTCCGTTGTGTGTGGGCGTGGGCACGCAGAAGGAAATCGCAACCAATGCAGGTAAAAAGTTTGCTGACGCCCCTAAAGAGTCCGAGAGATTCGAGCGTGGGGGAATCAGCGAAAAGGGTAGGTCGCATGGGGCGATGAAGCAGGGCGTGCAGACGTGTAGATTGCTCTTCAGAAGTTGGGTTAATGCCCAAGAATGATGGGGGAAAAGGGTCCTGTAGGGGATGTCTCCATGATGATGAGGCAGTCTCTTTTCCCTTCCTAGACATGGTAATGACATGGGGGAAGAATGACAAAGTGGGGAAGGGTGTCTATGATGATGATAAAGCAGATGAATCAGGTAGACAGAAATTCAAGACATTACATATAAGGAAAGAAATATGAAGAGTGGAAAGAGGTTACCCGGTAATGATGCAAGTCCAAGCCCCCGAAAGATCCCACGTCGTGTGAGGGAGCGATTTGGGGAGCCGCCGCTCGCTGATCCGTCAAGAAATGGAATTTCAGAAATTGGGGCTATGGTTAGGGTTTGGATGATTTGCGGGTGAATGTGGTCGATGGGAAAGGTACTGATGGTGGGGGAGAATGGTAATAAGTGAGGGTGTGATTGTAGATGTGTGGGGAGTGATGGGAAAGATCAATTTGGGAGTAGGAGAGAGGGGCTGTGCGAAATTGGAATGAGGAAATCGGGTGAATAAGGTCGGGTGAGGGGTAGTTTATATAGAGGGGGAGGCAAACCGATCGGGTGAGGGTTCACCCGATCGGATGGGTTATTTTCGAAGAAATTCTTGCGGATCAGCAGCTACAGGTCATCCGATCGGGTGAGTTTTCACCCGATCGGTTGACCGCTTCACAAATTTTTCCGAGAACACTGTGGTTTTCACCCAATCTTCCATCTGATCACAGCTTCACATCACCCGATCGGTTGAATTAACATCAAAATTTCCCAAGAGCTCTGTGGGTTCACCCGATCTTCCATCCGGTCTGCAGCTTTTGCCACCCGATCGGTTGGCTGATGCACTGATACATGCCATCTTCAGATACGGCGCACCCGATCGGTTGATTCATCACCCGATCGGTTGAGGGCAATTTCCTGCATATATACAAAAATCAACTAAGTCTCCAGATAGAAATTCCCATAGCAGTATTTATTCCCTAAAAATTAATACACTAATACTAAATAGAGAAGCGATATAAGTTTAGAACATGGGTTGCCTCCCATGAAGCGCATGGTTATAGTCGGTAGCTCGACTCCTCATTTCGTGATCAATTCGGGTCCGGAGGGTTTGTAGATGAGCCATCGGTCGTTAGAATTCCGACCAGAGAGATTGTTGGTTCACTGATAGCATAATGTTTCAAACGTTTCTCATTGACCTTGAACGGTTCATCTCTTCCCATTATCTCAATCGCTCCGTGCGGGAAAACCTTTGGTGACCCGGTATTGTCCTGACCCCCTGGACTTGAGCTTCCCGGGAAAGAGCCTCAGTCTCGAATTGAATAGGAGAACTAAGTCTCCTTCCTTGAATTCTTTCTTCAATATTCGCTTGTCGTGCCACCGCTTCAACTTCTCTTTGTAGATCCGGGCATTTTCGGAAGCGTTGAGCCGGATCTCATCAAGCTCACTCAGTTGTAGCAGTCGGTGTCTTCCTGCCTCCTTGGCGTCGAAATTCAGATTTTTAACGGCCTAAAATGCCTTGTGCTCCAATTCCACAGGAAGATGACATGCCTTCCCGTAGACAAGTCGGTAAGGGGTTGTGCCGATTGGAGTTTTGAACGCAGTCCTGTAGGCCCAGAGCGCGTCTGAAAGCTTCGAAGACCAATCCTTCCTAGATTTAGCCACAGTCTTCTCCAATATGCTCTTTATCTCTCTGTTTGAAACTTCCACCTGGCCGCTTGTCTGTGGGTGATAGGCACGCCCGATTCGGTGTTGCACCCCGTACTTCTTCAAAAGAGCTTCGAATTTCTTCTCTATGAAGTGGCTCCCTCCGTTGCTGATTAAGACTCGAGGCATGCCGAATCTCGGGAAAATATTGTTTTTAAAGAACTTGGCCACCACCCGGAAATCATTAGTGGGGCTAGTTATCACTTCTACCAACTTGGACTCGTAATCCACAGCCACCAAGATGTACTGATTTCCTGAGGATGAGGGAAACGGCCTCATAAAGTCAACTCCCCAGACATCGAAGATCTCGACTTCCAAAATGTAATGCTGAGGCATTTCGTTCCTCTTGGAGATGTTTCCTGTCCTTTGGCATTTGTCGCATGCCTGGACATAAGCTATGTGTCCTTGAAAAGAGTCGGCCAATAGAATCCACTATGGAGGATCTTCGTCGTGGTCTTGTAAGCACTCGCATGGCCTCCACACTGTTGATCATGGCAATGAGAAATTATGGAGGTTGCTTCAATTTCAGGAACGCATCTTCGTATTACCCCATCATTGCAGGTCTTGTACAAATAAGGGTCGTCCCAATAAAATTTCCTGACCTCGTGAAAGAATTTCTTCTTCTGTTGATAGCTCACATTGTGGGGGACGATGGCGCATGTTAGATAATTGGTGATGTCGACGTACCATGGAGTCTAAACAGAAGAGACAGAGAAAAGGTTCTCATCAGGGAAATAGTCATCAATAGGAGTAGCATCCGGATCGAGGGTAAGCAATCTGGACAAGTGGTCGGTAACGACATTCTCCGCACCTTTCTTGTCCTTGATCTCCAGGTCGAATTCCTGGAGGAGGAGAATCCACCTTATGAGGCACGGTTTAGCCTCCTTCTTGCTCAAAAGGTATTTGAGGGCTACGTGATCCGTGTGCACGATTACCTTGGCACCAACAAGATACTGCCGGAACTTGTCCATGGCATAAATGACAGCTAGCAATTCCTTCTCCGTGGTCGTATAGTTCCTTTGGGCTACATCGAGTGTCTTACTCGTATAGTATATGACGTGTAGATTTTTATCCTTCCTCTGCCCCATAACGTCCCCAACTACATAGTCGCTGGCATCGCACATTAACTCGAAAGGTAGATTCCAGTCTGGCGGTTGAATCACGGTGCGGAAATGAGGGCTTGCTTCAAAAGGCAGAAAGCTTCCATACACTCGTCGTCGAAGATGAAAGGCGTATCCTTCACGAGGAGTTGAGTCAAGGGCCTAGAAATCTTAGAGAAGTCCTTTATAAACCGGTGGTAGAATCCCGCGTGCCCTAAGAAACCGCGGACTCCACGAAGGTTCAGTGGAGGCGGAAGTTTTTCGATCACATCTACCTTTGCCTTGTCTACCTCGATCCCTCTTGAAGAAATAACGTGCCCCAATACGACTCCTTCTTGGACCATAAAATGGCATTTCTCCCAGTTCAGAACTAGTCCCTTGTCTTGACACCTTTCCAGGACTTTAGTCAGGTTGCGGAGACATGAGTCGAACTCCGTTCTATAGACGAAAAAATCGTCCATAAAAACCTCCATTATATCTTGGGTGTAATCGGAGAAGATCGCGGACAACAATCTCTGAAATGTATCCGGAGCGTTGCAAAGCCCAAATGGCATTCTCCTGTAAGCATACGTCCCAAATGGACAAGTAAAAGTTGTCTTCTCCTGGTCATCATTATGGACGGGGATTTGTAGAAAGCCAGAATATCCATCCATGAAGCAGAAGTAGTTGTGCTTGGCCAGTCTTTCAAGCATCTGATCAATAAAAGGGAGAGGATAGTGATCTTTCCTTGTGGCCTTGTTCAACTTCCGGTAGTCGATACACATCCGATACCCGGTGACGGTCCTCGTGGGTATGAGCTCGTTTTTCTCGTTACGAATGACTGTCATTCATCCCTTCTTGGGTACGACGTGCACCGAGTTAACCCAACGACTGTCGGAGATAGGGTATATGATCCCGGCATGGAGAAGTCTAATAATATCCTTCTTAACCACTTCCATCATAATGGGATTTAATCTTCGTTGTGGCTTAATTGAAGAGGCTTGCTCATCTTCAAGCAGTATCCTATGTGAGCAAAGCCCCAAGCTCACTCCTTTCAAATCTTCGATCGCATACCCGAAAACATTTTTAAATCTTCTTAAAACACCAAGTAGTTTGGTCATTTGGTCTTCGGGCAGCGAGGAGTTCACTATGACTGGTAGTGTCGAATTCTCTCCCAAATATTCATACTTCAATCCCGGAGGTAAATCTTTCATCTGGACTTCATGAGGTCCTGACGCATATTTTTCAAGCTGAGCATATTCCAGTGAAAGGACTTCCTCCTGGGTCTTTCTCAGTTACATTAAAATCATCCGGGTAGAAGGCTTCAACGCAAAAACAGGTCTCAACAGTCAATAGTTCTCCACCACTACGTTCAGCTTTCTCATGGCCCCAAGATTCAAGATGCTCTGTAGAGGTCTGCAAGGACAAGATAGACTCCTGCCCATCATACTCCACAAACTCTGCCTGATGGTCCCCCCGACAAACCTCCTCATAGGCGCATAACTCTCCTCCACTGAATTTTGTATTGGGCATGTCAAAAAACATCGCTTCATCGGGAGGGAAAAAATTTGTCGTGTCGGGATGCTGCTGAACAACATGATTCCTCTCTTGATTTTCTACTGCAGCCGAAAAAAAGGATAGAATGCTCGAGGCGTCTAGAGATTCTGCCAGGCCCTGGGCCAAACAGCATATGTAGTGTGTATGTGCCCAGATATCGCCCGAAACGGCACACGACATTCTTGCTGTTGGGCAGAAAACCTGTAAGAAAAGGGGGATAAAGGGACTGCAAGGATAGAGAGCATGTTAATAGCATGGGTTGTATGAATGGAGAGATAAGAAGTGGTGATGTAGGTATGGCGACACAGTTTGCCAACCATATACAACGAATATATATACAATATGTCCAAGTAAAATCAAAAAGTGAGTAGAATGCGAAAATTATCGCGTAGTGAGGATGTGAACTAGTCTCTAGGGTTCACAGGGTCCTAAAAGAAAACAAACACGTTACCTCCCCGGCAACGGTGCCATAAAGCTTGACGTCCCCTAGATTTGGCACTATAGGCAAAGGAATCGGGGATACCAGATTTAAATATTTATAACCATAAGTGCACGGTGTTGTAGTGTGGCTTGGGGGTCGAACTCAGGGAGGCGTGTTTTGTGCTTGCTGTCAAGTAGGAACCGGTTCATCCGACGGGTGAGCTAGCCCGAACGATTGGTAGGTTGTCACAGGATATGAATATGAAGGATGTAATATATAAAAGGGAACCTAGGACTTTGGTTTCCACCCTATCGTGTGCCCTCTCTATTAGGAACAATGGATAGGATAACGATTGGATTTTTGGGTTTAGTGGTGAGACGTTGCCTCTAAGAGTGATACCTGTGTCTCATGGGCCAGATATTCTGGTCGATGCCCAGGATGATACGCAAGGACTACCCGGGTTCGATCAGTGGGCATTCCCATGTCCATTAACACTGACCGACTCCGGGAGCACTAAGATCGTAACGATTACTCCCGACATCTCATCATGCCGTTCCCACGCGCTAGGATTTAATGTCTAGGCTAGGGGCGTGAGCTGTGGCTAGGGAGTCAAACGTCAATTTTATTCCCCCTTGGCCCGACGTTCAGAGACGGTCGTTCTCCCGTCAATGACAATGAAACACCCCGCGTAACCATCTAAATTCCTAAACCCTATCGAAATCATATTCCTATGGTCGTTCTAGGGAGAACCCACAAAGGGGTTTTCACCAAAATCCCAGATTAGGGAACTACTCACAATTCATAGCAAAAATACGATCTAAATGAAATTCAATGGTTGAAATCATAATCAGGCAATAGAAGAGAGTTGCTAGCAATGATATTAGCACTATATTAAAGTTTCAAGACAATCGGAACACTTACAAAACAAGAGAAAATTCTAGCCGTCACAAGTCCCAAAAACAAAAAATACAAAGAGGATCTCGTTTCTGAAAACCTAGGTCAACTATATATAGAAAATGAGGTCACCCGATCGTTGAAGCATCAACCGATCGGGTGAGCTGCTAGTCGTTTGGCTATCGGGCTTCAGAAGCTTCAACCGGTCGCTGAGCTGAGCGGGTGGCGCCATCGGGTCGTCATTTGGGAAATTTCAGCTCTAGATGAACCGATCGGGTGAGATGTCACCCGATCGGTTGGAATTAAGCCCAAAAAGACAGAGAGTTCTGTCGATCTCACCCGATCACTGAACCGATCGGGTGAGCTGCTCTCAGCTTCAGCTCCTGTCCGGGTCGGATACGCATGCATCAACCGATCGGGTGGCTCTGTCCGCCCGATCGGTTGAGGGCTGAAACTTGGTTTTCTTCGACGTTTGGCCATATGGATCGTGCGTGACTCCTCCCGTTGCTCCAGGGACTCATGATATCTTCTTTATATGTCCCCAATGCTAGAAACTCCTGCATTTGCCCAATAACACGGAGAAAGTGAAAAGATACAAGAAAACACAAAAGAACAGGTACGGAGTGACGGAAAACAATGGAAAATCACGAGGAAAACGTGCGTGAATATATAAAATATAAACGCACGTCACTACCATAGAATAATCAAGGCAAATCCAATGATGTTAAGCAGACGAAGACTTCAACACAAACGTGTAAGTGTGATGATTAAGATTGAAGCACATAAGGAGAATTATTTAAGAAAGTCAACACAAACCAATCTACGTTGTCCATATAACGTGCTATCACCTAGGATTGATTTTTCCCATCTCATTAAGAATGAGTTCAAGATACCACATGCCAAAACATAGCCTATAAGGACTCTTAGATGTGGGGGTGGTATTGCTTGACGAGTAAATACACCAATGCTAAATTTTACCCATAAAGTTTATGTTGGATACTCGTGGGTAATATTGTTGCCAAGGATTGTATCCATTTTTCATACAGAGCAATTAACCTTCTTTTTCATTTTTATACTTGTAGTATCATTTTTAATACTTAATTTTTATCCATGGCAATGTATATCATATCCCTTAGATTTTCAGTTAAGTCTTCCTCCTACATTCACTTTCAATATTTCATAAACGATATCTCCAAATGTGCAACTATAATAATACATGTGTAAGTGAAATAGTAGCGGCAGATCAAGTTATTTTCAGTCATTGAACATGCCATGAATATTTAGAAAGATGAATATGCGCATGTAGCAAGAGCTATAATACCCCAATTTCTACATAGATATAAAAATCATTCATGAAGACTTCTTTAATGAATCAAAGAGAAATATATACATTTAAGTACCATTTTTTTATTTTACGGTTTTTTTGTTTTTATGCATGAAGTACTAATGCAAACATGAGATGCTATCACACAAAACAAAGAAAATCATGCACACATAACAATGCAACTACTAATACACAAACAAGAAAAAGTTCAAGCACACAAGAAAGCATGAAATCTCGTACTAATTTTTATCAATAATACCAAGCTCAAGACGAAGACGAAAAAAGCGAGCATCAACTAAAGGTTTGGTGAATATGTCTGTAAGTTGTGATTCCGTGGGAATTAACTTAACAGACATATCCTCTTTAGTGAGGTGGTCTCTAAGAAAATAGTGTCTTACGTCAATATGTTTAGTACGAGAGTGGTGTACGTAATTATTAGAGAGATCTATGGCACTTTTGCTATCACATCTAAGAGGGACTCTTTTAAGAGCTAGTCCGTAGACAGATAATGTTTGTATCATCCACAATACTTGAGCACAGCAACTGCCTAAGGCAATATACTCTTCTTCAGTAGTGGATAATGCAACACTATTTTGCTTACGGCTAGACCATGAAACTAAAGAGTGTCTTAGCAAAAACAAGTGCCACTAGTGCTCTTTCTATCAGTTAAACTTCCCGCATAATCAGCATCAGAATAACCCAACAAATCAAAATTACCACTAAAAGGATACCAAAGACCTAAAGTAGGTGGACTAATTAGATACCTAAAGATCCTTTTAATTGCTTTTAAATGAGACTCTTTTGGGTTTGATTGAAAGCGTGCAAACAAACATACAACAAACATTATATCAGGCCTAAAAGCAGTTAAGTACAACAAGGAACCAATCATACCTCGATATAGCTTTTGGTCCACTGCGACTCCTTGTTCATCCTTGTCCGTTTTTGTGTTGGGGCACATCGGCGTTCCAATTCCTTTAGACTTCTCCATCCTAAATTTTTTCAGAAGCTCATTGATGTATTTGGTTTGAGATAAAAAGATGCCTTCTTTTCCTTGGTTTACTTGGAACCCCAAAAAATATTTCAGCTCTCCCACAAGGCTCATCTCAAACTGATCCTGCAGGACTTTCTCAAACTTTTGACATAAAAGATCGTTAGTAGCACCATAAAAATATCATCAACATATATTTGCACAATAAGAAAATTATCAGATTCATGCACAAGAATAATGTATTGTCAGCCATCCTCCTTTTAAAATCATTTTCCAACAAATATGTGCTTAGATGGTCATACCAAGCTCGTGGAGCTTGCTTAAGACCATACACAGATTTTTCTAATTTATAAACATGGTTTGAAAAATTATGACTTTCAAAACCTGGGGGTTTCTTAACAAATACCTCTTCTTTTAGTTAGCCATTAAGAAAAGCACTTTTTACATCTATTTGTTTCAGTTTGAGCCCTTTATAACTTGCAAAAGCTAGCAAGATTCTAATACACTCAAGCCTAGCAACTGGTGCTAAAGTCTCATCCAGATCAATTCCTTTAATTTGATTATAACCTTTAGCTACCAATCTAGCCTTGTTTCTAATAACATTACCAGATTCATCATGCTTATTTTTAAACACCCATTTAGTACCAACTACAGGATAATCAATGGGTCTTGGCACAAGTTTTCAAACATTGTTTCTAACAAATTGATTCAATTCATCCTGCATGGCCAAAACCCGACTTTCCTCTTTTAAAGCGGTTTCAATGTTTTTAGGCTCTATTTAAGAAATAAAATCACCATAAATACATAGAGCGTATAGATTTCTAAAAGAGGAACGTGTGCGAATACATGTCGTAGGCTCACTTAGAATCAAGTCTGATGGGTGGTTTGGATTGAATCTCAGCTCTCCTCTGGTAACTGCTTCATCTTATATTTCTGCCGTGCCAGTTTCAGTTTCCTCTTCTCTTTCAGGTTGCTCCTCATTATTCCATGGAATTCTTTGTTGTTCTACATTATCCTCTTCATCATTCTGCCTGCAATCCAAAGAATTTATATCAGATTCATTAAATTTAACATTTGTAGATTCAATAATAGCACGTGTGCATTTATTATAAATCCTATATGCCCTGCTCCTTGCTGAATATCCCACGAACACTCCCTCATCTGATTTGGATTCAAATGTGCCAAGCTGATCTGCAGTATTTAGTATATAGCACCTGCATCCAAAAACTCTAAAGTAAGAAACTTTCGGAGTGTTGTCATGCCTTAGTTCATAAGAAGTTTTATTTAGTATAGGTCTAAGCATAACTCTATTGCATACATGGCACGCAGTATTAATGGCCTCAGCCCAAAAAGACATAGGCAAACTATATTCATTTAACATACTCCTAGTCATCTCTTTTAATATACGATTCTTTCTTTCGACCACCCCATTTTGTTGAGGTGTTCTAGGAGAAGAGAATTCATGTAAAATTCCTTTTTCAAGACAAATTTTTTCAAAAATAACATTTTCAAACTCACCTCCATGATCGCTTTTAATTTTCATAATGGAAGAATTTTTCTCATTAGAAACTTGTATGCAAAAGTTTTGAAAATTGTCAAATGAGTCTGATTTTTTGGCTACGAAGTAAACCCATGTAAATCTAGAGAAATCATCAACCAATACTAAACAATATTTTTTTACCTCCTAGGCTAGCAATGTCTGTGGGACCAAATAAATTCATGTGCACTAATTTCAATATGCGTGTGGTGGCAACTTCATTAATGCTAGAAAAAGTAGATCTAGTTTGCTTACCTTTTGTGCATGCCACACACAACTTACCATTCCCATACGTCTGATGCGGTAGTCCTCTTACCAGATTTTTGTTTTCCAGCTTCTTTATCAATCCCATGCTTGCATGTGCTAATCGTCTATGCCATAGTGTGGCCTCTTCTTCACCTACAAGCAAGCATTTAGAAACAGTGCTCTTCAATAATAAGAGTATAAATATTATTCTCTCTATTTGCAGTAATAATAGTGTCACCTGTGGAGCTATCAATAATTCTACAAAGTTTTGCATCAAATTCAACTTTCATACCTTTGTCGCACAGCTGACTGATAGAAATGAGGTTATGTTTAAGCGTTTCAACTAATAGGACATCTGTAAGCTGAAAGGTGTCGTTACATACAACACCTTTACCAATTACCTTGCATTTTCCATTGTCCCCCTAAAGTAACACTTCCTCCTTCATGCTTTGCAAGGCTAAGGAACTTTTCACTATCACCTGTCATGTGTCTTGAGCAGCCAGAGTCTAAGTACCACTCACACTTTTGTCCCTTAGCCGTGCCATGTACCTACACATAAGAAGAGCATGATATGTGTGACCTAGGAATCCAAATATGTCAACTAGTGTTAGTCACTTTACTTTTTGGAACCCAAATTTGCTTAAATTTGATGTTGGTATTCCTATACTTGCAATTATAATAAGCATGACCAACACTACCACATGTATAACATTTAGCAAACATACTTCTTCATACACCAGTTTCTTTTTTATAATTTCTATTAATTCTAGGCCTTTCATCAATTTTATTTCCATAGCCCAAACCACGCCTATTATTTCCATGTATTTGATTTCCTAGAATAATGTCTAATGAATGCTTTCCAATACCAAATTTTTTAATAGACAATTCAAGATAAGATATTTTAGATTTGAAGAACATGTTCTCATTAATGAGCATGGTACATTTACTAATAAAGGCATTTTTGTACTCTTCCTCACTCTTTTTTAGATTAACCATCTTTTTTTCTAGCTCTTTGTTTTAATTGATTAGCATGTGTCACGTCCCGCTTCCCAAAAATATGGAGGCGAAGCGTGAGAAGGTCCGCTCAGACTTGAAGCTACGAAGCTGCAAGTCCGATAAGAGTCAATCAAATTTAAAACTGCAGGTCCTTGCAACGCGAACGAACAAAGATAATAATAATGAAATGAGACAAAAGAGATATCTCAGAATATCCATAAAATAAGTTTCATCATCACAGAAAAAGCCATCAGGCTAAACGAAAAGAGTCTAAAGGCCCAAACATGGCCAACAAAGGTACAACGTACAAAACAATGGTGCCTCACACCGACGACTAACAACAAAGCCTAAAATAAAAAGAACTCAGCAAAGTCACCAAGAAATGGTCTCAGGTGTCCACAAAACTCCTCCTAGGCAATCATGGACTCGGACTCAGCGTCAGCAAAACGCCACGTACTCAGCAACGGTCTCTGGCTCAGGGTCTAACATGTGACACCCAAAAGAGCAAGGGGCACATGTCAGCAAGTCTACAAGAGACTTGTGCAAGGAAACTGAAAGTAGGCACAAGTAAAGCAACCTAGCAGTTCTAGCATGAATGCAATGACATGGCAGTTAAAGTATGAGTGCAATAAGTAAAGTAAAGTAAGGTACGAGCATGTCATTTAAACATGGCATGGATGACAAGTATTACATGAATCATTCACAAGACAAGTACAAGACAAGGAAAGTAAGCACCTCGTGCACAGAGATTCCGCCTTCTGGCTAGAGGGCTGATCGGGCCACTCCTAAGCTCAGGTGATCGTTTATCCCTACCCCTCCACGTGTATCGAGCCAGGGCCTTACCCCCGAACGGGAATGCTCGCTTCTGGATCACGAGCCAGGAAGTGTTTTTAACAAGTATGGCATAGGGGTGCACCTAGCCGGACCAGGAAACTGGGCATTGGCTTTTGACCAACACATGAGGCCCGTTCCCCGGAAGTAGTTTTCAAGGAGTACAAGTATTGTAGCGTGTGCTACGAATGCAACAATCAACTGGAATGACATGTAAGATGCAATGCATGGCAGTTAAAAGTGCGTACAGGTAAGGAAAGTAAACGTGACAGTTTAGTATGCATGAACAACAAGTTTAAAGGGTTGGATCTAGCTTCGTTGTCAAGCCAGATCAATTAGGTGACGGATCTAGTTTCGTTGTCAAACTAGATCAAGTAGGCGTCTAGCCAGCTATCATTTCACTGACTAGTCTCTTTTACGCTGAAAACAAGGAAGTGGCCTAAAAACATGGCCCTACACAAGAGTTGGCAAGTTTCACTTGCCTGCAAGTACAACGTCTGAGAAACACCGTCCAAGAGAGTCCAAAATCACAATTATCCTACGTGCACAAGTCCACCGGCCTAAAGTCCATATTATTAATCTTGATTAGTGAATTTAAAACATTTAAAATACTTTAAAAATACTGATTTTAGTCTTGATTAGCATGCAATAGGTTGGGGGTCCTAAGGGTGCAAAACGTTACCTCAACACGACGCGAAAGCTACACCGGCGTCGGGTAGCGACGCCGGGGGTTGGAATAAGAGAACGCGCTCCAAGTCCTGATTCCAATTTAGACTCCTCGCTGGAAAGTTCAGTGCATCAACAGGAGCAACGGTTCCAGATTCCAAAGCTAGCACGTGCGACGACGGGCTACGACGTGTCGCAACGTCGTACACGGTGAATCGTCGAAGAGGAAGCATCTAGGTGGGGCCCACAGTAGTCCAAGGGACCTATGGGGGACCCACAATACCTCTGGAGAACTTGGGGGGCCCACGGTGGCAAGCGGTGCGATGGGTGCGGGGTTGCGACGTTTGCTCTCGGTCGGACACAGCCAAATGCAGGGGAACGGCTCTGTCGGTGCGGGGGAACGTGCTTGTGCAGCTGCGGGTGCGGTGCGGGCCTTGGTGCTCTCGGTCGGTGTGGAGGGAGCGATCGGTCGGGCGCCTTGGATGCGGGGGAACGGAGCGCTGCAACGTTGCAACCGTTGCAACGTTGCGGGCTTCGGCGTTGGCGGGCGGGCGCCTCGGTCAGACACGGTGCGGAGTGGGAGCGGAGCGGAGCTTGGTGCGGGGGCTTGCAGCGATGCGGGAAGCGGCGATAGCGGGCGACAGCTCTCGGTCTGACCGAGAGACTCTCTCGGTCGGACACGGGGTGCAAGCGAAGGCGATGCGGAGCGGCTGTGCGGAGCTTGGTGCGGGCGGAGCAGCGGCCGGTGCGGGGAAAATGGGCCTGTTCTCTCGGTCGGAGCGGGGGAAGTTCGTCGCAACGTTGCGACGATTCGTCGCAACGTCAATCTTGGGTTTTGGAAGTGGCTAAGGTTATTTTCTTGCGAAAATAGGTCTTCCTAAAGGTTGTTTATATAGTGTAGAGGGGTTGACTAGGTCTAGGGCTAATCCTAAGGGGATTAGGAGTTTAAAAATAATTTAAAATTCGTATCTCGCCCTCTCCAACTCACACAAAGATTTGCTGTGATCCAAATGAGCTGGAAATTGGCTCAAAAATTCTTTAATACGTTTAAAACTCAAATAAATTTTATTTGGCCGAAAATAATTTAAAAATTAATTATTAAAAATATTTTAAACCTTGTTAAAAATATAAAAGTGGTCAAATAAACTCCAAAAATTATAAAATAAATATCGGGGTGATCGTGTTGACGAAAGTGAGCTAACTAAGAAGACGGATCTCAATTTCAACGTCAGACGACGAAACTAAAAATAGAAACGTCTCCCGTCTAAAGTGAAAATCGTCACGTCTCATCGAGTAAGATTAAATTGTGGGAAAACGACTCGAGAAATGTCGTTCTAAGATAGTGCCACTATTTAATACTCTCAGAGACGTTCACAACGGCATATCACACAAAAGTGTTCGCAACCAAACAAAGTCTAAAACAAACACGTGCACGGCCAAAAGCACGTGCACGAACAACGTACAACGAAAAGTGGTCGTTACATCCTCCCCACCTTAGAATAAAGTCCATCCTCAGACTTTCTAACATAGCTAGTCACTCTAGTAACTACCCCAATCAAGTCATTATAAACCAAACCCGGTATAGTCATTACAAGTGCTTATGTATGCACTAGGTTGTCAAACATTAACACTACCAACATATATATATTCACGTACATTATATGCTAATAACTATTATTGTCAGTCAAAATCATACACGTATTTCATTCGTATATATAAGCATACACCCTTATATACCTAGCACAAAACAATAGTTCAGATACTCATATAAGGATAGTCTCACACTTAGTAAATACAATCATTGCTCTACGTATAGATAGCTACCTATGCACAAACAACATGGGTATACTACCCCCTAATATCTCCTAGTATTCATCCAACACCAAACACATCAACACATGCAGTCACACCATACCATTATTAAGTCAAATTTTACTATCTCTAATATATATTCACTACTACCATATTTCACTCATTATATAGTCATACAAATGCATGCAATAATTTCACCGTATATTCGCATCACATTCGGTCCTATAACTATATTTACGACACGCCACATATACCATAGTCACCAATAACTATAACTTAAGCACCTACTTACCCGTGCATGGTGCACACCCATACACACTAACATTTCATTTACATACACCAATCATACCATCATATATCCAGTACATCTACACATCTAGTTTAACTAGTACACATACGTTCACACAGGCAAGTCCTTAGTAAATATCTATACCTCAAGACTAACACCTATAACTATATACTGGTATAGCGACCCGCAATCATGTGTGTAACACAACCAGGCACAAACACTTCTATCACTATACATACATCAAACATTGCTATATTCAAACTACAAACATACATTCAATATACTTAGAGTATACTCACTCAAGCTTGAGTGAGACTCAATACACACATCAGAAATATTCTACATACGTAACACGACATCTATACCTATACCAATACCATTCCAATATATATATATATATATATATATATATATATATATATATATATATATATATATATATATATATGTCTACCAATACACCCATATACATACCATAAATCAATCACACTTACTATTAGTCAGGTAATACTCACATAGTTCAATCACTCTATATACCATAATAATAATACAGACATCAGCACCCTCATATTTATAATACCCTCCATAGTACAAACATTCACCGTATAGTCACACATAAGTAATGTATATTTTCACATCATAGCCTACTACTTATAATTAGTATACTAACACATCCACACATACATAATTAAGATGTGCAATAATCGTGTATACCTCACGGTACGCACGCATGCAACATCCCGCAAAAGCAAGCAATACCAATCAAAATTATAACCCTACTACCATATGTATATCACTTATATACTCATGCAACGAAACATAACTACCTACGTATAAGCACATTTCATATCCACATACGAGCACATACTCACACGTACTAACATACATGTCATATAATAGGCCTACTCACTTAACTATACGTACACCTATTATTATCACACCTAGCATACACATAGCTTTACCAATCATTTTATCTCAACCATTATAAGTATCTCTAACTACAAACGCTCCATTAGATATTCCAACGCTAACTCTTATATACACAGGCATCCCTAGTATAGTATAGCTATCCACACCAAAATCTATAACTACTAACACACAACAACTTCATACTATCACGAATAACTCCGAGTATATATATATATATATACCACACAATATGCAAGCATCAATATACTATGGGGGGTACACTCATTCAAGCCCACGTACACAACTTAGGTACGTGCACTACGACACCTCACAAAGGTCCAAGTGTCTACTAACAACTAAGAGTTGACACAGACCTTGACGGGCACTAAAGTCTAAGCAATAGAGGGAGGTCGAGGTCTAAAGCGTGACGAGGGAAAGATCGATAAGCACGAGTTCAGATAGGACGAATGCGAGGAGACGGCTTGGTTAGACGAAACATTGACTCAATGGTGATGTTTAGGTTGAGGGAAAGGGAGATGTAGTGATGCTTAAATAGGATACATGACAGAAAATAGGGTAAATAGCATAAGCTAAAATACGTGGAGTTTGAAAACTGACGTACTTCAAAAGTTGAAATCCCAGTCTGAAAAGAAATATTTGGAGATCGATAAAACGAGTTGTTCGAAATAAGTTTGAGTCGAATATTCATAATAAGAGAAAATGGTCTATTGGTTTAAAAAAATCATTATAAAAGGAAGTAAAATCATTTACACGAATATTAAGGACGCGGTTTAGAAAATTTTATATGTCAGTAATTTAATATAATGTTGTCAAAAGTTTTTGAAAGTCAAAGAATGAAATCAAGTAACGGAAGAATGTAAACTCATGTTAAATGCTTTCAAAACTTTAGGCTATGGAAAATTGAAAATAATCAATTTGAAACTACTTTTAGAGAATCAAGGTTTGCCACAAAATGAGAAACTGATTTACACAAGGTTCTTAATATACGAGCACAACAAGTCTGGTACGGATATAAAAATAATTGAAAGTATGTATGGTGCACGGAAAAAATAATATTAACTTAGTAGTAGAATTATCGAAATCGATAGCAAAGCTTTTAAAACCAAACTATGGAAGGTCCAGATTAGGAAATGGTTATGAAATAGTAATTTTACAAAATCTGAAATAAAGAAAACGATGAGCATAACATTGACTTGCGGGAAGCTGAAATCCCAAGTGACTTGAAAAGTATATGAATGGCATAAATCAGGAAGGAAAAATTATAAATCGAATTGGGCCATATAAAAGTACGGTTCAGAATTAAATTAATATATGAAAGGAAATATGTATTTTCATAGGTACAAAAGTGCAGGCTGAAAAAGTATTATAAACTATTATCCAAAAATTTCGACAAAAGTTTTAAAATTTTAAATCAACGAAGGAGCATGAAGTATATATATATATTAAAATTTTGAACAGATTTAAACTTAGTGGAAGAGAAGATTGAAAAATACCTTCAGAAGATTCAAGATTTGTAATGGGGATGTTCGAAGATTGACGACGATCGTCATGAGGCGATCCCGTGAATCGAGGCAAAGAAATTGGTCAGGTGATCAAAACATACATACGCCTAGGATATGAATCAGGAGAATCTACGGGGAACCCCTACGGTCGACCACCTAAAGACTAAGAACTAAGCGCTAAGACTTCTAAAGGCTAGACGGTAAAGAAATGCGTTCAGCTTGGTCCGAAATTGATGAGCCCAAGCGAACGACTAAAGGAAATTCTATAAGTCTAATATGGTTAGGGGTAGACATGAACCACTAAGGTAACTCCTACGACGATTAAATCGATTGCTGACAAGGAGTCTAACTAACAATCAGAGGCCTCTAACTAGCAAGCACAGACGACTAACTAAGTCTCTTACCACCTAGTGACATAGAAAAATGACTAGACTCGGGGCTTATGACTCGGATGTTGCAATTTATTTAATGGACATTCCGTTATTATCGTTGTTCCGTTAATTCGCAATTGCAAGACTAGACCTGCATGGGCCACCAACAAAACCTGTCACGCCCCGCTTCCCAAAAATATGGAGGCGAAGCGTGAGAAGGTCCGCTCAGACTTGAAGCTACGAAGCTGCAAGTCCGATAAGCGTCAATCAAATTTAAAACTGCAGGTCCTTGCAACGCGAACGAAACAAAGATAATAATAATGAAATGAGACAAAAGAGATATCTCAGAATATCCATAAAATAAGTTTCATCATCACAGAAAAAGCCACCAGGCTAAAAGAAAAGAGTCTAAAGGCCCAAACATGGCCAACAAAGGTACAACGTACAAAACAATGGTTCCTCGCACCGACGACTAACAACAAAGTCTAAAATAAAAAGAACTCAGCAAAGTCACCAAGAAATGGTCTCCGGTGTCCACAAAATTCCTCCTGGGCAATCATGGACTCGGACTCAGCGTCAGCAAAACGCCACGTACTCAGCAACGGTCTCTGGCTCAGGGTCTAACATGTGACACCCAAAAGAGCAAGGGGCACATGTCAGCAAGTCTATAAGAGACTTGTGCAAGGAAACTGAAAGTAGGCACAAGTAAAGCAACCTAGCAGTTCTAACATGAATGCAATGACATGTCAGTTAAAGTATGAGTGCAATAAGTAAAGTAAAGTAAGGTACGAGCATGGCATTTAAACATGGCATGGATGACAAGTATTACATGAATCATTCACAAGACAAGTACAAGACAAGGAAAGTAAGCACCTCGTGCACAGAGATTCCGCCTTCTGGCTAGAGGGCTGATCGGGCCACTCCTAAGCTCAGGTGATCGTTTATCCCTACCCCTCCACGTGTATCGAGCCAGGGCCTTACCCCCGAACGGGAATGCTCGCTTCTGGATCACGAGCCAGGAAGTGTTTTTAACAAGTATGGCATAGGGGTGCACCTAGCCGGACCGGGAAACCGGGCATTGGCTTTTGACCAACACATGAGGCCCGTTCCCCGGAAGTAGTTTTCAAGGAGTACAAGTATTGTAGCGTGTGCTACGAATGCAACAATCAACTGGAATGACATGTAAGATGCAATGCATGGCAGTTAAAAGTGCGTACAGGTAAGGAAAGTAAACGTGACAGTTTAGTATGCATGAACAACAAGTTTAAAGGGTTGGATCTAGCTTCGTTGTCAAGCCAGATCAATTAGGTGATGGATCTAGTTTCGTTGTCAAACTAGATCAAGTAGGCGTCTAGCCAGCTATCATTTCACTGACTAGTCTCTTTTACGCTTAAAACAAGGAAGTGGCCTAAAAACATGGCCCTACACAAGAGTTGGCAAGTTTCACTTGCCTGCAAGTACAACGTCTGAGAAACACCGTCCAAGAGAGTCCAAAATCACAATTATCCTACGTGCACAAGTCCACCGGCCTAAAGTCCATATTATTAATCTTGATTAGTGAATTTAAAACATTTAAAATACTTTAAAAATACTGATTTTAGTCTTGATTAGCATGCAATAGGTTGGGGGTCCTAAGGGTGCAAAGCGTTACCTCAACACGACGCGAAAGCTACACCGGCGTCGGGTAGCGACGCCGGGGGTTGGAATAAGAGAACGCGCTCCAAGTCCTGATTCCAATTTAGACTCCTCGCTGGAAAGTTCAGCGCATCAACCGGAGCAACGGTTCCAGATTCCAAAGCTAGTACGTGCGACGACGGGCTACGACGTGTCGCAACGTCGTACATGGTGAATCGTAGAAGAGGAAGCATCTAGGTAGGGCCCACAGTAGTCCAAGGGACCTATGGGGGACCCACAATACCTCTGGAGAACTTGGGGGGCCCACGGTGGCAAGCGGTGTGACGGGTGCGGGGTTGCGACGTTTGCTCTCGGTCGGACACAGCCAAATGTGGGGGAACGGCTCGGTCGGTGCGGGGGAACGGGCTTGTGCAGCTGCGGGTGCGGTGCGGGCCTTGGTGCTCTCGGTCGGTGCGGAGGGAGCGGTCGGTCGGGCACCTTGGATGCGGGGGAACGGAGCGCTGCAACGTTGCAACCGTTGCAACGTTGCGGGCTTCGGTGTTGGCGAGCGGGCGCCTCGGTCAGACACGGTGCGGAGCGGGAGCGGAGCGGAGCTTGGTGCGGGGGCTTGCAGCGATGCGGGGAGCGGCGATAGCGGGCGACAGCTCTCGGTCTGACCGAGAGACTCTCTCGGTCGGACACGGGGTGCAAGCGGAGGCGATGCGGAGCGGCTGTGCGGAGCTTGGTGCGGGCGGAGCAGCGGCCGGTGCGGGGAAAATGGGCATGTTCTCTCGGTCGGAGCGGGGGAAGTTCGTCGCAACGTTGCGACGATTCGTCGCAACGTCAATCTTGGGTTTTGGAAGTGGCTAGGGTTATTTTCTTGCGAAAATAGGTCTTTCTAAAGGTTGTTTATATAGTGTAGAGGGGTTGACTAGGTCTAGGGCTAATCCTAAGGGGATTAGGAGTTTAAAAATAATTTAAAATTCGTATCTCGCCCTCTCCAACTCACACAAGGATTTGCTGTGATCCAAATGAGCTGGAAATTGGCTCAAAAATTCTTTAATACATTTAAAACTCAAATAAATTTTATTTGGCCGAAATTAATTTAAAAATTAATTATTAAAAATATTTTAAACCTTGTTAAAAATATAAAAGTGGTCAAATAAACTCCAAAAATTATAAAATAAATATCGGGGTGATCGTGTTGACGAAAGTGAGCTAACTAAGAAGACGGATCTCAATTTCGACGTCGGACAACGAAACTAAAAATAGAAACGTCTCCCGTCAAAAGTGAAAATCGTCACGTCTCATCGAGTAAGATTAAATTGTGGGAAAACGACTCGAGAAATGTTGTTCCAAGATAGTGCCACTATTTAATACTCTCAGAGACGTTCACAACGTCATATCACACAAAAGTGTTCGCAACCAAACAAAGTCTAAAACAAACACGTGCATGGCCAAAAGCACGTGAACGAACAACGTACAACGAAAAGTGGTCGTTACAGCATGCAAATCTTCTCATTTAGCAATTTATTTCCAACTTCTAGCTTAATTATATTTTGTTTAAACATGCTAATATCTTTAAGTAAAGTAGAGCAATTAAGATATTCAGTTTCAGCAGGCATGCTAGATTTTCCCTTTTTCAAAGAGCTAATAGCAGAATTACATGCAACAAACATTGCTTTTATCTCATCAACTTCTAATGACATATTATAATTGTCCTGTTGCAATTCAAAATTAGCACATTTAAATTTTTCTACATGGGATTCAAGTAACTCTACATTTGATTCTAAGCTTTGAATTTCATTTTGCATTTCTTTAAAAATAGTCATAAATTCAGCTCTGGTGCAAGTTTGTACCTCATCAAGTTCTCCCATCAGGCAAAGGGAGGAGTGTGTAACTTCCTCTTGAGATTCATCCTCGTTGTCCATATCCCATGTTAGCACTAGAGATTTTCCTTTTTGATCCGCAACGTTGTTCTTTGATTGAGGGCATTGCTTCATTAAGTGGCCCTGCTTTTTAATTTAAAACATATAATAGGATCAGTAGTAGTCTGCTCAGAAAATTTATTTGCAGAATTAAACTTGTTAGAGCGATTAAACCTTTTTAGCATCTCTAATCTTACATTGCATGTTCTGATATATTTCTTGAAGCTTCTCACCAAAAATGCATCCTCCTCATCTCCATCTTCATCATCCTTAGCCTGAAGGGCTAGTGCCTTTGAAGTCTTGATTTCATCTTTCTCTCTAAGTTCAATGCTCTTCAGCTCCAGCTCATGGGATATCAGGGTCCATATCTGGTTTTCCACTTTCATCTGCGTTAAATCCCTTGCTTCCTGAATAGCTTTGATTTTGGGACGGAAGGTGCTAGGCAGCACTCTTAAGATCTTTCTGATTTGCTCCAAACTCAAGTATGGCTTTCCAAGATAGGTGGATTTGTAGACGATGTCTGTGAACCGCGCAAACATCTCATTAATTGACTCTGATAGAAGCATGCGGAAGCTTTCATATTCAGTGCTGAGCAGCGCAAGTCTGGACTCCTTAACCTGCGATGTACCCTCATGAGTCACCTCCAGAGTATGCCAAATTTCATGTGCAGTTTGACATTGAGATATACGGTTAAACTCGAATTTATCCAAGGAACAAATCAGAGCATTCATAGCTTTATTATTCAATGAAAAACGCTTCTTATCAAAATCATCCCACTTATCTTCTAGTTTTAGCATTTCATTATCAACAACTTTCATGGTGGGAGGTTTATAACCTTTTTCAACAATGCTCCATACGTCATAATCAACAGCAGCTAAGTAAATCCTCATCTTAGTTTTCCAGTAAGCAAAATCAACACCACTGATCTTAGGGGGACGGGAGATGGACTGACCCTCAGCGAAAGCAGAATTAGACATATTTATAGACATCTAGGCTATGTCCTCTAAACTGGCTCTGATACCACTTGTTGGATCTGGACCTACGCCTAGAGGGGGGTGTGAATAGGCTTATAAAAATATTCATGTAACCCACACGAAATCTCAGGCAGTTATTGCACAATCAATCAGACACAGAGCATAGAAAAGCAATCACATCATGCACATGCGATATACCCTGGTTCGGTCGTCCCAACAACCTACGTCAAGCCCCAAAAGCAATACTAGATTATTAAAGTTAACTGGTACAACCTATATCTAGAACACCAACTCTACACTCACCTGGCTCTTACTACCTGCACTTACCAAAGTGCCAAACGATAACAATCCTAGTAAAACTCTCTCTTGGCTAGTCCCAACTAGTCAAGTCCCCAAACAGATAATAAAATAGTTCTACAAAGATCACAATGCCACAATCACAAATATAATCGGGTATAAAGTTTAGAATCGTTTAGTTGTGACGGTATTGGTGTCTCTGTCGTTCAGCATATGGTTAGAGGCAGTCTAACAAGAAGTAGTTGTCAATCTGAAGTCCCAATCTGAAATCAAACTTTTTCTCTGGAATTTTGGCTCTGGTTTCCGTGGATCAGCAACATGAGAGACTTCTGTGGTTTGTTCTCTGTGCGATATGTCAAGTCGAATCTGTGCAGAGAAGAAAATTGTTTGATGACATGCGTTGGTAAGAAGGATCTCCACCTGCTCTTTGTCTCTTGATTAACCTTTCAATCAAATCTTTGTTCTCTCTCTTTAACAATTAGCTGGCCACAACTTTTTGTGTTTATTTTTTTAACAGCACTTTCGCATCTACCTCTTGTAGGCTATATTATATGGATGCAAACCTAATTCATGTTGTGTCATTTTACCGAAATGCCCTTTACCCAGCTTGTTTTTGGACACAACCTGGTCCTAGCTTGGACGCATCATGTGCCAAATGAATTGTTGCTTGATAGTATTTTCAACAATGCCCCTCTTAAAATGCTTTTGGATGCATATCCCTGCAAAAGACAAGAACAAAATAATTGGGAATGAGAAGTCAAAAATAATGTAAACACTACACCCATTATGTATTTCTCTCTCTAAATTATGTGACTACTACTGCTGAAAATGACAAGAAAAAGTCTACAGAGGAGCCTCAAGCTATTGAAGAAAAGGAGGCTTCGCCATCTAATTCACCTACTAGCGCTACGGCACCGACAGACGTTACTACTACTTCCAATAATTCTATTCCAAAGGATGCCGCAAAAGACAAGGCAAGCCGACCTCCACCTCCATATCCTCAAAGGTTGGCACTAGCGAAGATGGAGAAGAAATACGCAAAGTTCTCCGAGCTCCTCAAAGGTATACAACTGAACATCCCCTTTATGGATGCTATCACTGAAATCTCCACATAGGCCAAATTCTTAAATGATCTCATTATGGGGAAGCGTAAACAAGAAGAGGTGAAGCTCTTAGACAATTGCACCTCAGTTATTAAGAACCATCTACTGAAGAAGTTGCCGGATCCCTGGAGTTTCACGGTGCCGTACTTCGTTGGCGGCACCCCTATTAGCAGAGCGTTGATCGATTTAGGAGCGAGCATTAGTTTCATGCCACTCTCCATCTTTAAGAGGCTAAATACCGAGACGGAGCTTAAGTCTACTGATATGAGCATTCAATTGTCAGACCACTCTATTACTTATCCGGTGGGCATCGCATGCGACATCCTTCAAATTCTGCCCGGGCGATGCATGCCGATAGATTTTGTTATTATGAACATGCCGGAGAAAGGTTGTTCGCAGATCATTTTGGGTCGTCCATTCATGGCGACGGCCGGTGTTTTGATTGACGTCCGTGAGGGGACGCTATCTTTGAACGTGGAAAATATTGATGTCCAATTCCGCTTACAAAAGCCTATGAGGGAATGCCCACCGTCGGAAGACGCTAATTAACGTGATCTCTTGAAGGACGAGACTACACATGAGCATACCTTGGAGGAGATTACCAAAGATCCAATAAAGATGAGCTTGGATGACGACGGCGACGTCGTAAAATACAAAGCGGTGGACGCCTATCTACGAGTCCTTGACGAAGATCCCCAGACATACACTTGCGCCATCAAGAACAAGAGGCTGCTATCTCCTTGGCCGCTGAGGGCCAACATGAAAAGGCTCACCAAATACCGTCGCACGAGAATATTGGAAAGCATGACGGGCGTATTTTGTATGCACCCAATATCATTCGTTGAAAAATCTTGAGGGAGTCAAGCTTACGACTTAAAACAAGCGCTTATCGGAAGGCAACCTGACTTTCTTTTCCTTAATTTTTGCTTTCTTTTTGTTTTTTTCCTTATTCAAAAACAAAAAAATACGTTTTTAATTCTAAGAAAATACAAAACCATAAAAATTTGATGAGTTCTCCCTTCTACAGGTTGAACAATGAGGAGCGCGCGACAAACGATGAAAAGAAGGAGAAGGAACCAAGGGAAGAGCACCTTAGAGAAACACAAGCTTGGGGGAAGAGTTACAGGTGACTCGGCCGAATAGCTACCCTACTCGGCTGAGCTGCATGGAATTGGAGAAAACAAGCAAAAACAGGCTCTGGAAGTTAATTGCGACTCGGTCGAGTAGCCCCTACTCGGTCGAGCTACAGTACGAGCTGCAGAAAGCTGGAGAAGAAGGCAAAAGTGGCTCTGGAAATTAATTCCGACTCGACCTAGTAGCACCCTACTCCGTCGAGCTACAGATAGAGCCCAAAAAGGTGGAATAATAGCACTCTGTTTCTAATTCGACTCGACCGAGTAGCTACCCTACTCGGTCGAGCTACAGGGAAGTCCCCAAAAGTGCTAAAAGGGTGCTCTGGAAAGCTTAATGGACTCGACCAAGTAGCTACACCACTCGGCCGAGCTGTAAGGAGAGCAAAAGAGAGCTGAAAACATCACTCTATTTTAATTCAGCTCGACCGAGTTGAGTAAGTAGCTTGGTCGAGCACTAGGGCAAAATTTTCGAACTTATATTCTTATATTTTTAATCTTTTCTGCTCGAGCGAGCAGCTATCGTAGCTCGGCCTGAGCAGCGACTCAATCAGCTAGGCCCCATATTCAAACCGACCTCGACTCGACTTATACTTATTCGAATCAACTCGGGCCAAAACCTAATCCTACTCGAAATTAATTCCCACCTTATCCCGAGCTGCCCCCAGACCTAACTCTACTCGACTGGACCGCTGCCGATGTCACCGCCCCGCTCCGCCCGAGCGCCACCATCGTCGATGACTCGGTCCGCCCACCTCCCTCCCTCTCTCTCTCTCTCTCTCTCTCTCTCTCTCTCTCTCTCTCCCCCCCCCCACAATCTCTCTCTTTGTCTCTCTCTTTATCTCTCTCTCCGCCCCAAACACCCCCCCTCCCATTGCTTCGGCCATCGACCGGAGCGGCACCACCGGCGCCGTCTCACGCCGGCGGCGCCACCATCCACACTTCTTTGCCCTCTCTCTTCCTATCTCCCCCTACCCATCCCCCTCTCTTTTCCCCAACCCCCTCACCCCACCCTAGCTCCGGTAATTAGTCGGTGGGACACCCCTCTCCCCCCTTCCATCTTCCACACCCCCTCTCAACCCCCCCTTCTCTTTTCCATAAACCCCCTGCCCCTTGCTCCGACCACCCGTTGGAGCTGAGCGCTTGCACAGCCACCCGAGCGCCCCGACCGAGCACACCCTGTGCTCGGGCCGAGCAGCCCCCCACTACCCCCTCCCTCATCCATCTTCCCCCCATCTCCCCCATATCCGAATCACCCCCGCCCTAATTTTTCCTATTTTTTGATCTTCAAACCGGATTATTTTCGCAAATGCCTAATCTTATTTTCATATCCTATTGCAGGTACACTTGGAGTTGCTTCATGGATCTGAGGAGCTTGGTTTGGATCAGCTTGGGGGATAGCTTGGATTTAAGGCATCGCACGTGAGCACTACACTTTCACTTTCGCACCTACACTCGGATATCGGTATACTCCTTCCATTTTTATTTTATATACCGTAGCTAGCCGTCTGCACCATTTGCACGATGCCTCCTCTCCTTCGACCGGGAAAGCCTCAGAAGATGAAGGCCACCACTGGGCCCTCCTCTTCCCGGCCCGCACGACGCCACGATGTTCACCTTCACCCTCACCCGAGCCGTACTTGGACGATGTGTCGTCCTCGTCTGACTCGTCACGATCCACCACACCTGTGCCTCTAGCCATAGAGGCACCACACACCACACACCCTACCACTCCTACTATCCCCACCACCACTGCTCCACCCCGTCCCGTTCTACCACCATGCACCCTGAGGACGTACGGTATCGTCTTCAGGGACGATGCTCACTGCGAGCATTTCCTAGCCATATCACACCGCACCATCGTCCCTACTCGCTTCACTCACATCCCCACCCTCCAGCGCCTTGGACTCCTGCAGGGTGTCCACAGGATTTACCAGGTCATTGGTTTTGACCGCCTCCTACCCATTCACGCCCACCCCTTAGCTCTTGCACCACGAATGCACGCCTTTCACACCCTCTCAGCCTGAGGCATGCCTTTCACACCCTCTCAGCCTCGCTCTCCACTTTCCAGCAGTCTGTGGAGATGGACCTCTGTCACGACCCCTCCACTGGGATACCCAGAAAGACAAGGTACATGACGAGAACTAAAAACGTATCACTATCTTACTATATACACTACATCAATTACTATACACACATCTTAATATATACCAGTATACGAGTACTACTACTATGGACACATACATCAATAGGCATTCCCTAGGTATATAGGCACTAAGGTCTTTACAACCTCATAGCCATTCTTGACATTCTTAGGTATCGGCGTGCACCCACTATTATACTTGCACCAGCCCCTCCTCCCAGGCCAGACCCTATCCCTTCTGCACCTCCTGCACCGCTCACTGTGTCCCACTCTCAGGCTTCTGCAGGTCCTGTCACTTCTACCCTTGAGCCGGATGCACCTCAGTTGGAGACTTCCGTTGTCGATACACATGTTTCCACACCTGTCGACACTCCAGCTTTTGCAACTCTGTCTGAGCATGTTGTCTCTTCTGTTGCTTCACCGGCCGACACACCTGTCGAGCCTTCACCTTCGTTGCCCGATGTTTCCATTTCTAGTCCTCAGCAGTCGGACCCATCATCACCTCCAGAGGGTGATGCCGCTGCTTGATCTTTCCATTATTTTTGCTCCTGTCACCCCTATCCTTTTTGTGTCCATCTGTCTCTTTGGGGCCCTGACCTTCCATAGCCTGGGGGATGACACTTTTTGCACCACCCGCATACATTCCATCATTTGCATATATCCACTTGCATCATGACATCATTTGCATCATCTGCTTGCTTGTTCATATCATTGCATCTTAGGCATTAGGACATGCACTTTTTCTTTTATTGTTCGCATAGTTTCGTTTTTTTATTTACCACCCGCCCACCCAGCCTCATTTTCCCTACTCAGCAGTGAGGACACTGCTGTGTTTAGATTGGGGGATGAACTCTATCGTTTTTATTTTTATTTTTTTCTGTTTCTTTCATTTTGCACCCTTTTTATTTTTCTTTTCCACCACTTTTTCACTGTTTCATTTTTTAGCATCATATTTTCTGTGATTTGGTATGCTTGCATGCTTGCTTTTATTTTAATTTCTCCGCCTTTCTTTTCCCCTTCTGCTAGATATATTCAGAATGATGATATCTCTCTTAGCTTTAGCAGCTATCACGATGCTATTACTTTTGCCATACTACTTAGAGCATTTCAGTTCTTACTATTTATGTGCTTGGGTATATATTCTGTTAACGATCTCTCTATATGAATGCATGAAATGAATTGAAACTGAATGTATACAGTAGTATCTAGTATGCTTATGTTGGATATGCACCGAGATTCACGCAGCTTCAGAATATTTGAAGCATCTGCTTTGTTATCTTTTTCACCTTCTGTTGCATGCCTACTATGATTGTATGCCTTATCACATGACTTCATTATTCGTTGAAATGAATGAAAATATCTGTGCTTGCTTATGGGTTTAGTTGGAGTATTATCTTATTGAACCATTGTTCACATCTTATAAGTGAACCGAGTGATTATATTATTTCCTTCTCCACGTATCTTATTATTCTCTACATGTCACTTGGGCTCACCCTCTTAGCAGCTACATATACTGCATCCTATTCCCAAAAATCCCAAAAGAAAAAGTTAGCTTCAAAAAGCCCAAAAAGCCAAAAAAGGAGCCAAAACATATGTATATCCCATTGCTCCTATGAAAAAAGTACTTCATATATCCTATTACTTAGAGCTACACAAATACTTGGGAAAAAAGCCACAAAATTCCTTTATTATCCCTTTGATGTGATGTCTCAAGCTAAGCTTGGGGGTGAATCCATTTGATTATACGAGTGAGTATGCCATTAGAGTGGAGTTGTGCACATTTTGGGGACATTTGATAATGCTCAGACTTTGCGAAATATATTGGCTATGGAGATTTTTCATAATTTGAGATGAATATATGAATGCCATGATCCTTATTCTATTCTCTGTTGCATGCTTGGTGTGGCTCTTATATGCTTCATTTATCTCTATTGATTGAAAAGTGCATCGCCAACATGTGTATACTAGATTCTATGAATTGCATGATGTGGATATGAATAGATTGCATGAATTTAGAAAATCCATTCCTTTGTTCTTAAATGCTTGCAAGCAATATGTTTAGCTAAGATATGAAATTATTATTAGCATGTGATCTATTTTCGAAGTATTGTGATATGTCGCTGTGGCTTGAGATCTGACCGAATACTTTAGCACTCCCCTCCATCTTCCATTCTTTTTCTATTTTTTATTTTTATCACCAAGTGAGCCTCGTTTTCGTCTTCTTCGAGGACGAGTAAGAGGTAAGCTTGGGGGATTTTGATGTGTCCATATTTTACATGTTTTTATCGCATCATTTTATGTCATATTCGCCTCCAAAATTCATTTTTTCATATATTATCATGCTTCTAACTCCATATTCGAGTTTTGTATAGCTTTTTTGATTTTCAGAAGTTTTGGAGCGAATTGGAGCTATTTTGGGACATAGGCACATCTGGCACGTCAGAGACATCATTGGTAAGGTTCCATGAGAGTTCGCCGAGGAATGGAAGAAGATTGGAGGAGAAGAGGAGAAGAGAACGAGAAATGGCAAAGTTGAGATCAGTTTCCCAGGTGACTCGACCGAGTAGCATCAGCTACACGGCCGAGCTGACACGCTGAAATCGTACAGGAAATGGCTTAGGCCTTCTCGACCGAGCAGACATCCGACTCGACCCGAGTCGCACCAAACAGATTAAGATTTTGAGCTTCTCTCCTAGGCATCCCAGCTCAACCGAGCAGCAAAGCAACTCGACCGAGCAACTCACCTATTCGACCCGAGTCGTAAAGAAACAGAGCGGTGTTTTGAAGGAAGTTCAGATCTACTGTAGCTCGACCGAGTATGGGGCTACTTGACCGAGTAGCCCGTATCAACCAGACACAGAAGCAGCAGCAAGGAGAGCCTGTAGCTGACTCGACCGAGCAAGCTCCTCTACTTGGTCGAGTAGTTGGCGCAACCAGCCTAGTTTATGGGCCCAAGTGCCCAGATTTTCTGAGATTTTTTGGGATCTTCCCCTAGGTATTTAAGGATGTCTTTAGCTTTATTTTTGGAAGAGGAAACTTCAGAGAAACTCCTAGTTTAGTTTTTATTAGGTTTTTGAGAACTTGTGCCGTCACTATTTTGTATGAAGTAAAGCTTGGATTTTTATTGCTATTTCGTAAAAGGAAACTTGTCTTCTTAATTCTCTTTAGATTGCTATTGCTTCTCGACGCGTTGGTAACAATTCTCTACACTTTCAATTGCTTTTTGATGTTTTTCATTGTCATGATGAATTCTACTGCATCTATTAAATATTTTATTGTTATTTCTATGATGTGTGAGTAGTTTTATCTAGGGCTAATGGATTAGCCCATGGATTTTAGGATTGAGATGCAAAGTTAGGATTTTTATGTTGTGTTGGAATAAAAGGAAAGTATTTTGGTTGATCTTGCAAAATTTGTAAGAGAACTCGTACTGAGATCGTGCCCATAGTTGGTGGAATCGATTGGCTTAAGGAGTATCCTATAGGCTTAATTAGGGAGTTAGTAGATTCAATTGGGACTCGTGACCATGCCCGGCTCGTATCTTGATGGGATCCACCGACGAACTATATTACTAATTAATGGCTACCGCCATTGCATTAATGTGAGCCACCAAAATACATTGAAGCTCTAACCTACGAGAGTGGCATGAGCCGAGAGCATTCCGTCCACGATAGTGGCATGAATATTTGTTAGTTCTTGGGTTCAAGAATAACACTGTTTTGATGATGATCAATACATTATGTTAGTGTGCTAATCAATCTTATGTTTTAGTCTTAGTTTATCTTAATGATTATATGTTGATGAGACAAAGTATAATGCTTGGAGGATATTACAAGGGTTATCTTAAAGACCTCCAAGAGTGATGGAGTGCTCTAGCTTGGATGAAGTCATGAATATCATCAAATGAAGCCAAAGCTTGGAGCATGATGATGGATGGACATCTAGAGAAGCAATGTCAAAGCTTGGAACTTGATGAAGGGAAGCTCATCAAGGGGTGCCAAAGATTGGAGATGATTGGGAGCATCAAGGTATCATGAGCTTGAAGACTTAGACTCTAGGAGATGTAATATGTAATCCATGTAATTTCTATTACTTGTATTTCTCTTTTTGAGTCTAGGATAATTGTAATGCCTTGATAGATGGTCATACTCTCATGCATATGCATTTAACCATCTTAGTGATTCTTAGGATTATCATAGATATCATCCCATTAGGTTCACCATGCCTTAAACTCTTACTGGAGTTTTTGGCTCTCCCACAGTCAACTGATGAAGGCAAGACAGTCGATTGGATGACATCCAAGCGACTGTTCAGCCTTCTACAGCCGACTGGTATGCACAGCTCAAGTCAACATTTTTATTGACTCTTCTTGAGCTTTTCGCATCAGTCGACTTATGTTCAATTTACAGTCGCATGTGTCTCTACAGTCGCCTGTGAATTGGTCGACAGTCGACTATGTGCATCTTGCATTTTCTGGTCTTCATCCTAATTTGCAGGACAGTCGACTGATGAATTTTTTACAGTCGCCTGTATATTTACAGTCACCTGTGAAATAGCCATCAGTCGTCTGAAAGGCGTAAATGCGATTGCATCTCTCTCTATTTTATTTCCATCACTGCAGCAATCGCCTTATAAAGGATATATAGTCGACTTACTGTTTTACAGTCGCCTGTGTAGTTGGTGAATCTGTTGAAACCACAAATCTAAATCAAATAGAGTAACTACGAATAAAATCTAAGCACTTTAATAGTGATGGTGAAGGTGGTATGAAAAGTGTGGTGATGGAATTGTCACGTGTGATCAATGCAAACAACGAAGTCTAATTCGTGAAAAATAGATATAAAAGGCATGTACATGGCATGGGTTCATTAGGATCAGCGAATCGTAAGCTTTGGTTGATCAATTATAACACAACGAAACCTCCTTTTGGGAGCGAATCGTCGGAAGATATCCTTTTGGGAGTTAACGCATCAATTCTAATAGAATATTGCTAAAGTTATAAACGTATATATAAAGTATGAAGCTCTCTTTTGGAGAGATCAAATCTCACCCTTGTGGGGTGATCATCTACTAGAACAATTCTTTTGGAATACGAATTAGTAGATTTAAGAGCGACGATTAAAACTTTAGCAAATACAACGATTAAGCGCAATAACACAACCAAAGAATACGATTAACATCACCTAATTAATCCATACCATGCACATAAAATATTTAGCTACTCATGGTGCAGAAATACACAATTTTCAGATTCAAATTCATAAGTTTCATAGCAAAATACGGAAGTTTAGAGGCAAAATACAAGCTAATACACCCAAATACAAGCTAAAGTTGAAGAGAATATCACCAAATCTCTCTGAAAAGTCTTCAAAACTCTCTGGAAATTAGAAACAAGGCTCTGGAATTTTACAGAATTTTTTCAGGAGAAATTACGGCTTCTAAGTGCTCCAATACGCCAATTATACGCCCAAAAACCCTAGAATACGCTTAAATAATAAGATTGCGGGTTTATTGGGCTAAACGGGTTCAAACCCGCACAGTAATCAAACCCGGAATGATCTGAGCCGCTGATCTGGAGCGGGGCATTTTGTGGCCGTCCGATCAGCTATCAAAAATGCGGGATTGCGCTCCCGAGTGACGCGTGTCCGCCAAAGTTTGCGCCCGCTGCCCGCTAACGAAATCGAATTCGCTTCGGATTCGTCGGGGCCGTTGGATCGAATTTGTGCGTTCGAGATCGAGCCGCGTCGCCGCTTACGCTTATCATCTGATCCTTACATCGTAGCCGTCCGAGCAAGCGGAGAGTCGCTGCGATGGCGACACGTGGGCAGATAACTCCGCTGCTGCGTCGTTCGAGCGGGCTGAAGCACAGCCGTCAGATCATCATCGCACGGCCCATGCTGTGCCGCGTCGTCAAATCGTAGAGGAGCGCTGTAGGCCATTAGATTAGCATCCGACGGTCCAAGACCTTCCACGTGGCGCGTATTCGAATCTCATCTGGGCTGTTGCGAGCCGTTGGATGAAGCGGGGAAGTCGGAGATCGTGCCACGTGGCAGCACCCCATTGGCTGGCGACCGTATAATACGTATTTCTTGCGTATTTCTCCATTTAAATTGTATTCTGCATTCAAAAAATCATAGAAATTAGCACAGATCTCAGAAAAATACAAATAAATATTCGTTGGAATCGTGAGATCGAGACGATGCTAAGAAAAATATAAAACATACAGAAATACTTCGTTTAATTGCTGTTTTGTGCTCAAATAGTGTGTTTTCTCTAATAAATAAATGTGTAGAAAATACGTATGTAATAGAGACCAATGTAGAATCACATGAGCACAAAATAGGGCTAAATGGGGGGTTAAATACGCAATATTGAACCCAAATCACACCCCCCAACTAGCGTTTTGCTAGTCTCTAGCAAAAAGAGCGATTAAAAATACGCCTAGATCACCTTATCAGATCTCAAATCTTTCACCACCATACTACAACGACAAAAGAGATAACCAAACACTAATATCAATATTTCACACTCATCAAGTAATGGTACTTGTGGGTTTTCAAAAATAAAAGTCAAGCATCTCAAATGGTTATAAAATAGACTCAAATTCACTATCAATTACTTCATAGCTCATAGTACACAAAATCAATGGCCCACACCGTTCAATCAAATATTTTAACTTGGAGCGTAGATGGTTCATGCAAAGCAAGCATCAAAAGTAGGATGGTATCAAGACATACACACGTCAATCTCGATTCATAGGAACTCACACCACATCTTGTGTTTCCTTTAAGCTTTGGAAGTTTTCTTGCCTCGCTAATCATGCACACTTATTCTCTATGTTCTTTCACTTTTCTCCATAGTTCCGCGTAACGCGCATCAAGCAACATTCGCAGAAAAGTATATAACTTGGATCGCTCCATCAAATAATTGAGGTTCCGGTCAATGGCTCCCAAATCAGACGATTATAGGGCATTAGGCCAAGAAGGACCCCTCGGACTGTACTACTCAAGCCAACCAAGTTATTTCTTTAATAGCACATTCATTCATCATTTTTTTTTTCTCATTCATCTCATTTTTTCTTCTTTTGTGTGTGCATAAACAACTTGGCAATATAACTTCCTATTCTTTAATTGTTCACAAGAATGGGTATCCTAATCATTTCAAATAACGTGGTACGTTTTTCTACCCAAAACCACACCAAGCATGCAAATGGCAATGAATACGAGATAAAGAACAATGCTCCAGTTAATTTATGAATTATTGGCACATGAATTTTGGTGTGTTCCAATGAAAGCATACCACTTGCTAATCCATAATTTCTAGATTCATTAAGTCGTCAATTAATCTTGCCATTGAGATGTGTAAAAAGAAATTCACCACAAGCACTCACATTCATGTAAAATGAGATTGAAATGTTGAATAATAGTGGTGGAGAAAATAAATCACGAGTGTACGGTGGTGAATAAATATCGAGAAATTTCATCACATGAGGGTCATTTCTAGGTAGAGATAGATTTTGGTGATATTTCTTAACTCAAAATTTTTTTTTTTTTCAATGCAAAAAGGGAACAAAAAAAAATAAAAATAAAATCCTAGAAGAAAAAGAAAAAGAAAATAAAAATCCAAAGAAAATAAAAAGAAAATAAAAATCCTAAAAGTTATTTCCCTCCCCCCAACTTAAAATAGACATTGTCCTCAATGTTAGGAAGAGGGAATCATGGAAAGAACACACCTGATTAGTTCCCACCCGAAGGTGGGTCTGTGAGATCCATGGTGCTCGCTTCCTTGGTCCAAGGCTCGTGAAAATGTTTCAATCTCTGGCCATTCACCTTGAACTCGCTTCCATCTTTCTCATTTAGTAAGAGCACAGCGCCATGTGGGAATACTTCTTTGACGACGAAAGGTCCATACCACCTAGAGCGAAGCTTCCCAGGAAAGATGTGCAGCCTGGAATTGTATAGGAGTACTTTTTGGCCTGGGGTGAACTCCCTCCTCAAGATCATCATGTCGTGGACGGATTTCATCCTCTCTTTTGATATTTTAGCGTTGTCGTACGCATTTCTCCTCAATTCCTCCAGCTCCAACAATTGCAACCTGCGAGAAGAAAAAGAGACATCAGTATCAAAATTCATTTTCTTTATAGCCCAATAAGATCTATGCTCTATCTCAACAGGTAAATGACAAGACTTCCCAAAAACTAGACGGTACGGTGACATCCCCAAAATTGTTTTGTAGGCCGTCCTGTAGGCCCACAACGCTTCAGGTAAGCGCAAGCTCCAATCTTTCTTTGATGGATTCACCGTTTTCTGTAGAATTCCTTTGATCTCTCTATTTGCCAACTCTGCTTGGCCATTGGTTTGGGGGTGATACGGAGTAGAAACTTTATGTGTGACCCCAAACCTCTTCATTAAAGTAGCGAACATGCGGTTGCAAAAATGAGACCCTCCATCACTGATCAAGGCCTTTGGCACTCCAAACCTAGAGAAAATGTTCTCTTTAAGGAACTTAAGCACAACGGAAGTGTCGTTCGACCTGCAAGGAATAGCTTCCACCCATTTAGAAACATAATCAATACAAACCAAAATATAAGCATATCCAAATGAAGGTGGGAAAGGTCCCATGAAGTCTATGCCCCAACAATCAAATATTTCAATCTCTAAAATGGGGTTCAGAGGCATCATGTTACGTTTAGTAATTCCCCCTAATTGTTGGCATGCAGCACAAGTCTTGCAATAATGAAATGTGTCTTTAAACATAGATGGCCAATAAAAGCCACATTGCGAGATTTTTGCCACAGTTTTGTTCGCTGAAAAGTGTCCACCACATACTCCATCATGGCAAAATTGTATCACACTGGTTATTTCATGATCAGGAATGCATCTCCTAACAATTTGGTCACTACAATATTTATATAAGTACGGATCATCAAAGAAGAAATATTTTACCTCGTACTTGAACCGTTTAAAGTCTTGAAGAGACCAAGTGTCAGGGGTCTTACCAGTTACCAGATAATTAACGATATCAGCATACCATGGAGAGGTGGAGACGCTATAAAGATGCTCGTCGGGAAAGGAGTCCTTCAAAGGCACATCTGCTGAATCAAGGCCTACTGTCAATCGTGATAAATGGTCAGCTACTAGATTCTCCACGCCTTTCTTGTCCTTGATTGTGACATTGAACTCCTGCAACAATAAAATCCATCGTATCAATCGAGGCTTAGCATCTTTTTTAGACAACAAATATTTTAAAGCAGAGTGATCAGTATATATCAAAATTGGTGATCCTAAAATATAGCTCCTGAATTTTTCCAACGCAAAGACTACTGCCAGCAACTCCTTCTCTGTGGTCGTATAATTCCTCTGAGCGTCATTTAGTGTCTTGCTAGCGTAGTAAATCACCACTGGAACTTTGTCTTTTCTTTGGCCTAGGACTGCACCAACTGCGTAATTGCTTGCGTCACACATTATCTCGAATGGTAGGGACCAGTCTGGTACCTGTAAAATAGGAGCAGAAATCAGCAACTTCTTTAAAGTCTCAAAAGAAAGTTGACACTCAGGTGTCCAAATAAAGTCCACATTTAAAGTAAGTAAGTTGCAAAGAGGGCGAGATATTGCGCTAAAATCTTTGATGAACCGCCTATAAAATCCTGCATGTCCCAAAAATGATCTGATGTCCTTCACGCATTTAGGACTTGGTAGCTTCTCAATTACCGCTACCTTGGCTCTGTCTACCTGTATACCATCTTTAGAAACCAGGTGACCTAGGACAAGTCCCTCTGTGGTCATAAAATGACACTTTTCCCAATTCAATAGGAGGTTCTTTTCAATGCACCTGTCAAGAACAAGAGCCAAGTTAGCCAAACAATCATGAAAAGAGCTACCATATACTGAAAAATCATCCATAAATACCTCAACGATTTTCTCAACCATATCATCAAAAATACTGAGCATGCATCGCTGAAAAGTAGCTGGGGCATTACATAAACCAAACGGCATTCTTTTAAATGCAAAAGTACCAAAGGGACAGGTAAAAGTGGTCTTTTCCTGGTCCTCGGGTGCAATCTCAATCTGGTAATAACCTGAATAACCGTCTAGAAAGCAATAATATTCATGTCCAGCTACCCTCTCTAAAATTTGGTCAAGAAATGGAAGAGGGAAATGATCTTTTCTAGTTCTAGAATTCAACTTCCTATAGTCTATGCACATCCTCCAACCTGTGGTGGCTCTAACTGGGATAAGCTCATTATTCTCATTTTTAACCACGGTGAGGCCAGACTTTTTAGGAACAACCTGTGTAGGGCTAACCCACTTGCTGTCAGAAATAGGATATATAATGCCTGCATCCAATAATTTTAGTACCTCGCCTTTAACCACTTCTTTTAATGTTGGATTTAACCTACGTTGCATTTCTCTAGTGGGTTTGGCGTCATCCTCTAAATAAATGTGATGCATGCATACAATAGGGCTTATACCTTTAATGTCAGCAATGGACCAACCAATAGCACCTCTATGTTTCCTTAGCACATCAAGTAATGAGCTTTCCTGCTCTAAAGAAAGTTTAGAAGATATTACCACAGGGAAGCTGTTTTCATCGCCAAGAAAAGCATACTTAAGATAGTCAGGAAGTGGCTTCAACTCTGGCTTTGGATCCTCCACCTCAGATGAAATTTGAATTGATGCATTAGGTGGCAAAGCCTCGAACCTAGGCTCCCATACCGCATTGAGTTCCTTCACGTTCTCCTGCACAAAAGTCATGTCATCAGAATCACCAATAAAAGTCTCAACAATAGAAGCATCATCACAAAATTCAGAACAAATATAATCATCCACCAACGAATCAATCATATGCACCCTCTCAATCTCATCATCCACATGTGGCAACTTGCAAGTATTAAAAATATTCAAGTCCAAAGTCATGTTGCCAAAAGTTAATTTCAGTTGACCATCTCTACAATTTATTAAAGCATTGCATGTCGCTAGGAATGGTCTACCTAAGATGATAGGAGTAGCATTGGCAGTTTGGGGTCCCTGGATGTCTAGAACTATAAATTCCGCGGGGTAGTAAAATTTGTCCACCTGAACGAGGACATCCTCAATGCATCCCTTAGGAACTTTAATAGATCTATCAGCTAGTTGTAATATAACAGATGTAGGCTTTAGCTGTCCTAACCCAAGCTGCACAAAAATAGGATATGGCAAAATATTGACACTAGATCCTAAATCCAATAAAGCATTTCCAATTTTCTTAGTGCCAATGGTGCAAGTGATGGTGGGTGATCCAGGGTCTCTAAATTTAGGTGGTGTATTTTGTTGCACAATAGAGCTAACCTGTTCAGTCAAGAATGCTTTCTTTTTCACGTTTAACTTTCTTTTAACAGTGCACAAATCTTTCAGAAATTTAGCATAAGCAGGTATTTGATTAATAGCATCAAGCAATGGAATATTGATCTGGCACTTCTGAAAAATTTCACGAATCTCAGTTTGATACTTATCTTTGCTTTTCTGAAGTAGCCGATGAGGGTAGGGTGCTGCAGGTACATATGCTGCGGGCTCCTTCTCTTTAATGACGCTTTTGCTCACACCCACATCCGTGCTTTCTTCCTGCACCTCTTCTTGTTCTTTGATTCCCTCTTCTTGGATCTGAATTTCCTCTTCCTGCTCAGCTTGTCTGCTCGGTGGATCAGGCTTCTGAATCTCTTTTCCACTCCTCAAAGTGGACACCGCTTGGCAAGGCTTCATATTATTTCCTGCAGAAGAAGAAGAGCCCATATTAGGATTTGGAATTGACTGAGATGGGAGCTTACCTTTTTCTAATGTCGCTGTAAGCCTCGCCAAGCTCTCGCTCATCTGCTGATTCTGAGTCTGCTGAGCCTGAAATTGAGCCTGCTGCTGCTGCATCTGGGCTTGTTGCAATTGGATAAGCTGCTGAAGCGCATCGCCAAATGGTTGCATCTGCTGTTGTTGCACTGGCTCAGGGTCCCTCCTCTGGTTCCCACCTTGATAGTTGTTGTTGTTGTATTGAGGTTGTCGGAACAGAGGGGGAGCCTGCTGCTGCTGAGTCTGCTGATTGGGGCCCCAGTTCAAGTTTGGATTGTTGCGCCACCCCTTGTTGGAATTGAAGTTCTGGTAGTTCGAAGAAACTTGATTCACCCCAGTAGGATTTCCTAACATGCTCTTTAAGGCTGGAAGTGTAGGACAAGCACTAGTGTCGTGGCCACCAACGTCGCAAAGTGCGCAAATCTGCTCTATCTCGACTGCCTTGGCCTCTTTCAGATTCATGGCGTGAAGCTTGTTTGAGATCATGGCCTCCATCTTTGCCTCCAACGCATCCTCTTGCTTCAAATTATAAACTAGTCCTCGCGTAGGCTGGGATGGTGTAGAATGGCATCCTCTCTCATAGTCTGAAGTGGTGTCCCATGTCTGCGCATTTTCTGCTATATCCTCCAGGTACGTCCAAGCTTCGTCTGGCTCTTTATCAAAGAATCCTCCATTGCACATCATCTCTACAAATTGCTTCATTTGCGGCTGCAGTCCATCGTAGAAGAAGCCAATAATCCTGCTTTTGTCGAAGCCATTGTGCGGACATGCGAGCAGCAACTCATTGAACCTTTCAAATGCCTGGTAGAATGTTTCTTCGCTTTTCTGGGCAAAGTTCATAATCTGCCGCTTCAGTCCCTGTGTCCTGTGAATAGGAAAAAACTTCTTTAGAAATTCAGCCTGCAAATCAATCCATGTAGTAATAGAGCGTGATGGCAATGCATTCAACCAATTCTTAGCTTTGTCTTTCAATGAAAATGGGAACAGTTTAAGATATATCGTATCCTCGCTAGTTTTCCCATCAAAGCATGTCAAGCAAACCTCCTCAAATCCTTTAATATGAAGATATGGATTTTCCTTGTCTAACCCATGAAAGGTGGGTAAGAGTTGGATCACCCCAGGTTTAAAATTGAAAGAATTTGCATCGGCAGGTAAAACAAAGCATGAAGCAGTGCTAGTCCTAGTGGGTCGAAGTAAATCTTTTAAAGTCCTAGGTACTCCAGGTTGCACGTTATTCTCGTTATTGTTGCTAAAATTTTCATCCATATTATTATTAGCCATATCAAAACGTCGAGTCAACCTATGTGTCCTAGGAGTCCTATGCCACATACACTAGCAAAAATTTTTTTTTTTTTCTTTTTTTTTATATGAAAGCAAACAAAAAAATATATATACAATAAAGTGGAAGGATCTCACCGAAGGTCCTCTGAATGAAATAAACCGTAGTAACAAACCGTTCTCCCCGGCAACGGCGCCAAAAACTTGGTGGGCTCCGAAAGGTGCTTCTCTCAAGCGCAAGAGTCCGTTCAAGTAGTAAATCTGGGAGTCCAGATGTCGAATCCTCGGGAGAATCTGTTGAAACCACAAATCTAAATCAAATAGAGTAACTACGAATAAAATCTAAGCACTTTAATAGTGATGGTGAAGGTGGTATGAAAAGTGTGGTGATGGAATTGTCACGTGTGATCAATGCAAACAACGAAGTCTAATTCGTGAAAAATAGATATAAAAGGCATGTACATGGCATGGGTTCATTAGGATCAGCGAATCGTAAGCTTTGGTTGATCAATTATAACACAACGAAACCTCCTTTTGGGAGCGAATCGTCGGAAGATATCCTTTTGGGAGTTAACGCATCAATTCTAATAGAATATTGCTAAAGTTATAAACGTATATATAAAGTATGAAGCTCTCTTTTGGAGAGATCAAATCTCACCCTTGTGGGGTGATCATCTACTAGAACAATTCTTTTGGAATACGAATTAGTAGATTTAAGAGCGACGATTAAAACTTTAGCAAATACAACGATTAAGCGCAATAACACAACCAAAGAATACGATTAACATCACCTAATTAATCCATACCATGCACATAAAATATTTAGCTACTCATGGTGCAGAAATACACAATTTTCAGATTCAAATTCATAAGTTTCATAGCAAAATACGGAAGTTTAGAGGCAAAATACAAGCTAATACACCCAAATACAAGCTAAAGTTGAAGAGAATATCACCAAATCTCTCTGAAAAGTCTTCAAAACTCTCTGGAAATTAGAAACAAGGCTCTGGAATTTTACAGAATTTTTTCAGGAGAAATTACGGCTTCTAAGTGCTCCAATACACCAATTATCCGCCCAAAAACCCTAGAATACGCTTAAATAATAAGATTGCGGGTTTATTGGGCTAAACGGGTTCAAACCCGCACAGTAATCAAACCCGGAATGATCTGAGCCGCTGATCTGGAGCGGGGCATTTTGTGGCCGTCCGATCAGCTATCAAAAATGCGGGATTGCGCTCCCGAGTGACGCGTGTCCGCCAAAGTTTGCGCCCGCTGCCCGCTAACGAAATCGAATTCGCTTCGGATTCGTCGGGGCCGTTGGATCGAATTTGTGCGTTCGAGATCGAGCCGCGTCGCCGCTTACGCTTATCATCTGATCCTTACATCGTAGCCGTCCGAGCAAGCGGAGAGTCGCTGCGATGGCGACACGTGGGCAGATAACTCCGCTGCTGCGTCGTTCGAGCGGGCTGAAGCACAGCCGTCAGATCATCATCGCACGGCCCATGCTGTGCCGCGTCGTCAAATCGTAGAGGAGCGCTGTAGGCCATTAGATTAGCATCCGACGGTCCAAGACCTTCCACGTGGCGCGTATTCGAATCTCATCTGGGCTGTTGCGAGCCGTTGGATGAAGCGGGGAAGTCGGAGATCGTGCCACGTGGCAGCACCCCATTGGCTGGCGACCGTATAATACGTATTTCTTGCGTATTTCTCCATTTAAATTGTATTCTGCATTCAAAAAATCATAGAAATTAGCACAGATCTCAGAAAAATACAAATAAATATTCGTTGGAATCGTGAGATCGAGACGATGCTAAGAAAAATATAAAACATACAGAAATACTTCGTTTAATTGCTGTTTTGTGCTCAAATAGTGTGTTTTCTCTAATAAATAAATGTGTAGAAAATACGTATGTAATAGAGACCAATGTAGAATCACATGAGCACAAAATAGGGCTAAATGGGGGGTTAAATACGCAATATTGAACCCAAATCAGTAGTCTTCTACAGTCGACTGTCCTAGCTCAGATTATATCCGTTGGGATTTTTCTATCCGTTGAACAGTCTGTCACTTGTTCATCAGTCGACTGTCTATGCCGTAAACTGCCAAAATCTAGCCGTTGCAGATTTCTTCCCTTTGGGTTTTTGGTTGGTTTTATAGGTTCTTCTTGGCTTCATATATATATGCGATGGCGTAGTTTAGTTACAACTCTTGAAAGGGTTAGAAAATCATAGAAGATCATTTAATCTCTTCTTTAAGCCACTCCTCCCCCATTCCCTAATTAGAGCTTCAATCTTATGCTATAGCATCTAAGCTTTAGGGAATTTCTCCAAGGGATTTCAATCTCATTCCTTTTCTTGGAGAACATCTTTCTTCTCTTCATTTCATACACTCAAGTGAGAAGTGTTAGGATTCATTCCTAGAAGAGAGAAAGATCATCAAGTGCAATCAAAGCCTCATCTCAAGCACTTGTGTTTCACTTGCATGCCTTCTTCTTCACATTGGTAAGATCATATCAAGGCATAGGTAAGTATTATTTCTTTTCACCTTTGTGATATCCCTAATTCTCTTTGTGGAAATTAGTTACTCTCTTTGTGGGAGTTACTCTCTTTATAAGAGTTTGGTTCTTTCTGTGTGAAAGAACAAATCCTCTGTGTGAGGTCTCTCTGTGTGAGAGTAAGGATTTCTCTGTGTGAGAATACAAATCCTCTGTGTGAGGTCTCTCTGTGTGAGAGTAAGGATATCTCTTTGTGGAAATCCAAAATCCTCTGTGAGAGATATCTCTGTGTGAGATTATATTCACTTCTTTTGTGGGAATTATAGTGAATATTGGTGTGGCTGGACGTACCCAAGTATTGAGGAACCAGGGTAAAATCCTTGTGTTTGCGATTGTTGTTGTTGAGCACTCTGTTTATTTTTCGCTGCTTATTGTACTTTAATTTCAATAACGTTTAATTAAGCATTTTACTTGCCATTACACTATTCACCCCCTCTCTAGTGTGTGTAGCCCCGTAGGGTCGCTTACAATATTGTCGATTCTTAATGCACGTGTCGTGTGCGCCTACGGGTAAATGTGATACGTTAGATTCATGGTGCTTAGAACCATAAATTCCACATCTTAGATGCGACAATCCATATAAAACCAATGCAACATAAGAATCTTAACCAAGCTTCGACGTCCGACGATCCTAGTGGTGAGTCCTAAAGCCCTTTATTAATTGTTCACAATCCTAAACAAACAATCTTTGGAAACCGACTGCTACATATATTATGAAATTTTAAATAACCCAAGACAAATAACATTCCTACGTTCCCTGTGGGATCGATATCTTTTATACTATTACTTGACAACGTACGCTTGCGTAAAGTGTCGGGGATTCACATTTGGGATACATTTAGCACTTGGTGTTCGTGCCATTGCTAGGTGAGTTCTAGGTGTTAGTTCACGGGCGATCACCTTCACATTCAGAGCTCTTAAATTTCCCAATACTAGGTTCAACTTGGATGTCACAATCATCCTTGAGCTTAAATCTTAGTTGACCATATCAGAATATCAAAACCTATGATCAGAAACTTATGAATTATGATAAGATCCAAAAGATCCTCCACAAATATGAAATTGATAAAAATTCATCGGACATAGTAGTTGACAATCTGAATATTGTCAAAATCACACATCCCTGCTGCTAAAATCCAGTTAGGATTGACATACCAAAAATGATGGATGCAATCTACCAGCAGCAGAAGTGTATGTCCTCAAAGAAGAGAGGATAGACCACGAGGCTCCAAATAAAGGAAAACTCATGGAGACCTTAAAACAATACCACCACAGGAAAATGAGCTCACCTCCATATACTCTCCTTTTCCAGACCTCCAGAAGAGGAAATTCTGGAATAAATGACATATAAATGAAAAATGTACGTACATGGGGAGGTGTTTGGATAAAAAACACACTTGTCGACAATTAATGCACGATTCATTTTGCCATTTAATGATAGTAATCGATCCACACTCCGTTGCTAAAAAAGCAAACGTGATTGGTCATAAATGTGGAACGAGGCAAAAATAAGTTGAGCTGGACTCACTTATGAAACGTGAAGTGTTTGGACATGAAGTCATGCTATCAAAAGATATCAAACCTGTGGGAATAATAAGTAATGTATAAAATAAAAATAAATTCATATTTTATCAGGTACAACCTATAGCTTAGAGGTTTCTTTCCACTGAAACCAGGAAGAAATAAAGTAAGATGAGCTTGACTCGCTTATGAAACATAAATGATGCATCAAAATCACTGGTTATAGTTGCGAAACCTTTACAATTGGTAAAACAAATTGTGGATATGCTGATTTGGATGTTGTGACGGCATACCCCTAATGATTTATTCATTATTTCATGAATTGCCTGAATAGACTTCGTGACATCTATTGTCCGAGAAATAATAAAGAAAATGTTTTGAGAAAAACTAGAATATCATCGGATCTCATGAAGAGAAAACCGAAATATTTTTTTAAGCCTAACACGATATGCAATACCTAGGCAAAAATAAAGGCATGTTTTGGCTTACAGACTTATCATCATGAAGATGAAAAATATCATCCAACAGATGAAAATATTATCCTGAAGATGAAAATAGCATACATCATATGAAAGTATCATTCAGAGATGAAAATTATGTAACATAAAACTTCATACACCTGAAGTTGATGAAGAAACATGGACCATTGCTATCCACTAAATACACCTATATGTATATAGATTTACATAAGGACCCCTTCCGTCCACTGGAAGAGGGGGAGGAAATACTATGTCATGAAGTACCTTACCGAAGAACTTCTTTATCTGGCAAAAATGCACGCGTCCCGATATAGCATTAGTAGCAAATCTGTTAGCCAGATACAGTGCAACGCTTGTATTGTGCTGTTGAGTATTGGTGTTTCATACCAATATTATTTTGATGATGATCACAACATTATGTTGTTGCTAATGACTCTCTTGTTTTAGTCTCATAGTTTTCATTTCAAGAATATCTTTCTTGGAGACTAAACACTTGGTGCAAGGATGGTCATCAAGTGGAGAAGGGCCAAAGCTTGGACTCAAGGGGTGCCAAAGCTTGGAGATGATGGCGAGCATCAAGGCATCAAGATGGAAGACTTAGACTCTAAGGAAAGCAATGTAATCCATGCAATATTTCCTTTATTGCTTTCTCTCTCATTTGAGTCTAGGTTAATGTAGTGCCTTGATAGATGGTCTACTCATTCATGCATATGCATTTAGCCATCTTAGTGAGCCTTAGGATTATCATAGAATCTAACCTAATAGGTTTATCTTAACCAAAGACTCATTTGGAGCCTCTGGCTTTCCATCAGTCGCCTGCTGAAGGATTTACAGTCGATGGGTGATTTCTAGTTGCCTGTCGATCCTTCTACAGTCGACTGATATGCACTGCTCAAGTCAACATTTCTATTAACTCTACTTGAGATTTACGCAACGGTCGACTGATGCTCAGTTTACAGTCGTCTGTATATTTACGGTCGCCTGTGGATTGTTTAACAGTCGTCTGAGTAGCGTAAGTACATATACTGCTTCTCTATATTTTTCTCCATCTTCTGCAGCAGTCGACTGATGAAGGTTTTACAGTCGCCTGACTATTTTACAGTCGACTGTATTATTGACATCAGTCGCCTGTATGCTTTTCTGGAGAAAGAGTGCCGCTCTCTATTTTATTCCATCTCCTGCAGCATTCGCCTGCTGAAGGTTTTACAGGCGCCTGTCCTGTTCACAGTCGACTATATCGACTTCATCAGTCGACTGTCCTGGCTCAGATTATAGCCGTTGGATATTTTCTAGCCGTTGAACAGTCGATTGTCTTTTGTTCATCAGTCGACTTTCCATGTCGTTTTCGCCCAGTTTCTAGTCGTTGCTGTCTTGTGTATTTAGCTGTTTTCTTGGGTTTTGGGGTTTGATATAGGGTTCCTATATATATGGGTGTGCTGACTTCTTTAGAGCTTCTTGATGCAATTGCAAATCATAAGATTTCTCTAAAGCCACTCTCAAACTCTCTCATTTCCCTCTTTGAGCTCTCATTCCTCTTCATGCATTGAAGTCCAGCTCAAGGGAAATCATCCAAGTGCTTTCAAGCAAATCAACACTTGGAGATCCTCTTCCATGCCTTGCATTCATCTATGAGTAAGCATCTCAAGGCATAGTTAAGAGTATTTATTTTACTTGGTGATTCTTGTAAATGTAATTCTCTTTATAGGAATTAGTCTTCTCTCTTTGTGGGAGTTTATCTCTTTGTGGTATTAGGATATTCTCTTTGTGGGAATAACTCTCTTTGTGGGAGTAACTCTCTTAGTGGGAATTTGGTGTCCTAGTGTAGGGCTAACCCTAATTCTCTGAGTGGGAGGTAGTAGTTCTCTTGGTGGGAGTTTGACCCCTGTGTAGGATTGGTTGGGTCCCTGTGTATGGCAAAATACTCTTGGTGAGGTATCTCTTTGTGGGATTTGTATTCACTTCTCTTTGCAGGATTATAGTGAATATTGGTGCGGCTGGATGTACCCAAGTTTTGTGGAACCATGGTAAAATCTTGTGTTTGCGTTTGGATTGATTGTGTCAATTATTTCCTCTTGCATTTATTCTTCCGCATTTGCAAGTTTAATTTTAATTGGACAATTTATTGCCATTACAATATTCACCCTCCTCTAGTGTGTTGTTGTTAGTATTGCAAGGGTAAGGCGATCCGTACAATTGGTATCGGAGCGAGGTTATAGCATACTGCAACGATGGCATTCAACGCCTCATCCTCGTCTCATGAAGAAGGTCATTCAACCGTTCGACCCCCGCTCTTCAACGGAACCAACTACCCAAGTTGGAAGATCAGGATGCTGATCTATATGGAGGGTCAAGACCTATGGGACATTACGGATGTGCCATTTGAGAATCCCACTACACCTGTGGCTTCAAGGACAAAGGCAGAGAAGGACTCGATCAAGTTCAATGCGAGGGCTATGAATGCATTCCATTACGCCCTCTCAGCAAATGAGTTCAACCGCATCTCCATGTGTAAAACGGCCAACGAAATTTGACATTCTTTGGAGATATGTCATGAAGGGACTACGAAGGTAAAGAAATCTAAACAAACTGTGTTTAGATCTAAATATGAAATGTTTAAGATGCAGGAAGGAGAAAGCATTTCAGAGATGTTCACAAGGTTCACAGATATCGTGAACGCTTTAGAAGGACTTGGGAAGACGATTTCCCAAGAGGATCAAGTAGAGAAGATCCTTGACTCTCACACACCTCATTGGGAGTCAAAGGCCAACAGAATTTTGGAGTCCTATGACACGTCCAAATACACGGTTGAGGAGTGCATTGGAAATCTCATGGCATACGAAGTAAAGCTTCAACACAAGAAGGAGATTCAACCATCGAAGCCCAAGAAGCCAGAGAAGAAAAAGGGGATTGCATTCCATGCCAAGGAGGACCCAATCAAATGGAGGAAGAAATTCCATTGAGAAGCTCCTACTAAAGAACATGAGCTAGAAGAGGCGAGTGTAGAAGAAATTGAGGATCTTACCGAACAATTCAAGGCATTCCTCAAGTGCAAGCAAGGTAAGTCTTTGTCAAAGTTTGCCTCCAATTCTAACAAGGTTCCTACTTGTTACACTCCAGTGAAAAAGGTCACCTATCCACCGAATGCCCTTCCAAACACATCAAAGAAACTTACAAGGGTAAAAGGAAGAAGCATTGGAAAGGGAAGTCCAAGTCCAAAAATCACAAGAAGGGACTTGTCAGGACTTTTGATGATTCGAGTGAGGATACATCAAGTAACGAAGAGGAGGATGCAAAGGACGATGCTCATGCATGTTTTTGAGCAATTAATGTTCCTACACCAATCCCCTCTGGCTCAAATGAAGTTGAGTTGGAAGCATGGCTCAACTCCTATGGGGAATCATGCCTTATGGCAAACGAGGAAAATTCATCGTCGAGCACTAGCAAGGAAGAAGAAGATGATGATGAGATCGAGAAAGAAAAGATCTCATACGAGGAGCTTGAATATAACTTCGACATGGTATCCGAAAAGGCTAATAAGTGCATCAACTCTTACAATAAATTAAAAGCAAAATATAAGATTGCTAAGAGTAGATTGCATGAACTAGATATTGCTAGTGTAATCAATGATGAAATGCATGATTATGACACTAGTGAGAGAGACACACTTCTCTCTCAAGTTAAGAAATTGAGCTTGACTAATGATAATCTTGTTGCTCAAAACTTTAGCTTAGAAACTCGCATTCAACAACTTACGTTGAAATGTGAAGAGGAATCCCGTAAGCTCAAAAGCTTTGTGCATTCTAGGGATTCACTCCACGATTTTCTTGAAAAACAACATCCAGCAAATCATAGAGGAGGTTTGGGGTATATTCAAAATGTGGCATCCAAACCCACCTCTAATTCCTCTTACGGTGCAAATACAAGAAATATTGCTAAAGTACCTAAGAAGAATCACCATGCTTTCTTGTACAACAATAACATCAACAAGAAGCATGTATATCACAAGGTGATGAGGAAGAATGAAGACTCTTCATTTTTTGCTTAGAAGAAAAATCCTCATTCTTTGCATGCCAAGAAATTAGTTTCTACACCTATGCATGCCACATCCATCCCTCTTGTAAAGGCAAAACCCTTGCCTAGAAAATCCTTGAGTTTATGGATTCCCACTAAGGTTAGTGTGCAAGAGAGGGATAGTTACATCAACTCTCTAGTTAGGGATGTGATCACCTCATGTGATTACATTAGGAAATCAAACTCCTCTTGGGTTTGGTCCCCTAATGTTTAGGTTCCTCACACATATGCATTTTGTATGGGTATTGTGCTTAAATATTTATTTTTAACATACCCATTGTTTGTTTGTGTTTCATGATTTTGAAAATGTTTCAAACTTATTTTCATGAAAATGGGAATCTTGGGGAATACATTGACATACATGCATTTGTTGATACATATGTATGTCAATGGGGGAGTTAATATGTTGTATGTTTAAAATATTTTAAAACATATTTTGACTCTCATTTCGGGGTGTGATTGAGATCATTTTTTACAATCGGTTATTATGTGGTCTCAAACCAAACCCCTTAGTTATTGCCAGGTTGTTTCATGTTATATTCCTTTTGGCAATATCATTGTGTATCATTGAAGCTTGATTTTTCTATATCTATTGCTTTGATACACTTTAGGCCCATGGCTCCAATATTTGTATATCAATTGGTAAAGGGGAGTATTTTCCAAGATTCTTTGTCTACAATTGGTATTACCTCAATTGTTAGAGATTGTTTATCTTCTTCTTTACAATTGGTATTAGATCCTAGAAGTTAACATTTGACCATTTCTATGATCTAGGGGGAGCATGGGATAGTGATTGATACCCACTAAATTTTTCAATTTGGTATCATACATCTCCTTATATCTTGCATATTGTCACATCTTGGTTAAGATGACAAAGGGGGATATTTTTGATGTCCACCTTTTTGACGATGTCAAGGGGGAGATATATATGCATTATGTAAATGTTAACTCTTGTAGTTCATACATATGCATTTGGGGAGAAATATATCTACGGGGAGAGATATATGGGATTGTATAAACCATTCATGTTTGCATGATATTGTCTATTGCAATTGGTTTATGTAATCCATGCCTATTATACGTCACCATGACTTTATTTGATATAATGAGTTTTTACTATTGTGTATCTCATTGTATAATTGGTGCATATAAGTAGGATGAGCTCATTAGCATTGTGCTTTATTTCTTTGTGTTTTACATAATGTGTGTCATCATCAAAAAGGAGGAGATTGTTTAGTATTGGTGTTTCATACCAATCTTATTTTGATGATGATCACAACATTATGTTGTTGCTAATGACTCTCTTGTTTTAGTCCCATAGTTTTCATTTCAAGAATATCTTTCTTAGAGACTAAACACTTGGTGCAAGTATGGACATCAAGTGGAGAAGGGCCAAAGCTTGGACTCAAGGGGTGCCAAAGCTTGGAGATGATAGAGAGCATCAAGGCATCAAGATGGAAGACTTAGACTCTAAGGAAAGCAATGTAATCCATGTAATATTTTCTTTATTGCTTTCTTTCTCATTTGAGTCTAGGTTAATGTAATGCATTGATAGATGGTCTACTCATTCATGCACATGCCTTTAGCTATCTTAGTGAGCCTTAGGATTACCATAGAATCCAACCTAATAGGTTCATCTTTACCAAAGACTCATTTGGAGTCTCTGGCTTTCCATCAGTCGCATGCTGAAGGATTTACAGTCGACTGGGTGATTTCCAGTCACCTGTCGATCCTTCTACAATCGACTGATATGCACTGCTCAAGTCAACATTTCTATTGACTCTACTTGAGCTTTACACAACAGTCGACTGATGCTTAATTTACAGTTGCTTGTATATTTACAGTCGCCTATGGATTGTTTAACAGTCGTCTGAGGAGCGTAAGTGCATATACTGCTTCTCTCTGTTTCTCTCCATCTTCTATAGTAGTCGACTGATGAAGGTTTTACAATCGCCTGACTATTTTACATTTGACTGTATTATTGACATCAGTCGCATGAATGCTTTTCTGGAGAAAGAGTGCAGCTCTCTGTTTTATTCTATCTCCTGCAGCAGTCGCTTGCTGAAGGTTTTACAGGCGCCTGTCCTGTTCACAGTCAACTGTATCGACTTCATCAGTCGACTGTCCTGGCTTAGATTATAGCCGTTCGATATTTTCTAGCCGTTGAATAGTCGACTGTCTTTTGTTCATCAGTTGACTGTCTATGTCGTTTTCGCCCAGTTTCTAACCGTTGCTGTCTTGTGTATTTGGCTATTTTCTTGGGTTTTGGGGTTTGATATAGGGTTCCTATATATATGTGTGTTTCTAGAGCTTATTGATGCAATTGTAAATCATAAGAGTTCTCTAAAGCCACTCTCAAACTCTCTCATTTCCCTCTTTGAGCTCTCATTCCTCTACATGCATTGAGGTCCAGCTCAAGGGAAATCATCCAAGTGCTTTCAAGCAAATCTCAACACTTGGAGATCCTCTTCCATGCCTTGCATTCATCTATGAGTAAGCATCTCAAGGCATATGTAAGAGTATTTATTTTACTTGGTGATTCTTGTAACTCTAATTCTCTTTGTGGGAATTAGTCTTTCTCTCTTTGTGGGAGTTTATCTCTTTGTGGGATTATGATATTCTCTTTGTGGGAATAACTCTCTTTGTGGGAGTAACTCTCTTAGTGGGAGTTTTGTGTCCTAGTGTAGGGCTAACCCTAATTCTCTGAGTGGGAGTTAGTAATCTCTTGGTGGGAGTTTGACCCCTGTGTAGGGTTGGTTGGGTCCTTTTGTAGGGGAAAATCCTCTTGGTGAGGTATCTCTTTGTGGGATTTGTATTCACTTCTCTTTGTGGGATTATAGTGAATATTGGTGTGGCTGGACGTACCGAAGTTTTGGAGAACTAGTGTAAAATCTTGTGTTTGCATTTAGATTGATTGTGTCAATTATTTCCTCTTGCATTTATTATTCCGCATTTGCAAGTTTAATTTTAATTGGACAATTTATTTCCATTACACTATTCATCCCCCTCTAATGTGTTGTTGTTAGTATTACAAGGGTAAGGCGATCCTTACATGTGCCACTAGACTAGACCTACGCATTTTCTGCGCTACCTCCAAAGGTCTAGGACCATCCTCTATGTTAAATGTAGTTGCAGATGCATGTAAGATATCATCGTGATGACCACCACGAAGGAATGGCCACCTCCCAGAGATCTGCAAAGCATACCACCAAGGCAACATCATTCTACCATTCCGAGAAGCTCACCATCCAAGAAGCAAATCAAGATAGTGTAGCCATGCCCTGTAGACCTCGTAGACTAATGAAGACTGGGTTAAGGCCTAGAGAACTGGAGCTATCTACCAAGTTCACAGACCATGCCACTTTCCTAGCTCAACCTGAAGGAGGCTACATCAAAAGCGATGAGATAAAACACACTCTCCAAAAGCTCCTTTGGATTTAGCAGCTGCCATAGATGAGCAATACTTGTATTTTGTATTTATTCTCGGAATATTGTAAACTGGATTGATGTATAAATGCCTAGGAGACCTGCAAGCCTGAAGCTTGCATAGAACATGTAAAGTTTTATGTAAGGTTGCACTCTTTTTCCCTTAGCTAGTTGTTTTCCCACTAGGTTTTACATAGCCAAAGGTTTTAACGAGGCAACCACATTAACTCTGGATTCAGAAGTATACACCCCTAGTGATATCCACAGATCAGGGGAAGTTAAGGAGACTTACACGTGTTTTCCTTAGCTATTGGTTTTTTTCCACTGGGTTTTCCATAGCCAAAGGTTTTAACGAGGCAAACAGGGGCGGAACTACGTGGTACTTGCCCTGGGTAGCTGCCCAGTGCAAGAAAATAAAGAAAAAAGTTTTATCATACATATTAGCCATCTTGATGACGACTTGTGGTCAAGGCGCTGATTTAATAAGCAGACCTCCAGGGTTCGATCCTCACTTCCTTCACTTATTTGTTCATTTTTGTAACTATTACAAGATCTTTTCCATTGCGTTAAGCCATTGATGAAGTCCATTAACATATTCAAATAACTTGGCTACATCTATACAAAAATATAAAATTTACGAAATAACAAATGGCTAAATGGATACATATGTTTTAACTTGTTCTTTATAGTCTAGTCCATTGTCTTACCAACATTAAAACGTACATAAATAAATCATCATATTTATCATGGAAATTTTTTAAATACGCACCCTAATTCAAGTAAAATCCATTTAATTCAAGTAACATGTAATTTTTTTTGTTCATTATTATTATTACTGTTATGAATCAACTACTTGGGGGAGGAACCACCAGCTCTTTATTTATAGGCAATAGGGGAGAATACAAATATGGGCTACAATGATATAGCATATCTCTAGGATAGCCCAGAATCTAAACCAACTCCGGTTAAATAACCGTTCACAACACTCCCCTTATCCAGCCATAGGTGTGGACTCTGCTCATGAATACTTCGAGATTCTGACCATAGAACAGTCTCACATGGGGTGGATACTTCGGAATCCTGAGTTGGTGAGATTTGACTCATTAAAACCTTTAACTTTGGAAACCCCTGTGGGAGAAACCATAGTTAAGGAAAAAGAGTATAAACGATCTTTAACTCCCCCTGATTTGTATAAGTGACTCTGCTCATAAATACTTCTGGATTCTGAGCGTCACAGAGGGGTGGATACTTCAGGATCCAGAGTTGATGTGATTTGCCCCGTTAAAACCTTTGGCTATGGAAAACCCAGTGGGAAAAACCATAGCTAAGGAAAAAGAGTACAAATTCCCTCAACTCCCCCTGATCTGTAAAAGCTCTTGGGCTTTTAGATCTCTTAGGCTTATCTCATCACTCCTATTTACAACATTCTGAAAATATACACAGATTACAAAGTTATCACAATTAAGCAGCTGCTAAATCCAGAAACTCTGTAGAGGTGTGCTAAGTATCGTTGCATCTGATGTGGTCTTCAGACTATGTGGTCAGCTCCACAATATTAGCCTATATCCCAATCGTCACTGGGATGTGATGTACCAGCAGGCGCCCTCAAATACACCATTGGTATGGTGAGGATCTCAGAATGATAGGATGATGATGCCTTCATATATTTCTTTGCAGATCTGCAGTAGATGGCCATCCCACTATGGGTACCCGTTCTGTGATTTCTCAGTATAGGGACCGGACCTGTAACCTGCATTTGCATGAATACTGGAGGATGATACTTCATTTTGTAAGTCCAAATCTTTCGACCCTTGGAGGAAGCGCAGCAGGCTTAACTCCGGTCTAATGGACCTTTTTCGGTGCCAACTATCTCTGGCTAATGAGTTTACTGCAATAGTTATATTGGGACGCGTGCAGTTAGCCAGGAGTGACTGATTGCACTTAGATAAGGGACTTTAGGACCAGTTATATCCTCCCACTCTTCCAGCGATCAGAAGGGTTCTTTTTGTACATCCATTAAGTATACTACCGTGGGTGTACTTTGGATGACAATGGTCCTCCTAATTTCTCCAACGCACTTCTGGGCGTTTGTAACAGGATTATATGAGCCATGACTTTATACTTGCCTAGGTCTTTTTATTTCATGTTTAAAAGTCAGGCTTGAACAGATGTTTCGGTTTTCTCTTCAGGAGATCCGATGAGATTTTAGTTGTTTACAACTGTGATCTCAAATTCTGCTCTTTGCTTAGATGCAAAGACAACCCTCAGTAGGAATCATTGCTTTGTCAAGCGATTCTCTTGGTTGAATATTTATTCTTATTGTTTTTCTTCAATAGAATAGACGTCCTGAAGTCTATTCAGGCATTTAAGGAAATGTGGACATTATCTTTACCAAGATATCCACGAAGGTATGTCGTCACAAAATCCAATAACAGCATATCTAAAGTTTCCATTCGCCAAATCGTAAGGTATTCGCTTTTGATAACTTAGGGAGACAGATGCATCATTTATGAGACATTGTCATTTTAATTTGTTCGATCCATAGTTTTAGCGAAATTTTTCTTGGGCTATAGGTTGTACCTTATAGCATACGATTTTGTATTTATTTTTCTTATGTGTGCAATACTTTATTTTATCCACAGGTTTGACACCTTTTGGTGTCTGGACTTCAGGTCCGAACATTTCACGTTTCATTAGTGAGTCCAGCTCATCTTTTATTGTCCCGTTCCACATTAGGCCAATCTCTACGTTTGCCGTCTAGCAACGGAGTATGGAACGATAATTTATAAACATCATCGCTTTTGCGATGTATATGGCAATATGAGACGTGAATACATTGTCGACAATTTATGTTCTATCTGTCCAACACCTCCCCAGTACGTACAACATTTACTTTCAATTTCACTTTTTCATGGCAATTCCTCTGCAGTGGATTCCGGGAAGGGTGAGGGTGTGGACATGAGCTCATTGCCCTGTGGTAGTATTGTCTTAAGGTCTCCAGGAGTTTCTGTCCTTGGAGGCTAGTGGTCTGCCTCTCTTCTGTTGAGGATCAGTGATTCGGGTTCAATATTACATATTTAACCCCCCATTTAGCCCTATTTTGTGCTCATGTGATTCCACATTGTTCTCTAATTCATACGTATTTTCTACACATTTATTTATTAGAGAAAACACTCTATTTGAGCACAAAACAGTATTTAACGATGCAATTCTGCACATTTTATATTTTTCCTAGCTTGGTCTCGATCTCACGATTCCAACGACTATTTATTTGTATTTTTCTGATATCTGTGCTAATTACTGTGTATTTTTGAATGCAGAATACAATTTAAATGAAGAAATACGTTTTAAATACATTTGCACGCATCTTGGCGCGCCACGCGGCATCATCTTAACGTTTCCCCGCCAGATCGAGCGGCCCACAACTACGGACGACGCGGCGTTTTTGTGAGCGTTCGATTACGATCGAACGGCTCACAGGCCGCCTCACGAACGCGAAGCAACGGAGAATTACGAGCGGGCGACGTGGCCGCTTAGCATCCACACGATCGCGATCGAACGGCTGAAAACGGCGGAGCGATCGAAATTCTAAGCGGGCGACGTGGTTCGTTGCACACCGTCGGATCTCGATCCAACGGATGACATCACCCCCGCAGTTCGAACTCGAGGCGGTAATCCGCATGGCGACGTGGCGGCATTTGAACGGTCCGATGTCGATCGGACGGACGAGGTCGAAGCCATAGCGATTTGGACGCGAACAGCGGAGCGGATCCGCTTTGGGGACACGTGGCAGCGCGAGGGTCGATCCCGCTTGGATCGACGGTTCACAATTGCTCCGCTTTAGATGTGCGGTCAGGATGCATTCGGGTAAGTTTTGGTGCGGGTTTGGACCCGTTAACGCATAGTAAACCCGCAAGCCTATTATATAAGTGTATTCTAGGGTTTTTTGAGCGTATACAAGCAGATTGGGACGTATTTTGAGCGTATTGGAGGCTCTAGGAGCCGTATTTTCCCCCTGAAAAATTCTGTAAAATTTCAGAGGATTGTTTTATTATTTCCAGAGAGTTTGAAGTCTTTTCAAGGAGAATTGGTGATATATTTCTTAACTTAAACCCCTTATTTGATGCTTTTCTACCGTATTTTGCTATAATCTTGATGTATTTTGCTATGAAACTTGTTTATTATTGCATTATGAGTAGCTAAATCTCTGTTGTGCATGGTATGGAGTAGTTAGGGGATATAATTTCTGTTTATTTGGTTGTATTCCTCATGCTAAATCGTTAAACGTCTCTAAAATTGTAATCTTTGTTCGTAAATCGACTTTTTCAGATTCCAAAAGAATTGATTTAGTTGATGATCGCCCCAAAAGGGTGAGTTTTGATCTCCCCAAAAGGGAGTTTCATACCGTAGTTTTGATCTCTCCAAAAGAGAGTTTCATATCGTATTATAATCTTAGCGACGATCTTTTTGAATATTGTGGTTGAACCCCCAAAAGGGCATCTTCCGATGAGTTGCTCCCAAAAGGAGAATTTATTGAGTTATATTGGGTATTTTCCGGTGAATTGCTCCCAAAAGGAGAATTCATTGCGTTATACCTATCAACCAAATTAATACGAATCGTTGATCCTAACGAACCCATACCATGTGCATACTTTTTATAGATATTTTCAGACACGATTTTCTATGTTTATATTGTTCACGTGTTCACATCACCATCACCGTCACCATTGTTGAAGTGGTTAGTTTCTTTTCATAGGATTTCTATTTGATTTGAATTGTGGTTGCAACAGATTTCTTCCCGTGGATTCGACATCTGGACTCCCAGATTTTACTACTTGTACGGACTCTTGCACTTGAGAGAGAGCACCTTTTCGGAGCCCACCAAGTTTTTGGCGCCGTTGCCGGGGAGGAATGGTTTGTGACTACGGTTTATTTCATTTAGAGGACCTTCGGTGAGATCTTTCCACTTTACTGTACATAAACTTTTATTATTATTTTTTTAAAAAAAATGGAATATATGAACTTCTATTGCACAAACAATCTTTATGATGCACGATATGCTAATGCACACAAACATAGAATGGAGAAGCTCAAAATTGTTAATTTTAATCAAACTGACTGTGAAACTTTCTTTCAGGCCTGGAGGAGGTTCACAGACATTATATCGAGCTATCCGCAGCATGGGTACACAAATGAAGAGCTTATGGCATTCTTCCTAGATGGACTACAACCGCAGCTGCAGGAATTATTGGGAGGCATGACGCCGACAGTGGCGTGGGAATACATGGAGTCTCTGCAAGAAAACGAAGAAACCATGGAAGAGACTTCAAAAAGCGATTCAACAGAGCCTTCGTGCCTCGATCAAGAAGAGCAAAGCGTAGACGTACCTTTGCAATCCTTGAAAGAGGAAGCTTACCAGACTATTCAGACACAGGAGGCCACATCCCATCAATTCCAAGAGAATTTCCTTGCTCGGAGTCGGCAGATTCAAAAATCTATTGAAGATCTTAATCTGATTGCCACTTGCTTAGAAGAAGGTAATGCTTTTGAAACTCGATTTCAAGAATCTAATACGAGTTCATCTTCTATTGCAGGTGTTACGACCTAAAGATCGCAAGAGCCCGACTCCCACCCGGATCCGCTGACATACCCCATTAACTCTCCCCTACGTGAAAGGGCCTCCACCCCGGGAGACCGAAGCTACGCGGGAACGGGCGTGCCTCGCAGCACTCCCCCACACGGCCGAGGCACGTAACTGCAGTTGCGTGGCCCGCCAGGGGCAAGGCGCTTGGGGAGCCCCCGGACAATGCCTCCGGATATGCTGACATAGTCCTGTGCGTATCCTTCCGTTCCAGCGGCCCACAACCCACGACCGACAAGGAGGCGCGTCCGGGCCAAACAGCACCCGAGCCGGTCGACCCGGCCGGCCCCCATGCACCACGACGCCCGAGATAGCATAGACCGACCTACAGTTCGTCACCAACGACAAACAACCTATGATAAGGACACGACTGACTCACACGCCACCCGACCGTCTGACAAAGCACCCCCTGGCGGTTGAGCCGACTGACAGTTAATGCTTTCGGCCCTGACCACCCGACAAAAGCACCCACTGGCCGTCGCGCCGTCTGACAAAAGCAGGTCAGGCACTCCTGTCCCTGACATCCCTGTCTGAAGCATCCGCTGACAACCGAGCCAGCTCAGCACGTCAAGTCAGCATGTCAGGTCAGCCCCTTCTAGTCATCTCCCGTCAGGTATAAATACCCCCTCTCCTCTCACGGGGAGGGGGTTGGCCAAATTCTCTCTCAATCTATCACTCACACATGAGAACAAAGGTCGTCCATATCTTTGTTCTCCCACTTATAGCTCGTCACGCGCGGTCGACACACCGTTAGTCCGACCGGCGTGCTTAGCCCCCGTTTTAAGTCCTATAACTGACTTAGGCATCGGAGGGGCTAAGGGTTGAACCCAACCCCACCCTTCTGACGAGTTGCTCGTGCTGCAGGAAAGCTCGCCCCTTGGTCAACATCAATTTCGACCTCCTGACATCCAACCTTCTTCTGCTGCCTTCGGTGAGATTCGACCCCGTGATCACCCCCTGGCGACAAGTCCAACCTCTTCACCCCACTAATCACTTGTTAAATAACCCACCTAAACCCTCTTCTCAGCGTAACCACCGTGCCCTTGGTTCTCCACAATACAAATTCATTGTACGCGAGTTCCACCTCGTAACAATTGGCGCCGTCTGTGGGAAAGAAGGGTCACACCCATGTTAGACTCCATGCCGATCTCTCGGAACCCTGACCACAGCAAGGATCCCGTGGGTCAGGAGCCGCCTTCTCTACTAATCACCCCGGCGCCCGACCCCCTTCTGGGGATGGGCACCGAGACTGAACATACTTCAGCCCACGCCGTCCTGAAGAGCTTCGAGGCCGTCACTCAGGCCAGGGGAGGCTATCCGGTGGTGGTGGCGGAGCCTCAGCCCGGCCCCTCGGAGCCCCAGAACGTGAGGCGGAATCTCCACCCTCAGTTTGAGGAGGAGGGGGAGAACAGGGAGCTCGCCGAGGAGGTCGCGGCCCAGCAGAAGCTCCTGGAGGGGGAGATGGAAGTTGCGCGGCGGTGGAGGCACCTGGGGGAGGCGGCTGCCGTGCAAAGGCGTTTGGACGAAGCGGCTGAGACCGCCCGAAGGGCCCACCAGGACGAAGAGGCCGCCCGCCACCAGCTCCGCCTCATCCTCACGGAGCGCGAGAGGCTAAGGAGGGAGAACGAGAGCAACCGAGAAATCCTGGAAGTGACGGCGACGGGTCGGCGTCTCGGGGACGGGCGGGGCCTGTTGTTGGCCAGGTCCCCACCCAGAGGAGGCGGCCCCCATCGCCTGCACCACCCCTCCGATTGCTTGCGCGAGGAAGCCGTTTGTCGGCAATTGCGCTTCCTTACCACCGAGCGCGAAAGGCTTCTGCGGGAGAGTCAGGAGCGGATGGAGGCCCGAGGGGAGCTGGCTGGGAGGCGATGTTGCTGGGAGAACCGCAGCCTGCAGCCCATCGAGTCCTCGACCCGAGGAAGGAGCCCCGCCAGGCGACCGTCGGGCTACTCCCTGGGGCCGGATGATCATCGACGGCCGAGATGCGACCGAAGCCAGACCCCCGAATGGCGGAGAGGGGATGCGCCCGATCGCCCTACCTATCCGGAGGAGGCCACGCCGCTTGCACGATGGATTACGTCTGCTCCGAGGCCCGTAAGGTTCAAACCCCCCCACTTGGCCACATACAACGGAAGAGGCAACCCCCTCACTCATGTGCAGCAGTACCGGGGGGCAATGGAGGCGCATGATGTGGATGAGGCGTTCCTATGCCGGCATTTCTCCCAAAGCCTGAGGGACACCACGTTGGACTAGTATTTCGGCTTACCCGCAAGGTCCGTTGGGAGCTTTGGCGAGCTATCCCACAAGTTCTGCCAAGAGTTCCGGGCCGGACGGACGAAAAAGAAGCCCTTAGACTATCTCAGCACGATAGTCCAAGGAGAGGGAGAGACAACGGGCAGGTACCTCCGCCGCTTTCAGGATGAGAGACGGGCGGTGGTGACATGCGGCGATGAGGTGCTTATGCTGGCCTTCAAAACGGGGTTGCGGACTCGGAGCCTCCACAAATCCTTGCTCCGGGATCCGCCGACTGACTATGAGGCGTTGGTTGCTATGGCGGAGAGGCATGCGTTGGCCGAAGAGACTCTCGGCACGAAGGCCCTATTCACCCCGCCGAAGCCGCTCCAAGGCGAGCCCCGGTCTCCCCCTCGGCCGAGGCAAGAAGAGGGGCGCCGAGGTCACGACCGGTTGACCCAACCAAGGCACGAACCGGTGTTGCAACGCCCTCAAGACCGTCCTGGGCCGACGCGCGAGATCGCCCCGGTCCAAGGCGAAGCCCGAGCCCTCCCAAGACAGGAAGGCCCCCAGCGGGCGCACTACACGTGGCTCAACGCCCCCATGATGGAAGTTCTGGCCGCGGCGACGAGGGCCGGATTACTGCCGGAGCCTCCCTGGGAGATGAGGACGGATCCGGCGAAGCGGGATCTTCGGAGGTATTGCCGATATCACCGTGACCACGGTCACGACACCGACCGTTGTTACACTCTTAAGAGAGAGATTGAGTGGCTGATCCAGGCGGGCCACTTGGGAAACTTCGTGGCGGACAGGCGGGCAGCAGAAGGAGAGAGAGCCCCCCCGGAGGGGCGGGGGCCAGAACCGCCGGCGGACCGCGATCGGGGGGAGCCACGCCCCCCCGTGGCGATCATGCGCATTGAGATGATAAGCGGGGGGCCGTCCCTAGTGGGGACGTCGCCCACGGTCTCAGAAGGCGGTGCCCGACAGGTGATGGTGGCGGGCGCCGGCCGCCGGACGAAGCGGAGAAGGACACCGACCCCCTATCACCTTTACCGAGGGAGACCAGCAGGAGGTGGGGAGCCAGAGCGATGACGCCCTCGCCGTCGAAGCTCGGATCGGGGCGGTTGTCGTCGGCCAGCTCCTGATTGACACCGGTAGCTCCTGCGACATCCTGTTCCTGTCAACGGTCAAGAGAATGGGGTGGGGGCGTGCGGACTTGGAGCCCTGTGCGGGCCCCAATGTCGGCTTCACCGGCCATACGATCCCCATAGTGGGGACGATCACCCTGCCGATGACTCTGGGGGAGGAACCAAGGGTCGTCACCAGGGGGACACGTTTCGTCATCGTCGACGTCGCATCGGCGTATAACGGAATCATAGGGCATCCATACATGACGGCCATCAAGGCGCTCCCCAGCCTGCGACATCAGATGATGAAGTTCCGGACCCCGCAGGGGGTGGGACTGGTGCGAGGAGACCAGGAGGTGCCTGGGGGCCGCGACGGAAGGCCAGCCCGGCATCGGAGCCCGAGGCGGGCCCTGACGGTTCTCATCCCCGATGAAAGGGAGGACTTCTGTGACCAGCGGCCGACCCCAGCCGAGGAGGTCGAGGAGGTTCCCGTAGCCACAGATGAAGAGAGAACCATCTCCATCGGGACAAAACTCCCGGCCGCCCTGAGGGCGACCCTCGTCGCCTTGCTCCGGGAAAATGCGGACATATTCGCATGGTCGCCCGCCGACATGTCGGGGGTTGACCGGACGGTGATCTCCCATAAGTTAAATGCGGACCCAGAAGCCCGACCTGTCCGACAGAAGAAGAGAAGTGCGGGGGCGAAAAGAAGAGGGCGGCCGAGGAAGAAGTAGAGCGGCTCCTCGAAGCCAAATTTGTTCGGCCGGTGGATTACCCGGACTGGCTCGCCAACGTCGTTCTGGTGAAGAAGCCCAGTGGAAAGTGGCGAATGTGCGTCGACTTCACCGACCTCAACAAGGTATGCCCAAAGGACAGCTTCCCCCTACCCAGAATCGACCACTTGGTGGACCAGGCGTCCGGCTACGAGTTGTTAAGCTTTATGGACGCCTTCTCGGGATACAACCAGATACCGATGGCGGCAGAGGATGAGGAAAAGACGTCTTTTGTCACCGATAAGGGCACCTTCTGTTACACCAAGATGCCCTTTGGACTGAAGAACACCAGGGCGACCTATCAGCGGATGGTAGACCAAATATTCGGCCCTCAGGTGGGGCGAAACTTGGAGGTCTACATCGACGACATGCTGGTGAAGAGTAGAAGGGCCCCCGACCACCTCGCCGACTTGCAGGAAACTTTCCAAAGGGTCCGCCGGTACAACCTAAGGCTAAACCCCGCGAAGTGTATCTTTGGCGTGCAGTCGGGAAAATTCCTGGGCTTCATGATAACGAAGCGGGGGATCGAGATGAACCCCGACAAGGTGACGGCCCTCGTCAGTATGGTGGAACCCCGGACGATCCGGGACTTGCAGCGACTGAACGGCCGGATCGCTGCTCTGGGGCGATTCCTGTCGAAATCTGCGAAGAAGTCGCTCCCCTTCTTCGGGGTCTTACGCACAGCTTTTGGCGAAGCTAAGGACAAAAGTAAGGTGATCCCGTGGGACGACGACTGTGCGCGGGTTTTCGCGGAGCTGAGGGCGTACCTACAGAGCCCACCGCTCCTCGCACGGCTGGAGGAAGGCGAGCCCCTAGGGTTGTACTTGGCGACCAACGAGGAGGCCGTTAGCTCCGTCCTAATCAAGGAGGAAGGGGGGGTGCAGCGCCCTGTTTACTATGCCAGCCGGATCCTCAGGGAGGCGGAGACTCGTTACAGCCCTATCGAGAGAGCAGCCTACTGCCTAATCACCACAGCCCGAAAGCTCCGACCATACTTCCAGGCCCATCCCATAACCGTCCACACCGACATGCCCCTCGAAAATAACCTGAAAAGACTGGAGCGGTCGGGGAGGATGCTCAACTGGAGTGTCGAGCTCAGCGAGTTCGACATAACGTACAAAGCCCGGACGGCGATCAAAGGCCAGGCGCTGGCCGACTTCGTGGTGGAATGCACCGCGGGAGACCTGTCGGGGGATCGGACAGAGCTCCCATCGGCGACCGCGTCCCCGCGGGGAACCGAGGTGGGCGAACCCTCGGCGCCCTCCCAGATGAACGTGGGCGAATTATGGACCATCCACGTCGACGGCTCCACGACGGGATCCGGGACAGGGGCGGGTATCGTCATTCAGACCCCTGACGGATGCTTGTTGGAATACGCCCTACGCTTCAACTTCCCGGCAACCAACAATGTCACGGAGTACGAGGCCGCGGTTAACGGGTTGAAACTCGCTAGGGCGGTGGGGGTGACGAACGTGTTGCTCCTAAGTGACTCCCGGCTCGTCATCCAACAGATCCTGGGAAGCTTTGAGGCCCGAGAAGAAACAATGAAGCGGTACCTTAGGCGCATCCAGATTGAACTCCGCAAGTTCAAGAAAGCGGACGTCCGGCACCTGCCCCGCTCCAACAACCTCCGGGCGGACGCCCTATCTAAGCTGGCTTCCTCCTCAGTGGCCGAAATCGGGAAGGCCATCTACGTCGAAAGCCTATTGACGCCAACCATTGACGAAGGAGAACTGATGTGCACAGGCGCGGTGACGTCATGGATGACCCCCATCATGAAGTACTTGGAGACGGGGGAACTGCCCGAGGAGCGGTTGCTGGCTAAACAGGTGGAGAGGCGGGCCCTGTCATTCGTGCTCCTCGACGGAGTGATGTACCGCCGCCGCCGCGCCAATTTCGACGTCCTGCCCTACCTGAAATGCTTGGGCCCGGAGCAGGCTGAGCAAGTCATCCACGAGGTACACGAAGGCTTCTACGGAAACCACCATGGCGGGCACACCATCGCCCACAAAATAATGCGCCAGGGGTACTACTGGCCGACAATGATCCGGGACGCAGTACAGTACGTCAAGAGGTGTGAGGCATGCCAGAAGTTCGGCCGACGGACGACTGCACCTCCGGCCAACCTGATGCCCATCGTAAGCCCGATCCCCTTCGCCAAATGGGGACTCGACATCCTTGGGCCTTTCCCAAAGGCCTCCGGAGGAAGGAAATATCTAGTCGTCGCCGTGGACTACTTCACAAAGTGGGTAGAAGCGGAGCCGCTGGAACGAATCGCGTGGACGGACATGAAGGGCTTCATCTGGCAATCCGTTATATGCCGCTTCGGGATTCCCCGCTCAATAGTCACGGATAACGGAAAGCAGTTCGATTGTGAAGGCTACCGCGACTTCTGCTCGGGCTGGGGGATCAAACTCCAGTTCGCGTCAGTCGCCCACCCACAGTGCAACGGAATGGCGGAGGCCGCGAATAAATGTATCTTGAACCCAATGAAGAAAAAGGTGGACGCCGCCCTGGGGGCATGGGTCGACGAGCTGCCGGGAATCCTATGGTCCTATTGTACAACCCACAAGGCCTCGACCGGAGAGAGTCCCTTCATGCTAGCATACGGTTCGGAGGCGGTCGTTCCCGTGGAGATCGGTGAAGAGACGCTCCGGCTAAAGCTCTTTGACGAAGAGATCAATAGGGAGGGACTCGGCCTCAGTCTTGAATTGATAGACGAGGTGAGAGACCGGGCCCTGACCAGCCTCGTCAAACACAGCCAGAGGATGGCGCGGTACTACGAATCCCGGGTGAAGCCGCGGACTTTCAGGATCGGCGACTTGGTCCTCAGAGACGCCACCTTCCGCCCTGAGACTGCCCAGCGGGGAAAGCTGGCCGCCAAATGGGAAGGGCCCTACACGGTCGTCGATATCGTCGGACCAGCCACGTACATCTTGGCAACCCCCGAAGGGAACGAACTGGCCCACCCTTGGAACGCAAAGCATCTGCTAAAATTCTACCAATAGTTGTGAGTTTTTCTTTTTATACGTGCTATATACACATCTACCCGCTTTCCCCCTACATTGTCGTTCCTACCTAAGTTTTGCAGCGCAAAACCTCCGAACCTCTGGGGCAGGGCCAACCCTAGCCACCCAAACTAGAGAAGGGCACGGGCCGGGCTACGCGCCCGCTCCCCCCCTCAAGACCTCTGGGGCAGGGCCAACCCTAGCCATCCGAACCAGAGAAGGGCACTGGCCGGGCTACGCGCCCGCTCCCCCCCTCAAGACCTCTGGGGTAAGGCCAACCCTAGCCACCCAAACCAGAGAAGGGCACGGGCCGGGCTACACGCCCGCTCCCCCCCCCTCAAGACCTCTGGGGCAGGGCCAACCCTAGCCACCCAAACCAGAGAAGGGCACGGGCCGGGCTACGCGCCCGCTCCCCCCCTCAAGACCTCTGGGGCAGGGCCAACCCTAGCCACCCAAACCAGAGAAGGGCACGGGCTGGGCCACGCGCCCGCTCCCCCCCTCAAGACCTCTGGGGCAGGGCCAACCCTAGCCACCCAAACCAGAGAAGGGCACGGGCCGGGCTACGCGCCCGCTCCCCCCCTCAAGACCTCTGGGGCAGGGCCAACCCTAGCCACCCAAACCAGAGAAGGGCACGGGCCGGGCCACGCGCCCGCTCCCGCCCTCAAGACCTCTGGGGCAGGGCCAACCCTAGCCACCCAAACCAGAGAAGGGCACGGGCCGGGCTACGCGCCCGCTCCCCCCCTCAAGACCTCTGGGGCAGGGCCAACCCTAGCCACCCAAACCAGAGAAGGGCACGGGCCGGGCCACGCGCCCGCTCCCCCCCCTCAAGACCTCTGGGGCAGGGCCAACCCTAGCCACCCAAACCAGAGAAGGGCACGGGCCGGGCTACGCGCCCGCTCCCCCCCTCAAGACCTCTGGGGCAGGGCCAACCCTAGCCACCCAAACCAGAGAAGGGCACGGGCCGGTCCACGCGCCCGCTCCCCCCCCCTCAAGACCTCTGGGGGAGGGCCATCCCTAGCCACCCAAACCAGAGAAGGGCACGGGCCGGGCTACGCGCCCGCTCCCCCCCTCAAGACCTCTAGGGCAGGGCCAACCCTAGCCACCCAAACCAGAGAAGGGCACGGGCCGGGATACGCGCCCGCTCCCCCCCTCAAGACCTCTGGGGCAGGGCCAACCCTAGCCACCCAAACCAGAGAAGGGCACGGGCCGGGCCACGCGCCCGCTCCCCCCCCTCAAGACCTCTGGGGCAGGGCCAACCCTAGCCACCCAAAACAGAGAAGGGCACGGGCCGGGCCACGCGCCCGCTCCCCCCCTCAAGACCTCTGGGGCAGGGCCAACCCTAGCCACCCAAACCAGAGAAGGGCACGGGCCGGGCCACGCGCCCGCTCCCCCCCTCAAGACCTCTGGGGCAGGGCCAACCCTAGCCACCCAAACCAGAGAAGGGCACGGGCCGGGCCACGCGCCCGCTCCCCCCCTCAAGACCTCTGGGGCAGGGCCAACCCTAGCCACCCAAACCAGAGAAGGGCACGGGCCGGGCCACGCGCCCGCTCCCCCCCTCAAGACCTCTGGGGCAGGGCCAACCCTAGCCACCCAAACCAGAGAAGGGCACGGGCCGGGCCACGCGCCCGCTCCCTCCCTCAAGACCTCTGGGGCAGGGCCAACCCTAGCCACCCAAACCAGAGAAGGGCACGGGCCGGGCTACGTGCCCGCTCCCCCCTATCAAGACCTCGGGGGCAGGGCCAACCCTAGCCACGCCCAAACCAGGGAGGGCCACGCGCCCACGTTCCTCGAAAAATCGAAAGAAGACAGTGGCGCGCTAACCGGGACAAAATGGCGTCAGTTCCCGAGTAGACGGCCCCGATGTTACTCAACGAAACGAAAAAACGCTCGAGAAATACGCCACCATTAATGATACACTCCAAAAGAGGTTCCGAAAGAGCCACCTGGCAAAAGCGGTTTCCCACGGGAGTGAATCCGAGGAGCCCATTAATAGCACCAACTCATCACAATAAACACGGGGGAAACCGTCAGCGAGATCTCCCTATAAAGACGCCACTCACCCTTCCAAAAGAAATAGAACAAAGGGTCAGAAGACATGAGAAATCGGCACTTATCCCCCCCGCCCGCTGGGAAACGGGCTGAGATACAACGCCCTAACAAAAGAGAGGTCACCGGCCATCAATGGTTCCCACCGCCCGGGGCGGCGGTTGACGCCTCTCCACCACCTCCAACAGGATATTCCTCTTACAAACGGATCGCCAAAAGGATATTCCACTTACACAAGGGAAATCCACCTTTCACGCCTCCATCCGCCCTAAACAAGGACGAGTCGGAGAAAGGTAGGCATCCGACCCCCGCCGACAGGAAAAGCGGGAGCCCCCCGGGCTGGCAAGCCAACACCTGCTCGACGTCGACCACCGGACGGGGACCTTGGCAAGGCTGCATCCCCGGTGAGCCCAAACGGCGAGTCATGGCGTGTCAGTCCGCCCCGGTACGATCGGGCCCCGAACCCCACCCTCAAACCGAAGCAGCGAGGCGTGGGGGGAGGGCGGCCCGACCGTCAGGAATCCCCCCACCCTCAAACCAAAGCAGCGAGGCGTGGGGGGAGGGCGGCCCGACCGTCAGGACTCCCCCCACCCTCAAACCAAAGCAGCGAGGCATGGGGGGGGCCCGATCCTCAAGACCCCCCCAAGACACAAGCCCCAGAAAGACGGCTTCCCTGGTGATTCCCCTCCCCAGTGCTTCTACCAGACCGAGGAAACCTTACCACACTTCAGCACGGGAGGCGGTCGCCGGCCCCATCGGCCATCAGAGTCTCCCACCTCTGCGCCAAGAACAACTCGAGTAAAAAGGCCGACCCGGCAGAGGAGGACCCCTATATCCGGAGTTCATTCACCGCTGGCAAGGACAACTCTATAGCCCATCCTAAGGCTGGATCTTACCCCACAACGGGCAAAAATCTAAGTACTCATGTACACGCTATAGATCAGTTCTTGTAAATTTAAATAAAAACATTCATCCTTGGCATATACGCTTTGACTTCCCTAAAATGCCGTAGCGTGAAGCGATATACCCGCCAAGTGCCGGGCGAGCTCACCACCCCTCGCGACGCATAAAATAGCTACGGCGCAACGCACTCCCCGGACTATCTTAGGACGCCCAAAAGATTTACGCCCGCAGCTCTGACGCCTCGATACTACGCTTCGAACCCAGACCCATCGCCAACTGAAAGTTACCGACAACTTTCGATCAAAGGGGAACGGGGTGGACGGAGGCCCGCCCTGTGCCAAATCGTGATAGGGCGGCATACCTCATCCCGAACCTTTTTCGGCGACTCCCAGCCCGGCCCAAAGACCACAAATCATCAACATCCCCTTCCCCCAAGACCTCGCTATCTCAGACAAGGGAATGTTGGGGGCATAGTTAGTGATTGTATGACACAAGAAGCCAAAATAGGCGACCCCGCAGAAAAACAGGGCGAAGACCGACGTTCCCGCAACACTTCGGCTCAGAACCGCGCTACTACCAACCACCGCGGGCCGGCCCTCCGAACCAGAGCTGGATTCCCCCAGATTAGACCCAACTTCCTCAAAAACTCAGCACGGGGGACAAGGACACATGGCCCAGAACGGACCGGTCGCAAGCCCGAGACCGTGAAACAATACCTATCGAATATACGCCTAGTCCAGACAAGGCAGCAACCCAGTCTCGTCAAGACAGCGCCACGATGTGACTTGACATAACGAAAGGACGCTTGGACAACACGCCATCAGCAGCAACACGCCCCCCGAGAGGCCAGAACAAGCAACCCGTGTCGGGTACCGCCAGGAAAAGGCGATTCCCAAAGCGCGTGATTCAGCGGAGCCCGCTAATGGCACTAATCCCTCACTTTATCCAGGGAAAACCCTTCTGCCGAATCTCGCTATAAGTACCCCCCTTCGGAAGTCAGGGGAGAGGGGGAGAGAGACAGAGGATTCGTATCCCCTCACACCGGGTATGAAATGGCCCCGAGCGCCCCACCGAGCTACGAAGAAGGCCGATGACCACCGACGGGCCTCACTTCCCCTGATGGTGACCACCATAGCCCCGCGACCCCTAACAGGATATTCCCCTTACACATGGGAGGCCCCACCCGCCAGCCTTCCTCATGCCCGTTACTGGATCAAAAGGCAGGTCCAGAAGACCAGCCGCGGGCCGCAACACCCCAATTAACACCCAGCCGGCGGCGATCCCTACGGGGTGTCAGGGTGGAAACCCCCAACGGCTCTCCCAGCGACGCCACCACCGCCACCTCGTCCTCTGCCTCCCCCGGGGTTCCCCCTCGGTGCGTGGGATCCCTGCCGAGGCTGGGCGACCCTCCAGCACGGCGACAGCAAGGCAGAACGTGAGGAAGCAAGGAAAGGGAAAGGAAGAGGGTCCCCCCGACAAACGAGGGTCAACCCCCCCGAAGATTAAACCAAACATTGATTCCTGGCGCGTCAGCACGTCCCCGGACAATGAGGCAGTAGGGATTCAGCGGTCGGTATGAAGGAAGACCACCCAGACGCAGGGATCTGCTCACCCCGATGAAGCGGGCGACGAATGTAAACAACCTTCCGTCCAACCGCAGGTTGGGCCAAATCTGCTCTGTTGTTGCAAATATCATCTAGATCTCCGATAAAGGTTGATGAAAAATATTCCCCCTTACGGACCCCTCCCCTTGAGCCTAAGCGCACAACCGCGGGGCGGTCCGCCGGGCGCAGAACGGCCAAAGTCCCGCGAAAATTACGAACACGTCCGGTAAACACATCTCAGCAAGAACCATAACACTCTCAAAGAGTCGGGGTCCCCCTAAATCAGACCCAATAACCACATACCACGGCACATCGTTACGGGGCAATGCCCCGCGGGGCTCCCACTCGGGACGAGACCTCGCGATCCCGCGATAGCGAGACACACCCCGCAGGAGCGGCGTCACCGCCCCTGAGTAGGGATCCCAGTTCGATTCGGGATAGAGGGCGGCATTACGCCATCCGAGCCGAGCCGGGCTTCCGCCTCACACTCGAATGCCGGGGGCAATTGTTACGACCTAAAGATCGCAAGAGCCCGACTCCCACCCGGATCCGCTGACATACCCCATTAACTCTCCCCTACGTGAAAGGGCCTCCACCCCGGGAGACCGAAGCTACGCGGGAACGGGCGCTCCTCGCAGCACTCCCCCACCCGGCCGAGGCACGCAACCGCAGTTGCGTGGCCCGCCAGGGGCAAGGCGCTTGGGGAGCCCCCAGACAATGCCTCCGGATATGCTGACATAGTCCTGTGCGTATCCTTCCGTTCCAGCGGCCCACAACCCACGACCGACAAGGAGGCGCGTCCGGGCCGAACAGCACCCGAGCCGGTCGACCCGGCCGGCCCCCATGCACCACGACGCCCGGGATAGCATAGCCCGACCTACAGTTCTTCACCAACGACAAACAACCTAGGATAAGGACACGACTGACTCACACGCCACCCGACCGTCTGACAAAGCACCCCCTGGCGGTTGAGCCGACTGACAGTTAATGCTTTCGGCCCTGACCACCCGACAAAAGCACCCCCTGGCCGTCGCGCCGTCTGACAAAAGCAGGTCAGGCACTCCTGTCCCTGACATCCCTGTCTGAAGCATCCGCTGACAACCGAGCCAGCTCAGCACGTCAAGTCAGCATGCCAGGTCAGCCCCGCCTAGTCATCTCCCGTCAGGTATAAATACCCCCTCTCCTCTCACGGGGAGGGGGTTGGCCAAATTCTCTCTCAATCTATCACTCACACACGAGAACAAAGGTCGTCCATATCTTTGTTCTCCCACTTATAGCTCGCCACGCGCGGTCGACACACCGTTAGTCCGACCGGCGTGCCTAGCCCCCGTTTTAAGTCCTATAACTGACTTAGGCATCGGAGGGGCTAAGGGTTGAACCCCAATCCCGCCCTTCTGACGAGTTGCTCGTGCTGCAGGAAAGCTCGCCCCTTGGTCAACATCAATTTCGATCTCCTGACATCCAACCTTCTTCTGCTGCCTCCGGTGAGATTCGACCCCGTGATCACCCCCGGTGACAAGTCCAACCTCTTCACCCCACTAATCACTTGTTAAACAGCCCACCTAAACCCTCTTCTCAGCGTAACCACCGTGCCCTTGGTTCTCCACAATACAAATTCATTGTACGCGAGTTCCACCTCGTAACAGCAGGTATACCGAGCGAGGACACGAATATAAATTTCCACATGGTAGAAAGTGCGTGCAAAAGAGAGGACGAGCTAGCAATTTTGGATGAACGAGAGGGGGAGACAGCTAGGGACAAGGGTTTTGAGATTATCGCCATGGATTCAGAACCATGCCCTCCTCCAATTTTATCCCAAAATCATTTACCCCTCTCTCCATTGATCGAGCATCGTACAGAGAGTAGTGCATATCTTTCAGGGAGTAGTCGTCAACTTATTTTAATTTCTTTCACTTATTTTGATGACTACATTTGGAATAATTTTATTTCGAAGAATTTTAAACTAAAATGGATTGACGTGACTCATCTCTTGCAGGATACAGGTGGACATCTTATAGAGATGCTGGGAGTTACGTTGCTGGGATCCAGTTTAGTCGTTGGAGGCAGAATAATCGCCGAGGAGCGCAAGGAGCAAATTGAACAACTTCCTCCACCATTAAAGATTCAGGATCCGCCATTTGATCACGGTGTGTTCTTTCCAGTAGTGTAGATTTTTAAATGCTTTCTAGGTTGCTTGCTTGAATAAACTCGTACCCCTTCCGACATTGAGGACAATGTCCATCTTTAGTTGGGGGTGTGTATGAGACTTAGGATTTTTTTTCAATTTTTTTTTTCAAAAATAAGGTTAAGATAAGAATAAATCACCAAATCTCATCCTTTTAAAACTCCTTCATATGCCTCAAATGCGGATGATTATACATGAATCGTGTTCTTAAAATTGTTTGCGGCTTGAGTTGATTATTTTTCCTTCATGGAATTGCCGTTAATATGCTATTCATGAAAATTTTCAATTTCCGTGATTAATATCTCGAAATAGTTTGAGTTGATCTCATGCATGCTAATGTGATGAAAAAGCTTAAGTATACACGATTTATTAGAAAAGTTTTCAAGTTGAAGAGGAATTTGGCCTTTGTTATTAATGTTTATATTCATGTTGATGGGTGTTGAGTTGCTTACAAAAGAAAAAAAGAAAGAAAGAAAGGAAAAGAAAAATGAATGAAAAATGAATGATGAAAAATGAATGAATGAGTATGTCACTAATAAATAACTTGGTTGGCTCGAGTAGTACAGTCCGAGGGGTCCTTCTTGGCCTAATGCCCTATGATCGTCTGATTTGGGAGCCATTGACCGGAAACTCACTCATTTGATGGAGCGATCCAAGTTATACATTTTTCTGCGAATGTTGCTTGATGCGCGTTACGCAGAACTAATAAAAGAAAAGAAATGGTGAATATACTAAGCAACTTCAATACCCATGTCTTGAATGATTGTTTTGATAGGCCAATTCCTTGGAAACACGAAAACTAGTATATAACGACGTGTTATACTTTCGCTTGCGTAAAACGATGCTTGCATGTTATTTATTCATACTAAATTAGAGAAAATATCATGTGATTGATTTTGTTCATGGATGTGTATATTGATGGTCAAGATCATGTTGGAATACGTATTATTGAGCCATGCCATGAGCAATTTGAAAGAACTTATTGTTTTATTACTCATCCGTATTTATCGCTCTTTTTGCTAGAGACTAGCAAATCGCTAGTTGGGGGGTGTGATTCGAGTTCAATATTACATATTTAACCCCCCATTTAGCCCTATTTTGTGCTCATGTGATGCAACATTGTTCTCTAATTCATACGTATTTTCTACACATTTATTTATTAGAGAAAACACTCTATTTGAGCACAAAACAGTATTTAACGATGCAATTCTGCACATTTTATATTTTTCCTAGCTTGGTCTCGATCTCACGATTCCAACGACTATTTATTTGTATTTTTCTGAGATCTGTGCTAATTACTGTGTATTTTTGAATGCAGAATACAATTTAAATGAAGAAATACGTTTTAAATACATTTGCACGCATCTTGGCGCGCCACGCGGCATCATATTAACGTTTCCCCGCCAGATCGAGTGGCCCACAACTACGGACGACGCGGCGTTTTTGTGAGCGTTCGATTACGATCGAACGGCTCACAGGCCGCCTCACGAACGCGAAGCAACGGAGAATTACGAGTGTGCGACGTGGCCGCTTAGCATCCACACGATCGCGATCGAACGGCTGAAAACGGCGGAGCGATCGAAATTCTGAAGCGGGCAACGTGGTTCGTTTCACACCGTCGGATCTCGATCCAACGGATGACATCACCCCCGCAGTTCGAACTCGAGGCGGCAATCCGCATGGCGACGTGGCGGCATTTGAACGGTCCGATGTCGATCGGACGGACGAGGTCGAAGCCATAGCGATTTGGACGCGAACAGCGAAGCGGATCCGCTTCGGGGACACGTGGCAGCGCGAGGGTCGATCCCGCTTGGATCGACGGTTCACAATTGCTCCGCTTTAGATGTGCGGTCAGGATGCATTCGGGTAAGTTTTGGTGCGGGTTTGGACCCGTTAACGCATAGTAAACCCGCAAGCCTATTATATAAGCGTATTCTAGGGTTTTTTGAGCGTATACAAGCAGATTGGGGCGTATTTTGAGCGTATTGGAGGCTCTAGGAGCCGTATTTTCCCCCTGAAAAATTCTGTAAAATTCCAGAGGCTTGTTTTATTATTTCCAGAGAGTTTGAAGTCTTTTCAAGGAGAATTGGTGATATATTTCTTAACTTAAACCCCTTATTTAATGCTTTTCTACCGTATTTTGCTATAATCTTGATGTATTTTGCTATGAAACTTGTTTATTATTGCATTATGAGTAGCTAAATCTCTGTTGTGCATGGTATGGAGTAGTTAGGGGATATAATTTGTGTTTATTTGGTTGTATTCCTCGTGCTAAATCGTTAAACGTCGCTAAAATTGTAATCTTTGTTCGTAAATCGACTTTTTCAGATTCCAAAAGAATTGATTTAGTTGATGATCGCCACAAAAGGGTGAGTTTTGATCTCCCCAAAAAGGAGTTTCATACCGTAGTTTTGATCTCTCCAAAAGAGAGTTTCATATTGTATTATAATCTTAGCGACGATCTTTTTGAATATTGTGGTTGAACCCCCAAAAGGGCATCTTCCGATGAGTTGCTCCCAAAAGGAGAATTCATTGAGTTATATTGGGTATTTTCCGGTGAATTGCTCCCAACAGGAGAATTCATTGCGTTATACCTATCAACCAAATTAATACGAATCGTTGATCCTAACGAACCCATACCATGTGCATACTTTTTATAGATATTTTCAGACACGATTTTCTATGTTTATATTGTTCACGTGTTCACATCACCATCACTGTCACCATTGTTGAAGTGGTTAGTTTCTTTTCATAGGATTTCTATTTGATTTGAATTGTGGTTGCAACAGATTTCTTCCCGTGGATTCGACATCTGGACTCCCAGATTTTACTACCTGTACGGACTCTTGCACTTGAGAGAGAGCACCTTTTCAGAGCCCACCAATCAGCCACTTCTGTTGTTGGTGGATTGCATCCATTCTCGGGGATGTCAATCCTAGCCGGAGTTTTTGCAGCAGGGATGTGTGATCTGACATTCTTCTGGTTGTCAGTAAATGAGTCCGGTAACTGGTGAACATTGTTCAATATGTAGAGGATCTTCAGGATCTCATCTTCACATTATTTTTTTACCGGATCATGGTGGGTCAAACTTTTTGTATCCCACGTTATAATTTGCTTTGCACATATTTCTCAGTGTCTGGGCCTATTTTGGGAAAAATCGTCTCATCGAAATCACAGTCTTCAAGATGTGCCTTAAATACGTCCCCTGTTTGGGGTTCTAGGTATCTTATAATTGAGGGTGAGTCAAACCCTACATAGATACCTAGGCCACGTTGAGGACCCATTTTTGTCCTCTGTGGTGGTGCGATGGGGATTTAAACTGCGTGACCGAAGATTCTTAGATGAGAAATGTTCGGTGGCATTCCATATGCAAGTTGCATTGGAGAATCTGACCTCCAGAGGGTCTTATTTTCTTTTACGATGCAGCATGCAGAATTTGCATGTCCCGATGGATCCATAGGCAATCGGGATTTAATGGAAGTTCAATCCATTGGAGTCTACTTTTCAGTGACTCTGCCGACCCATTTTGGGTATGAACATGCGGCACTTGTATGTTCATTTTCTATTCCCGTTGCTTGGAAGTACTCTTGAATAGACCGGGAGGTATATTTCCCAACATTAACCAGACTTATTTTCTATATTTTATTGTCTGGGAAATGTGCCCGCAACATTTTTATTTTTGTGCCAATAGCTGTGGAAAAGCTAAGTTTGCGGGTCTGTAGTAGACACATATACGAATATTCTAAGGATGCATTTATCAGTACAATGCAGTACTGAAATAGCCCACTAGGGGGGTGGATTTTATCCACATCTATCTCCTTATATTCTTTTTGAGGAAGCGTGGAGATTCTGTTTCAATTTTTCGTAGAGATGGCCTTGTAATTAGTTTTCCCCTATAGCAAGAGATGTGAGGGAATTCTCCCTCTGAAGAATCTTCTGGTTCTTCAAGTCAGACCCATGGGATAAGATGCGGTGCATCGTCACTGGTCCAGGGTGGCCAAGTCTATCATGCAAGTGCAAAAACGTGGCTGATGTCGGGCACTTCAGGTGCTCTGTTTAATTTCGCTTCCTTTCTCCGAATCTTTGTATGGTTGAGGCCTGTAAGGCTCTCAAAACGTTCAAGTATGGATTTTACTCCTTTTTCTTGAGACGTTACATACTGTAATTTGTTTTTCATTTACATATGCTGTTTCCAAATGGAATCCGTTGAAACGGATGTCCTTGAAACTTAGAAAGTTTCTTTTGGAATTCGGAGAGATTAGTGCATCCTGTATTTTTGTTTCTGTGTCATTTGGGGGCAACATTGTTGCATTCCCTGGATCTTCAATATGGCCCTTATGGTGGGCTTTTTATTGAAAGATCGTATGTGTTTATTGTCTACTAATCAGTCATGAGAGCAGTTCATCTATTAAAAGATGAATCGTATAGGCACATGCATTTTCAGATAAACATTTTCATTCAAAACAAATTACATAAGTCAAATGCTCTCATAATCATAATTATTCTCAAAACAAATTTCTAAGATAAAAATAGGGGCTAATCAAGCATGTCATCATTTTCGAAGTCGTCAGCTGTAAACTTGACTGGAGCATCAGAGGTCATCACGTTTGTTTCAGCTTTATTTTTCTTGTTCTCTTTATATAAATCCTGGAGATGCTGCGGAGTTCGGCAAACTCTGGACTAGTGGCATTTCATGCCACAGCTATGGCACTGGTCTTCCCATTCCCTCTTGGGTGGGGGGTGCATCATCTCTATTTTTGTCATTTCTGCGCCACGTAAACTTCCGCTTACTTTCATTTCTTTGTTGTTGGACTTGGCCCATAGCCCTTTTGTTCTGTCCCCCTTTCTGTGGTCTTTCTTTTCTTTTGTTGTCTCTCTTCTTTCGAGAAGAAGAGGCGTTATGAGCTTCTGGGATGGGGGCAGTGCTAGGGGCGCATATTGTGAGTGGCCAGGAGAAGCTCTTTGTTTTGTTCAGCCATGAGTAAACATGACAGCAGCTCAGAATACTTGGTGAACTTTCGTTCACGGTATTGCTGCATTAATATCGCATCTTTCTCATGGAAAGACGTGTACGTCTTTTCAAGCATGCGATCTTCTGAGACTTTTTCACCACACAACTTCAGTCATGAGGTGATGCTAAAGAGAGCTGAGTTGTACTCAGATATGGACTTAAAGTCCTGCAGTCTCATGTTCTCCCCCTCATATCGTGCCCTTGGTAGTATAACATCTTTCTGATGTTTATATCTATCCTCAAGGGCAGTCCACAGCTCAAGTGGATCTTCGACCTTAAGGTATTCAGCCTTTAGGGTCTTGTCCACATGGCGGCGAATATAGATAATGGCTTGCGCCTTTTCTATATCGCCTACATTTTCATTATTAGTCACAGCAGAAATGGGGGACTTTGTCCGCAGGTGAAACTTCACATCGAGCTGCCAGCTCAGATAGTTTCTTCCTGATGCATCCAGCACTTCGAAATCGACACTTGCAATTTTAGCCATTTTATCTAGCAGAGCACAAATATGCATGAATTAATAATTTAAACATAAACATTTTCATGCGGAGGTAATTTTAATATGAAGGATTAATTGCGTGGATCAGCCAGTCCCACATAAATAATAGTCCAAAGTCCCATTACCGTCCATATTACACAAATGAAAGCTTTAAAAAGAAATTACAACTTTGGAAACCCCCGTTGGTCCCAATAAGATCTTCAGCTTCAATTATGGCCTCCGTCTCTATGTAAAATGGTCTCCGGTCTTGGACATTTACATAATTTCCTCACTACAATTTCTCTCAAAAGTAAAAGAAAAGTGCAGGAAAATAAAATGTGGGACTTAAACAGCCGATCCAAAACCGCAATTAGCCATCCATGCAGAAATTTTGTGCACATCAAACATTTTCACCAGACATTTTCATCGCAGGCATCACATGCATTAATATTCGCAGAGATGGATAAACAATTTAATTACTTAATAATTATTGGACCACTGGGCAACGTCATACACCGTTAGGTTAGCTGACTAACTGCAGAGCGGTCGCATGATCTTCCTAATTATTAAGCTTAAATATAATGCACAACCACACATAAAATATCCACAGAATAAGCCAGTGATGCAAAGCATGTAATAATGATTTTCAGAAAAAATCATTTAATAGAGGGTTGTGCAAGTTGAGTTTATCCAAAAAAATTGGAAAAGAGCTCAAACTGTTAAACATGTTCTTCGAGAAGGAAAACTTTTTCCTTTTTAAATCATCCCAAATAACCCCCAAAGGTCCCCGAAAATCCCTTATATGTCCACGTATTGCCCCGTAATATACCGTGATTTTTCACGAATTTTTAGGCCCACAAACACCCTTTTTAAGTAATTTTAGCCCAAAAAGCCGTTTAAGCTTATTTTTAGTCTTCTCCCGTTTATTTAGAACAAAGCATGCGGGCCTGAGGCCCGCAGTTTGCGTGCAGGCTTCAGGCCCGCAAGGCATCAATTTTTTTTGAAACAAAGCCTACGGGCCTGAGGCCCACAGTTTGCTTGCGGGCTTCAGGCCCGCAAGGCATCAAAATTTTTTTTTCCTCTTGAATCTGGGCTCAGAGGCCCAATAGGGTTTTGGGGCGGCGGCTAGGGTTAGCCACCGCCACCCCCGTACAGCCACCGAAACAGCGGAGAGGGAGGGGGGTGGCGGCAGGGGCACCGGCCGCCCCCCTGCAGGGGGGGACGGCGGGCCACCGCCCCCTTACAGGGGAGACGGCAGCGGGGCACCGGCCTCCCCCCTTGCAGGGGGGCAAGGCACGGCGACGGCCGCCTCCCCGAAGGGGGGGCGGCCATGGACGGTAGAGGGGGCAGGGGGAATCTTAAAAATTGGGTTTTTGGGACGAAAAATTCATCGTTTTAGGCGATCTAGTAAATCCCCGTGTCGATCTTGCGAGATCTAGGGGTAGAGCAATCATACGTATAATTAAAAACATCGTTTTTAGTGATTTTACCTCTATATCCATCCTCCGGATATAGCGACGGTTGAACGAAGCCCTACGTGGATGACGACGCTCGATTGAGGAAGCCTTGCACCACGCGCGTGGATCTCCCGTCAACTCTCGCCTTCGCCTTCGCAACGAACGAAAAATTTGTGGAAAGACAAAAAATTTCTTGAATCTCGTGCTGATAACGTGTTATGAATCAACTATTTGGGGAGAGGAACCCCCAGCTCTTTATTTATAGGCAATATGTGAGAATACAAATATAGGCTACAATGATATGGGCCTATCTCTAGGATAGCCGAGAATCTAAACCAACTCCGGTTAAATAACCGTTCACAACAATTACGTATTATTATCATTTTACGTGTTGGGTATTGTTTAGATAGCGTCTCTTCATGGCCCAACAGATAAGGCGTTGGTCAATGGAACCAAAGCTTCTAGATTCCGATCCACGTGGCTGTCATTTTTTATTTGTTACTTATTATTATTTTTTGGCATCTTAGGTATTATTTAACGTTTAATTTTTTGTTAAGAATTAACATTTTTTTCATGTTGGGTACTATTTAACGTTTATTTTTTTATTATATTTTTTTTGTAAACCAATGCTAGATTTGTTACGGGAGCCGAAACATTTTTTGCATGTTGGGTATTATTTTTTGTTACACATTACTTATTAACATATAATTTTTTGTTTTGATATTTTAAAAAAATATTCTTTATATCATCTTAGTTAAAAAGAATTTCTGGTTACGCCACTGAAGACAAACCCTCGTAACTTAAGGTTCAGAAATATACAAAGCCACACGATACTAATAAGCACCATGAATGGTACTAATAAGCACCATGAATCCTGAAGTATTCATATATCAAGCTTATATTAATCGAGCTTACATTGATGGACAATGGATGGATAATAGAAAGTGTTATGAACATGATATCCATCCAATTGTAATCTTTCTGCTATAAATATAGGACTACAAGTTCGCGAACCTCACAACAATAAACAATTTTAATTAAGACAACCATGACATTTTCTTTATATAAAGATTATTTTTGGGATACAGATATTCCCATTGAGCCGCCACAAACAAATTTTTAACTTTTCCATTTGCAGCGAAAATCTAATGAGAGATTCACAACTTACGAATTCCCACAAATTTCATTACCAAAGGAGAAACGATAGCCCAGGATCGAAAATCAAACAGCATGCGCAAGCTATATGAAAAAACAAGGCCACAGATGCTTTCTCCCAAACACATCTAAAACACTAAAATTTCGAGGGTTCTTGCTGTTCCCTAATTGTAAGCATCAAAGGCAAACTAAAACACTGGATTCTCCCTTTAACCCTCAGAGACAACTAAATACTGCTAAAAATCCGGTAACTTATCATCCAAATGATCTCTAACCACCCGCAACCAAAAAAAGCGCCTCATAGGACTCCGTCTGTCCTCTCTAAAGTTCGTCCTGCAATCACAGAGAGACGAAGAAATGAACTTAAGCATGAGGGGGTACTGCAGGTACAATGACGGTGTTATAAGCAAAGGATGAGAAATATTACATGTCGGTCATCCTCCTCTGCCTTCTCGTCACTGTCTGAGTCTGCACCGGTATCAGCTTCACCCTCGGCATCCTCAGCATCGTCATCGTCCTGTCAGACACCGTATAGAAGATGCGTTAGAATACACTTGATACCAAGAGAGGAACGGAAAAAAAACTATGAGCAAAAGCAACTTACATCTACATCAGAATCGGCATCCTTGTCCTGTAAAATGGAAAACAATAAAGGAGTAAATCATAGTCCATAATGCATATTAGTTATATAACGCTTGATCGAGAAGGAAAACATAAGCAACATAATCACATTTTCTTTTTTTAAAAAAATAGAATTGTGCCACTACAATGGGGTTGCATTTAACATCGTTTGATGAAAAATGAAGGCAAATACACTGATATAAAAAGGGGGGACTACACACAGTGCATCACAAGAGTTTTTTCCGTGGCCCAACGTATGTATCCGAGCACATCTACAATGAAGGACATCAGACTAAACTGATGCATGCCAAGCTAACATTGTATTAACATAGAGAATCGACAAATTCTACGGAAGGGAAATTAGGACAGCAGATGAAAACAATACAGGCCAACCTAACACTGTAATAACACATAAGAACAGGTACACACCGATGAAAGCGACTTTCCCTGAATTGAACTATTCAAAAGAATTATTGTTGTTGTTGGGGATTTTTTTTGTTTTTGTTTTTTTTTGTTTGTTTGGTTTTTTTTTTGTGTGGGGGGTTTGGGGGGGGGGGGGGGGGGGGGGGGGGGGGGGGGGGGGGGGGGGGGGGGGGGGGGGTGCTGGATGGGGTGTGGGGATGTGTATGTTTAATAATGTTCTCGTCTGAGAATGTGGGTGAAAATGGGATGTTGTTGCTTCTGGTAAAAATAAAAAAAAATACATTGCCCTTGACAATTCTATCTCTTTGGCATCATTGTAGCAAATGCTAAAAATAACAGGTAATAATATAAATTAGGCTTTGTAAATACATTTAAAAAGAGAGTAATGGTTATTATATGACATGGGATGCATCTCCTCATGTACCAATGCACAAAAAGTGGGGTGGTACACTTTTTGTGTATTGGTACATGAGGACATGCCTCCCATGTCATATTGATACTCATTATTCTCTTTTAAAAAGAGAATAAATAAAACTGATTAACAATTGTGTGGGCTTGTACAACCCCACTTTTTGTGTATTGGTATATGAGGAGATGCCTCCCATGTCATATTGATACTCATTATTCTCTTTTAAAAAGAGAAGAAATAAAACTGATTAACAATAGCAAGAAAGATTCAGTAGCTTACCTCTGGTTCACTCTTTTTCTCAGCTTCCTCGAATGCTGCTTTCTCAGCCTGCAACATGCAAACCATAAATTAAGTAAATAAAGATACAGTATCAGCGCAGTATCAGCACAGTATAACCGGTGCTACAATATACATACATCCTTCTGCTTCCCCCATGTTTCTTCAGCAAACTTATTTGCGTATTCAGGGTCATCACAGATCAAAACATTGTCGAACAAAGTTCCTGATTTCACCTAGTAAAAAATAAATTTAATGTCAGCAAATAAGAATAATTAAATATCTGCATAATTTTTATAGCATTAAGTTTACCTGCCACAACTCAATGCCAACATATTTCAGATGGTCGTAAGCATAGATGTATGGGTCATCCTTAAAATCTGCAAGGAATCAATTGATAAAAAAGTTAATTAGAAAAAACATGATATAATGTAGATATAATAACTATAACTGTCTTAAAAGATGATTTTTAAAACCTGGGTTATCAATCATTGGTGCCTTCCATTTTCCCTTGTAGTTGGGGTTCTTGATTTTCTAGTTGTACAAAAACGACTGAAATCAGAGTCCTGGGATGGAAATGAAGTTCCATGATTTAAGAGTAAGAAGTTTGTTATAAACCTTTTGGGTCCAGGGTCCCTTGTATTCGGGGTTTGGAATAGTTGGGGCCGTCCATTCACCGTCTTCCTCATCATCCCAGTCTTCTGGCTGTAAGAATGCAATCAGTGATTGAGTAAGAATCTTTGCAGTCACAGACCATTTAAAAACAATACAACTATTTTAAGTCGGGTATAGGAGTAAACCTTTTTGGCATCCGTGTCGGGAATCTCCTTGGGAATGTCATCATACCCCTTTATAAAGAAAAAAAGGAAGTCAATGTAACGTATAAAAAGTCAATAGATGCACTTGTAAAAACATTTAAAATATGTGAATTTGTATATCCAAAGTTTACCCCGACAAAAGTTGATATATTTTAAAAAGGCACAAACAGTGAAACAAAAAACACTTGAATCTCTTCAACAACAAACAAAAGGAATATGAAAGAACAATGCATCGGACATTCTCAAAAGCGGATTATCAAGTGCACAATGTTCTCTGATTGCGAAATCAGATCTTGAGGGCCAGAGATTCCAGATATTACCAAAATTTACCACCTAATTAAGATCATCTGGCAAGAGTATATGAAAAAACACCAAGAAACAATAGATAAGGATGAGTTCTATGACAAGCACGCACCTCAGGTTTCTTATCCTCAGGGTCTGGAATGTACTCCTTGTCATCCCAGTCTTCAGGCTGATTCATAGTCAAAATATTAGCAGGCTGTCAAATCAACTAAGAAATTAAAGATGAATATCGCAAATCAGCTTACTTTCTTGGCTTCAGGATCCTTAATTTTCTTTGGGGGGAGAATATCCCAGTGCTCATATATGCTTCCAGTTTGCTTCTCAACATTATCAATAAGGATGCTGTACGTAGCATCAGGTCGGATGATGAGAGTATACACATGACTCAATTGGTCAGTCTCACATGGAACATCCTTCTTGATCAAATGATTCTTGCCATCGCGTGTAAGAATAGCATGGACCTTCTTCGTGCTGTATCCACAGATATCTGGCCCAAACATGATACTGCAAGTATGAGGCACAAAAACAAAAATTAGAAACTTTGTTCTACCTGAGAAGGAAATGCAAAGTTTACATGTATGTGTATTAATTTACTTTCACACAAAAAAATTAAAAATCAAAAAGGTGCAGATATAGCTTTTACCTGTAAGGGGTTTCCCCACCAAATTTCTTTTGATCCACATCACCGCTAAGTAGCTTCATGTAGCCTCCACCACAATCAAGTTTCTGTTCATGTTTCACTGAGAATTGGAATACCAAAGTCTTCTCTTTGTTGCTAAACTCAGGAAATTGTGCAGAGATGGCATAGAACCTATAATCTTCACTTGTTTGGATGCCTGTATAAAATTTAAATAATAAATAGGATAAATCATGAAACCAATTTACATAATTCAAAAAAAATTGGCAACATACAGCTAGGACATAAGTGTATGCCATCAAAACAAGAGAAGTTTAAGGCTGTGAATAATATGTTGAATTGAGACTTACCTTTATCTTCAGGGTTTCCATTCCATTTGCCGGATGTATGGTTCCACTTACCTGCGATGTTCTCGTCCTTTTTCCAGTCAGATTCTACCCACCGGCTCTCCCACCCATCTGCAGGAATCACCCAACATTAATGCAAATAAACAATAGCACTGAAACTTTTAACAGACAATATGCCAGAGCAGGACCATGGTAGGCAAAAGGGTTGGCAGTCTACATTAACTGTTTGTATTTGAAGCATGACGACAAATGTTAGTGGAAAAAGAATATTTGTCTCTAAGAGGTCGAAGGTGCAATGGGCATCTACAGTTGCAATTAGCCGAATTACAATACTACTGCATGAGTTTGCTCAAATATTTTTATATCTGAACTTATTCTTATGTTCAATGTAACTGAGCTGAGGCAGTGCCAAATTCCATTTCGATTTTCATGCTAGTTTGAAATATAGATGTGGTAGGGTTGATTCCTCGCGGCCATTTGTATCATCTCCTAACCCTAAGTGCCCAAGAAAACTTGCCACAAAAAGACAAGGCAAGAGTTTATCTGTGTATCAAAAGCCCCAAAAAATTTTACGTCAACTGTAAGTGAAGTTCTCTATACAACAACAAGGACTCACCTGCTACAATAGTTAGACAATCTGATCTTGAACAATACAGATTACATGGTTCTCGAGCTTAAAAACAACTATTCATAAATTAAAATTGGAAACATTATGAAAATCCACATAAGAACAATGAATTCTATTAGCAACTAGTTACAACCAGTATGAATGATGCTCGTGGATAAATACAAATTTTGCACCGAAGAGAACAAAGGTCTTTACAGTACACAACAAATAAACACCAATTTGTATTAATGTTGAAACTTCGCAGGCAGTTCGCAGGCAGTTCGCATAGCTAAGTGCAGGCAGATACCTCCCCGACAGATCAAAATCAGCCCAAGTTGTGATTTTTTATAAGTACATTAGTCAGAGTAACATCTGCTACAGTGGGCAGATAACTCCCCGGCGGGTCAGAAACGGTTCTAGTTTTGACTGTCCTAAGAAAATTAGTCTATGTAGACTCTACTACAGTTGAGTCAACAACTGGATTGAGCGAATGTCCATCAGCGACCAATAACTAGATATCTATTTTTTTAATGGTAGATCTTAAAAGTACCAGCAAAATTTATGATGACTATTAGAACTGCTCTACCATGACCAAAGTCAGCTGAAAACATTGCGCAGTGGTATTAAGACCAGCTAATCAGTAATCCATAACCCTCCAGCAAATTCACCACCAAATAACTAAGCAAAACAGATAAGATGGTGCAAGATTTAATTATCCCAAGCCAATTAATATAAGACATTTTTGTAACAGATCCAAATAGTAGCAAGGAAAAGTTAATCCTTCGGAGTAAACTATGTGCGCATATCCTAATACAAAGTCAGATCAAAATAAGCTAGCAATCCGCAACAATTATCAATCATAATTATCGGATATGTTCTTAGCTTCAATTTATCTTTATTTACATGCGACAATGTAAAATTAAAAAAAAATTACGGCGTGGTAGTTCATAAACCCTAAACCCTACCTTCCCCTACCTTCCAACGACCAACAAATAATAAATCAAGACATATATTCAGCCATTTTCTAAAAATTAAAGCAGATCACTATAAATTATACATTTCCTTTAAAAAAGTGTTTTTTAGAATTCGGTCCCAAAAATGGGTTATTCGAAAAGAGTTCCTTAAATCGTAACATTTGCGATTTAGTCCCCAAATTATTTAAATCACCGAAAAGAGTCCCTTTTGGAGACTTAATTTTGAAGACTTAATTGCAATATTAATTTTTAGAAATCAGTCTACTAAAAGTCTACTAAAGACTCTTTTCGAGTGATTTATATGATTTGAAGACTACATCGCAAAAACTATGATTTAGGAACTCTTTTCGAATAAACCATTTTTTTGGCGACCGAATTCTAAAAAACACTTAAAAATCACGATGATCTAAACATGTACCATCAAAGTTAAGTCACAAGCAATAAATCCTAACACTACAAGAACAAAACCGAATAATATAAAGAGCAGCGATCAATAAGAACACACTCGTTCTGATCAAAATCCATGCATATCGCAACTTAACACAATCAAAACAACAGATCTCCTATCCATGAATCCATGAAACCGATCAATTCAATAAAAAGCGTAATGCTGTTAAGAATTAAGAAACAATCATCATAGATTTAGTGATGGATCGGAGATCTCTAGGGATCGGATCAGTACCATCGAACTTCTCCTCGAAGTAGACCTCGGCGACTGCGATCGAGACGAGGGCGAGTGCGAGGGCGACTGCGGCGACTAGCTGCGAGCTCTTCGGTATCGCCATAACGACGACGATATCGACGAAGAAAAGACGCTGAAAGTAAACAGATCACGGCGAATTTAGGTCGACAATGTGTTTATAAACTGCTGAGAGTAAGTGGGTATGGTCACCGCCCGTTGGGTTACATCCACGCTATGGCCAATCTGTTTACCGTCCAATTGATGAAATCGACGGCCTAGATGTGAACGTTGATGATTTGCTGTTGCTGGCGGTTGTAACCAATTAGACGAGGCCACGTGTACGAATCGACGTGCTACCCCCTCCCATATCTCCCCCCTTTTCTTCTGTTATTTAAGGCTATAGATCGAATATACGTGAATGTACCCTTATCACGTGATATTCACGTTTATGTTACTAAAAAACTTTATTAAAAATCTATGTAACATAGGGTGCAGTTCCTCACGATCGTGGCCAGGGGCGGCAAAATATATCCGATCCGATCCGAACCCGGCCTATTTATTCGGGTATGGATATAGGCCAATTCGGATCGGGTTGAATTCGGATTGACCCGATCGACCCAGATATAATCCGGATCGGATACGGTTTGCCTTGTCAACCCGATGTACCACACATTTACAAATCATTAATATATAATAAATACTATGCATTCCAGCTTCAGTCTCGAATTTTGGAAAGTTGGTTACCGATCGTATGTGTTTCAAGTTTGAATCCTACTGGATGCACTTGTTTAAAGTCATTTGTTTCAACTTTTAAATATTAGGGTGTACAGAATCACTATAAATTAGTCAAACATCATTTGCATAATAAATAACAATGTAGCCTGATGGTAGACTCTTGGCAGCACAAATGAAAAGTTGCGAGTTTGAGGCCTTCCCTTCGCATTTGCTTTGCAATTTAATTAATTTTTACTTTCAATTTCAAACCGGCCACCCGAACCCGACCCGCAAAACGAATCGGGTCGGGTACAGGTGAACCCGGGTTACAACCGGGTCGGGCACGGGTTTCTGATCCATGACTCGGATTTAATCCGGGTCGAGTTCGGGTTTACCATTATCCAGGTTGGGTTAAACCCGACCCGACCCGGACCCGACCCGACCCCACACGTTTGCCACCCACTCGTGTTTCACTTGGACAAACTGTGGCCACATCTTTGTCCAACTAGGATAAAAGATTGTCCTTTGTTGTGCAACATGGATATACGAATGGCAATATTGCGGGGGCGGGGCGGGTATTTAACTACCCAAGCTTGCCACGTCTCATCTACGGGTCGGGACAGGGCGGGTCTTGGGCCGGGGCAGGACGGGTAACTTCTTACCAAAACCGGGTTGGGCCGATCGGGTCAGGTTACTACCATCCCTATGAATCCAAAACAAAATTTTTATTTCAAAATAGGGAGAATTGTGATATATATGGTAATTTGGAATTGAGAATTGGCTCAATTGGGAGAACAATAGAACATAGTATGAGTTATGGGTTATAAACTGGTCGCATGGTCCGCATCAAAATAGCATGGTTTTTTTAGAACTTCTATAGTTTACCGGGGCGGGACGGGCCGCATACGAAGCCCAAGCTTGCCCCGACCCGTCTGCGGGCCGGGGCGGGTCGGGTCAAAACCAGTCAGGTCGGGTCGGGCCAGGCGGGTCAGGCCATTATTGCCATCCCTACATGTGTAAGGTGGGCCTCACTTGGTGGAGGGTGTGGGATTGGTTTTGGGTTTGGGAAGAGTTGGTGGAAAACCGAAACAATGGCCTCCCTCCTTCCCATTAAGGGGTATTCAAAAAAATACACTAACATTTAAGGTATCTTTCAATTTAATACCCTGAACTTTTAAGTTGTACAGATTTAAACACTAACGTTATATGTCGGTTTTAACTTGATACATTTTTTTATTTACGTCCAAATGACTAAATACGTGGCAGCATGTGATGAAATTTGGACGATTATACCTCTCCCCTCATTCTTCATATGGGAAATCACATAAAAATACACTAACGTTTGGGATATATTTCAAATTAATACCCAGAATGTTAGCAAAATTGTCTTCTATGACCATCAATGTAGCGATGAATCTACACTTTTCCAAACTGTCTCTTAATGCCACCCGCTGCTGGTGACTCGTGATTCGGGTTGAATATTGCATATTTAACACCCCATTTAGCCTTATTTTGTGCTTATATGATGCCTAATTGGTCTCTAAGTTCGTATTTTGTATATCATCATTTATTAGAGCAAACCATTGATTTGTGCACAAAGTATGAATTTATTGAGTATTTCTGCCTTTTTATATTTTTCATGGTTAGATCTCGATCTCACGATTCCAACGACTATTTATGTGTATTTTTCTGAGATCTGTGCTAATTACTATGAATTTTTGAATGCAGAATACCATTTAATTGGAGAAATACGAAGGAAATACGGCAGAAAATACAATATACGGTCGCTTATACATATGGTCGGGCCACGTGGACCGTCGGATTCAGATCCGACGGCCACAAACAAAGCGATGTATCACGAGCAGAGGAGAATCCGAGCGGCCACGTGGCACAATCCAACGCTATCCTACCAAATCGAACGCTCCACAGCGTTGGCGATGCGTCATTATAATTGCCGTTGGATCAACATCCAACGGCCAGGAACGAAACGAATCATCAGCGGAGAGCACGCGATTTCACGGGCGACGTGGCTTGATCTCTACCGCTCGTCGCTCAATCGGACGGCCAAAGACAATTCCGACGCGACTTCGGATCGCTCGAGCGGAGCAGGCACGCGCAAGAGTTGTAACGACTGGTTTTTGTATGATTGGATTATCAGTGTTGTCACGCCCCGCTTCCCAAAACGACGGAGGCGAAGCGTGACTAAGGCCCGCTCGGGCCGGAGCTGGGAAGCTCGGACCCAATAAGCGTCTGTAGGGGTACCATTTTAAAAGATTCAGGTTCTTGCATTAATAAAGTTCGAAACAACAGAAGTACAGGAAGGAAAAGGCATTCATTAAATTAGAGATATAATATCCAACTGATACAAAGTCTAAAAAGAAAGCCTAAGCATGGCAACAAACTATCTAAAAGCAAACTAAAAGTAGTAACCTCTGAAAGCGACGACTAAGAAGACCTCAAGGTCTGGTCCTCGACGGGCGCGTACTCTGGGTCGACGTCCTCGGCTCCTCGTGCTCCAGTGAGTCTGCCTCGTCCACGAACTCTGGCTGAGCACCTGACGTACAGCACCCAAGAAAAAGGAACTGTACGTCAGGTAAAGTCTACAAGAAGGGTTAGACTTTACTGCAAGTGCACCGAACTTTAAACAACGGATTACTGGTTGATTAACATGCTGAGGTTCTTTTACACAACAGTTTACTGGTTGATTAGCATGCTGTGGTTATAACAGGGTAACACAACAGGAAGTAACGTAGCAGGAAAGTAAAACGGGACAAGTAGTAGTCGTAGCGTGTGCTACCAACTACGGGGACTAACCTACAGGTGTCAAGACAAGTCGGGACGTGGCGGGACAAGACAGGACAAACAGGACGGGACAAGACAAGACAAGTGTGACACGAAGGGTTCACGCCTTACGGTTCGAGGGGGATCAGACCCTCTTGCCGTGCGCACGCTCAACCCTACCCCAACCCAGGAACTCAGGACAAGAAGTACAGGGATCACTTCCGCTAGGGAAGCATCCGAAACGCCCACAGACTTTTTGTGTAACAGGGATCACTTCCGCAAGGAAAGCATCCGAAACGCCCGAAGGCTTTTTGTATAACAGGGATCACTTCCGCAAGGAAAGCATCCGAAACGCCCGCAGGCTTTTTGTATAACAGTCACGGGGATCACTCTCGCATGGAGAGCATCCGAAACGCCCGCAGGCTTTTTGTGTAACAGGACACGACATGACAAGTGTAGGGAGTTGTTATTCTAGGGTGTCCACACGCACGCACACACATGACAGCCCTACAATATTCAAAAGTTGTTGTTGTCAGGCTCAGACTTCGTCGTCAAGTCTGAGCCGTCAGGAGTCATCTCGGACGCTATCATTTCACGTCCGGTTCTATTTGTTCACAGTTAACAATTCTAACCAACTAGGGCCTAAGCACGGCCAAAAGTGCAAGTGGATACACTTGCCTGCGATGGCGAGTGTGTTGTCCTCCCGAAGCGTCTCGTCCAAGCGTCTCGTCCGCGGAAGTCCGTCTGAAATAGTGTCACGGCGACGGTGTCAGGTCGCGATTTCCATCAAATCCTATTTAGGTTCGTTTCTAGGTTATCGGGACTACCCTATTTGTCAAAGTCACAATTTGGTGTTCTTGTTCAGCCTAAATCGACCACTACCCTATATGCACAGAAAATTGTCCGATGGTCGATTTTCTATAGTGACAACATTTTACTGATGCGAAAAGTAAATTTAATTGTAGTTGTCCAGTTTTAGTTTAGGGTTCAGTTTTGCTACGGTGTGGGTTTTACTACTCGTTAGGGAAACTAACCTCGTAATGTCGTCCAACAAGTGGAAGTCGGGTCTGAACGGCAAAACGTCGACGTCGTCTGGAACTCCTCGGCCGCGGGTAGCGCAGCGAGGTACCTCTGGATAGCGGCATGATGACGTGAAATCAGTGAGCTAATCAGCGATCTCCTTCCCGTTGCGAGTAGCGCAACGGTTCTTCACGATAACGGCGACGTCGGCTAAAAGTACGTGCGTGCGGCAACGTACGTGAACTTCGAGAGTCCAAGGGGGCTGTTGGTAGATGAAGTGGGACCAAAGGAAGATGCTCGGCCCAGTGGATGGCCGACGACGTGAGCGCACGGCGGTGGGCGGCCGTGAGAAGCCGTGGAGGACAGATTCGCGCCACATCCGTTGTCGCGCGTCTCAGTGAAATTTCGGAGACGAACAGCGGGAACGGAAAGCTGCAGTGGGTAAAGGACTTCAAAACAAAGCCAACGGCAGTGGAGTTGTCACCGGGGGTGGTCGGAGGTGGCCGTGCGCGGGCGGCGAAGTTCAGCTTCCAGATCTGTGAAAAACAGCGGATGCGACGTGTTCCGACGAGGATTCCAGAAGCTACAGGTGGGCCATGAGCGTGAGGAAAATTGCAGTTGGTAGGTGGTTTCGATAGGAATCCAACGGCGGTAGGGTGGTCGTCGTAGGTGGCCGGATGGCCGGTGGGCGTGAGTTTTTCCGGCGGTGGCGTAGATCTGTAAAACTGTCGTTTGGGTTGTGTTTGAAAGCGTTTTGAGGGAGATAGAGATGAGGGAAGAGGGTAAGGGGAGGTGGAGATGCTTGGGGGGTCAGAGAGGAGTTGATCGGGGGTGGTGGTCGCCGGAGGGGGTGGCCGGAGGTGGCCGGCCGGCGGTGTTTTCCGGCGGGGCGCAGTTCTGGCCTGGGCTGTGTTTTGTGTGGTTTTCATGGAGTTTTTGATGTCTTGGAGAGGTGGAGATGGAGGAGAAGGAGGATGAGAAGGTGGTGGCCGGAGTTGGGAAGCTTGGGTGGCTGCCTTGGTGGCCGTGGTGGCCGGAGAGCGGCGGCAAGGTGGCCGGAAAATCTGGGCGGATGAAAGCTTGCGGCCATGGGTTGATTTTCAATGGCTTTTAGGGAAGAGAGGGAGGAGATAGGAGAGGGAAATGATGGAGAGAGATGGCCGGAGTTGTGAGGGGTGGCCGGAGCTCGCGCGCGCCGGTGGAGAGGTGGTGGCGGCTGTCATGCGTGGGTTTTCCTCTAGGGTTTTTTTTGGGTTGTGTTTTTAACATGGTGGTTTGCTATATAGGATGGGTATTTAAGGGATGGGTGAGAGAGAGTGTGAGAGAGGGGGTGTATATCTTAGGGTAATATGGGGTGAGGGTAGCCCAGAAAATATTTGACATGAAACGTAGGATTCTCCAAAGATTTGATTAGTGATTTGAAATTCGAAATTGATTAGAGGCTAATCAACGGTTGAGAATTAATTAGGGGATGTCTTCCACTACGGGCGTCGGAAAAATAATCCGAAAATACCAGGACGATCGTGGAGACGAGACGCACAGATCTACAGAGTCCAATCGGGTGTTACACCTACCAAAAATTATCGTAAAATCAGGAACCGCGTATTGGTGCCAAAAGACCAAAACGCCCTTCCATTCAAAGCTGTTTTGCGAGAAAACGAGCCGTGAAATGACGTCCCCAAAAAAATTACCATAAAATTCTACACTTCCATACGGTCACAACGGCATATCACATCGTATATACCAAAACCAAGAAAGAGTCAAATAAAATACGTGCACGAAAGGTACGTGCACGCGGAAAATACGAACGGTCGGAAAGCGGCCGTTACAAGTGTGCTTTGCTTGCGATGGTGGGTTCTCTCCTTGTGTGGTTTCCATTTCCATAGTTCACGCTTTCATTCATCTCGTTGAGATTTCCTATCTTTCGTTTTCTTTCCTTTTTATGTGATCTTCTAGGTTCTTCCTTAGAATCATTGAATTCGGAGTAAGTCACTCGTGACGAGCTTCATATCGATCATATCTTATGGTATAAATCGATCCTAGAAGTCATAGAAATCTTCCCGAAGCTTCGCGCTTCGAATCGGCACTTTTTGTGCATGTTAGTTGGTTCAAGAAGATCGACCGACCGACTAGATTCCAATTTAGTCGGTCAGGAAATCAACTGGAACCGACTAGTTCTTTGAATCAATAATTCAGGAGTTACTGTTCATTCTTAGTCGGTCTAAGTTCATCTTTCGACCGACTAGTTGCCAAACTAGTCGGTTAAGTTTTGTACTCAGACCGACTAACTCTTTCAATTATTTTGACACTAGTTACTGTTTACTCTTAGTCGGTCTAAGAACGTTCATCGACCGACTAGATGCTAAACTAGTCGGTCAGTATTTGTTCATGGACCGACTAATTCTAAATCCTATTTTCGTTCAGGAGTTACTGTTTACACTTAGTCGGTCTGCGTTGGTCGACCGACCGACTAGTTACCAAACTAGTCGGTCAGTGGTTGCTCTTTGACCGACTAACCAGTGTTAAAACCCTAATTTCTGGGCAGCCGCCAGCCCATCCTATTTATACCCAACCCAATCGACTTCATCTTCCTCCACTCAACCCTAAACCCTAAAATCACCCCCATCAAGCCCCCATCTTCTTCCAAGCTTCATTCCTTCATTCCATACCCTAGATTCATCATCTAAACCCTCCATCAACTCATTCCACCTCTCATCTTCCCCAAAATCTCCATCAAAACCCATCAAATCCCCAAATCCCCCAAAACCCTAGTTTCCCCAAACTTCTCCAATCTTTTCCAGATCTGGTCCTAGGGTTCCCCGGAGTGTTTCTTCCGCCTCCTCTCGGTAAGAAATCGATCTACCATTGTTTTCATATCCTATTGTAATTTTTATGAAACCCTAATAAAATACTTGTGTTTTGATGATTGTTCCCCATAACAGCGATTCTCCGTAGGCTATCATCCGCGGAAACAAACTTTCGTAACCGTCATCCCCGGTGCTAGGCAAGTGAAACTTGCCACTTAGGGTTTAGGCCATGTTTTAGGCCATTTGCTTGTTGTAGGCGTAAAAGAGGCTAGGCGACGAAATGATACTCGCCTAGGCGTAAATTGGGGAACTAGCTTGACAACGAAGCTAGTTCCGACATTTAGCATGTTGAACAATTACCATGTCATGTTTACCTTCCATTAACGGTACGCAATTTAATTGCCATGTCATTGCATTTTGCCTGTCACGTTTAATTTAAGTTAACGGTACGCAAATATCTGTTCATGTCTTTGCATAGTGATTATTCATCGTGATTGCGTAGCGCACGCTACAATATTATATTCCTGACTCGTGTTCCAGAAGCGAGCTTAGTGAGTTGGAAACCCCAACGCTCGACACATATGGGTGGTGTAAGAGATAAGCGGCCTGAGCCCCGAGTTGGCCTGATCCGCCACTCCGGCCAGCAGGTGGACTCTCTAGTGCACAAGTGATTAATAGTGATAGAGATAAGCGGCCTGAGCCACGAGCTGGCCAGCAGGTGGACTCTCTATGCACTAAGTGTTTACCAGTGACAAGTGATTAATAGTGGTAGAGATAAGCGGCCTGAGCCACGAGCTGGCCAGCAGGTGGACTCTCTATGCACTAAGTGATAAGTGATAAGTGATAAGTGATAAGTGTTAAATGATAAGTGATTAGTGATTTGGTAGCTTTTGCTACATTGTGCATGCTTGCCTCTCTTTTTAAACTGTTGCATCATGCTTGACTGCCATGCATCATACTATAACTGCTAGGTTGCTAGATTACCTTTCTTTCAGTTTCCTTGCACAAGTCTTTCCAGACTTGCTGACATGTGCCCCTCTCTCTTTTGGGTGTCACATGTTAGACCTAGAGCCAGAGCTTTGTTGCAGGGGATATGGTGTTGCTGATGTTTGCTGTGGTGGTGAGTGGACGCCAGGGGCCTGTCTTGAAGACCGCTCGTGCTCACTTCCTTTTTAGGTTTGTTGTTAGTCTTTGGTGCGTGGCACCTTTGTATGTAAGTTATACTCTGTTGGCCATGTTGGGCCTTAGCTTTTCCCTTTTGAGCCTGGTGGCTTTTCTGTGATATTGTAATTTATTTATGGATATTCAGGGATTCAATAAATTGCTTATTGTCTCATTTTCTTATTGTTATCTTTGTTTCGTAATCGCATTTGCAAGGACTTGCCATAATAAGTGTTTTTTTACGCTTATCAGACTTGGAGCTTCACAGCTTCAAGTTTGTGCGGACCTTCTCACGTCCCGCCTCCACATTTTTGGGAAGCGGGGCGTGACAGGTTTTAGTGGTGGTCCATGCAGGTCCATTTGCAAATGTGAACTATCGGAACAACGATAATAATTATGGAATGTCCATTAAATAAATTAGAGCATCCAATTTATAAGCCCGGAGTCTAGGGTTTTTAGTGTTCCTGTGCCTTAGGTAGCTGGTAGACGTGTTAGGGCATCTGTCTCGGCTTAGTAGGAACCCATTAGATCAGGACCCTAGCTAGACTTATATAGACGTCTGTGCTTGCTAGTTAGGAATCCTTGATTGTTAGCTAGACTCCATGTTAGTGATTTGTTTGATTGTCTTAAGAGTTACCTTAGTGGTTCCCGCCTAGCTCTGGCCGTGATAGACTCCTAGAATTCTTTAGTCTCTCGCTTGGGTTCATCGATTTCGGACCAAGCTGAACTCATTTTATCGCTGTCTAGCCCTTAGGGAGTCTTAGCGCTTAGTTCCATAATCTTAGGTTGGTTGACCGTAGGAGTTTCCGTGGATTTTCCTAAGTCATAAACCTAGGCGTATTTATGTTTTGATCATCCGACCAATTCCTTGCCTCGATTCACGTGATCACCACATTTCGATAATCGTTGACTTTCAAATGTCCTCTTTCGCAAAACTTGATTTTTCCAAAGTTATTATTTCGATTTCCCCTTATTAAAAGTTTTTTTCGCTAAGTTTAAATTTTGTTTTAAACCCGCTACGTATATACTTGAATTTCTCACTTTTCGATTGAGTCAAAATTCCTTGTAGATTTCGGAGTCTAATGGTTGAACTCGTAACCATTTTCTTGTCTATATTTTCGCATCTCGGTTTAAAGACTCCAATACTATTTTGGAAAAAAATTCGATATACCATTTTCTAACTATGAGATCCATTCTAATCGCATAGCATACATACTTTAAAATCTTTTCCAAGCTAAATGGAATTTCAATTGTTATATGTATACTTATATCTTGTGCTCTTTCGTTGACTTAAATTAATTTTCAAAATTCGAAAGTTTTGACAAGATTTTGATTACTGTTTTATAATGTTTTACAGCCTATACCTTTCATACCTATTCGAGTATCTTGTCCCTTTTCATAAATCGATTTAATTCTGAGCCGCAATTCTATTTTCCAAATTCGATTTATGAATTTTCCTTTTTATTTATGCTATTCGAATGTCTCGTCGCACTCCCTTAATTTACTTTTCAAGTCACAGATGATTTCAGCTTTTAACAAATCAAAGTTATGTTCAAACATTTTCCCGACGACAGATTTTTGGAAAATTACGTTTCCGTAACCACTTCCCTTGTCCTCAATTCACATGACCACCTCATTACAATTATCTTTGATCTTTCAAATGTTTTCCGTTGCAAATCTTGATTCTTCCAAAAGTATTTTCGAATGCTTTCCTTATTCGAAGTTTCACTCAATTTAAATTTTGTTCTAAACTTCTTTAAGTATGTCTCCCTAAATTTCGATGGAGTTAAAAGTCGTTCTTGGATTTTGAAGACTTTTGGTCGTAATTTTAAAATTACTATCTTGTACTATTTTTCTAACAATGTACCTTTCGCATTTCGATTTTTAAACTTTATTACTATCCTGATGGTTCGATATACCGTCCTTTTTCCTAACTACAAAAATCTATTCTAACCACTTATCTTACATACCTTTAGGGGTATTTTTACCAACTGAATGGACTTCAACTAATTTTTGTATATATCAATTATAGGTTCATCGTACTCGTTAAGTTTAAATTTGTTCGAAACGCTTTTGATATATGTAAGGTTTCATGCTCCTTCGCCGACTTAAATTATTTATGTTTTAAAGTATCGAAACTTGTGTTGAGATTTTTAGATTAGAAGTTATAATATTTTCTGCATATACCTTCGTATCGATATAAATGTCTTGTCCCTTTTCATATACAAATTTCATTCCGAACCGTATTTCTATTTTCCTAACTCGATTCATAATTTCTTTTTACTTGTGCCATTAAAATTTTATTCGAAAACACCTCGTGCTTACTCTTAATGAACTTTTCAAGCCCCTTTGGACTTCGGCTTTTAGCAAGTCGATTTTATGCTCAACATTTTCCATATTTCAGATTTTTGTATTAAAATAATAATAATAATAATTTATTTACTATTTCGAAATCATTCCTGACTTAGACCCTTCATAAAACGGTTTAAAAGTTTTAACACTAACTTGATGAGTTTAAATATCCTTTTCTCTTTCCATACTACTAAGATATTATCTTTCCATTCGCCATACACACTTTTAAGATAATTTCGGAGATATGACTTCAATTATTTTTTTTATATATCGGTACCACGTTCGTTTGCTCGCACATTAAGATCTTGTGTAAATCAATTTTGTTGGCAAATCCGGATTTCTCTAAAAGTATTTTCGATATGGTTTATTTGGGATTTCTCTTCAGTTTTAAGATTCGGAAAACCTTTAGCATGCGCTTAAACTCTCCACACTATACTTGATCTGAATTCAATCTTCGAATCTCAAAACTTTTCCAAAATTTTTATGTTGCTGTCGCATAACGTTTCTGACCTATGTTTTAATGTCCGAGTAAACGATTTCCTTTTCCTCATGATGATTTTATATAAGCCAATAAACCACTTTTTCCTCTTATTACGTATATTCGTCTCAAACTCGTTTTCAAACAACTTGTTTATCGACCTCTAAATATTTTTATATGCGAGAAGGGACTCCAACTTTTGAAGTATAGCGGTTTTCAAACTTTTCGTATTTTAGAATATGTTAATTACACTATTTTCCATGTGTCCTAATGGAGCATCATTACATCATTACACGACCGTTTTCATGCTTTTCGATCCTTCTATTCGTTACGCTTTTGGGTTCAATTTCTTTCCTATTGTCCAGCCATAGAGCTCGTCGTTGCCTGTGTCAACCTTGTTATAGTTTGGTGGGCCCATGAGTTAAGTGGTTATGTCGTCGTAGTGTTGATTTCGTGGATGTGTATGCCTTGGAGTGGTATTGGTATGTGTAGGGATACTGTGTTACGCATGTAAATGTCCTGCTATGATTTGAGTCTCACTCGAGCTTGAGTGGGTATACTCTATGTACCTTGGTATAATTGTATGTGGTGATGAATAGTGATGGATGATGTATGTATGGTGTTTGAATTGTTTGTGCTTGGTTGTGTTACGCACACGATTGTGGGTGGCTATACCAATTTATAGTTATAGGACTGTATGTGAGGTGAAAATATGGTGAAATATTTGCATATATTTGAATAACTAAATAAATGTGAAATTATTTGCAAATAAGAGAGGCTTGGTTATTTTTTTAGTAAGTAATAAGTGTTTATTGTTGTATAAATATATTGACTATATATTTGTGATTGAAATACGTGTATGAAATTGATTGACTATAATAAGTATGAGTGTATTATGTGCGTGAAAATATGTGTGTAGTGGTAGTAATATTTGATTTCTAGTGCATATATATAAGCACTCGAAATGAATGTACTTGGTTGAAATTTTGATGTGATATTGATTGAGGGTAGTTACTAGGGTGACTAGATATAGCTATAGTTAGAAAGTCCGAGGACGGACTTTATTCTAAGGTGGGTAGGATGTAACGACTGGTTTTTGTATGATTGGATTATCAGTGTGCTTTGCTTGCGATGGTGGGTTCTCTCCTTGTGTGGTTTCCATTTCCATAGTTCACGCTTTCATTCATCTCGTTGAGATTTCCTATCTTTCGTTTCTTTCCTTTTTATGTGATCTTCTAGGTTCTTCCTTAGAATCATTGAATTCGGAGTAAGTCACTCGTGACGAGCTTCATATCGATCATATCTTATGGTATAAATCGATCCTAGAAGTCATAGAAATCTTCCCGAAGCTTCGCGCTTCGAATCGGCACTTTTTGTGCATGTTAGTTGGTTCAAGAAGATCGACCGACCGACTAGATTCCAATTTAGTCGGTCAGGAAATCAACTGGAACCGACTAGTTCTTTGAATCAATAATTCAGGAGTTACTGTTCATTCTTAGTCGGTCTAAGTTCATCTTTCGACCGACTAGTTGCCAAACTAGTCGGTTAAGTTTTGTACTCAGACCGACTAACTCTTTCAATTATTTTGACACTAGTTACTGTTTACTCTTAGTCGGTCTAAGAACGTTCATCGACCGACTAGATGCTAAACTAGTCGGTCAGTATTTGTTCATGGACCGACTAATTCTAAATCCTATTTTTGTTCAGGAGTTACTGTTTACACTTAGTCGGTCTGCGTTGGTCGACCGACCGACTAGTTGCCAAACTAGTCGGTCAGTGGTTGCTCTTTGACCGACTAACCAGTGTTAAAACCCTAATTTCTGGGCAGCCGCCAGCCCATCCTATTTATACCCAACCCAACCGACTTCATCTTCCTCCACTCGACCCTAAACCCTAAAATCACCCCCATCAAGCCCCCATCTTCTTCCAAGCTTCATTCCTTCATTCCATACCCTAGATTCATCATCTAAACCCTCCATCAACTCATTCCACCTCTCATCTTCCCCAAAATCTCCATCAAAACCCATCAAATCCCCAAATCCCCCAAAACCCTAGTTTCCCCAAACTTCTCCAATCTTTTCCAGATCTGGTCCTAGGGTTCCCCGGAGTGTTTCTTCCGCCTCCTCTCGGTAAGAAATCGATCTACCATTGTTTTCATATCCTATTGTAATTTTTATGAAACCCTAATAAAATACTTGTGTTTTGATGATTGTTCCCCATAACAGCGATTCCCCGTAGGCTATCATCCGCGGAAACAAACTTTCGTAACCGTCATCCCCGGTGCTAGGCAAGTGAAACTTGCCACTTAGGGTTTAGGCCATGTTTTAGGCCATTTGCTTGTTGTAGGCGTAAAAGAGGCTAGGCGACGAAATGATACCCGCCTAGGCGCAAATTGGGGAACTAGCTTGACAACGAAGCTAGTTCCGACATTTAGCATGTTGAACAATTACCATGTCATGTTTACCTTCCATTAACGGTACGCAATTTAATTGCCATGTCATTGCATTTTGCCTGTCACGTTTAATTTAAGTTAACGGTACGCAAATATCTGTTCATGTCTTTGCATAGTGATTATTCATCGTGATTGCGTAGCGCACGCTACAATATTATATTCCTGGCTCGTGTTCCAGAAGCGAGCTTAGTGAGTTGGAAACCCCAACGCTCGACACATATGGGTGGTGTAAGAGATAAGCGGCCTGAGCCCCGAGTTGGCCTGATCCGCCACTCCGGCCAGCAGGTGGACTCTCTAGTGCACAAGTGATTAATAGTGATAGAGATAAGCGGCCTGAGCCACGAGCTGGCCAGCAGGTGGACTCTCTATGCACTAAGTGTTTACCAGTGACAAGTGATTAATAGTGGTAGAGATAAGCGGCCTGAGCCACGAGCTGGCCAGCAGGTGGACTCTCTATGCACTAAGTGATAAGTGATAAGTGATAAGTGATAAGTGATAAGTGTTAAATGATAAGTGATTAGTGATTTGGTAGCTTTTGCTACATTGTGCATGCTTGCCTCTCTTTTTAAACTGTTGCATCATGCTTGACTGCCATGCATCATACTATAACTGCTAGGTTGCTAGATTACCTTTCTTTCAGTTTCCTTGCACAAGTCTTTCCAGACTTGCTGACATGTGCCCCTCTCTCTTTTGGGTGTCACATGTTAGACCCAGAGCCAGAGCTTTGTTGCAGGGGATATGGTGTTGCTGATGTTTGCTGTGGTGGTGAGTGGACGCCAGGGGCCTGTCTTGAAGACCGCTCGTGCTCACTTCCTTTTTAGGTTTGTTGTTAGTCTTTGGTGCGTGGCACCTTTGTATGTAAGTTATACTCTGTTGGCCATGTTGGGCCTTAGCTTTTCCCTTTTGAGCCTGGTGGCTTTTTTGTGATATTGTAATTTATTTATGGATATTCAGGGATTCAATAAATTGCTTATTGTCTCATTTTCTTATTGTTATCTTTGTTTCGTAATCGCATTTGCAAGGACTTGCCATAATAAGTGTTTTTTTACGCTTATCAGACTTGGAGCTTCACAGCTTCAAGTTTGTGCGGACCTTCTCACGTTCCGCCTCCACATTTTTGGGAAGCGGGGCGTGACAAGAGTGGATCCGAACCAATGGCCACGTGTCGCGACGAGGTCCGATCCCGCCGGGATCCAATGGTCCAGGATTGCTCCGATGATGGATTATGGGTTTGGTGCGAAATATGGAGCGGGTTTCAACCCGTTATGCTTCTTAAACCTGCAATGTATCTATTTAAGCGTATTTTGGCCTAGGGTTGCGTATTCTGGCGCATTGGGGGCTCTAGGAGCCGTATTTCGCCATGAAATTTGGAGGCCTTGTGGATAGAGGCTAGTTCTATCATCTGAAGGAGTTTGGGGTTCAATTGTAGAGATTTGATGATAAAATTCTAAACTTTACCCTTGTATTTGGCGTATTTAGCTCGTATTTTCATGTATTGATGATGTATTTGGCTATGAATATTGATTCTCTTCTCTCCATGCGTGGCTAATACCCTCATGTGCTGGTTGTGATATAGTTAGATCTCTGAAATCATTGATTTTGATATCTTTTCGCCCTAATTTGCATGTTATATCGCGTATTTTGCTAGTTTATACATGTATTATTCAAGTATATTCGTTGTTGGTGTACTTGGATCGAATACGATCTTTGCGGACTTATTCGTGGCGTGACCCTTGTGAGCACATAAGCTTGTTTTCCTCATGAAACTAGTATTGTTTGCGATACTTGAGGCACTTTTCGATGTTCGTTTATCGTTATATTTTCCGACGTTCTCGTGTCCTAACCGGACGAAACGTTGAGTTATAGAAAAGGTATTGATAATCATTGATTGCATAGATCCTAACGAAATCACAACCAACACATACTCTTCATATTGATACCCCAATATTGCCTTCCCCATAGTTATCGTAAGATTTTTTTTATTATCTTAAACTCTTGATACCATATATTTAAGTGGTTGGTTATTATCATTTTAGTACTCTTTACAAACTGAAGTTCGTGGTTTTGTAGATCAGTTGTGTTGGAAGCAACGATCTAGGATCTTGGTTTGATGATGACAAACGTGTCGTTATATCTGACGTGTGTGCTTAGTGTGTTTCAGGATTGACGAAACGTTATATTTGGAGGAGCTGCTATTCATATAGCTATTTGGGTGTGTGAGAGAGCTTTGGCCTAAGCAAAGTGGACTTAGTCCAATTTGAGATGAGATGGAAATGACTTCTTGACTTGGTCAATATGGAGGGAGAAGGAATCACTTTGGTTTTGTTCAAATCTATTAGAGATAAATTCATATCCCATTAAAACCATCTCCAATTTGAATTCAAACTCCTTTTCCTATCTCTAAACCCATTAGTGATTGATTCACATAATCTTCAATAGTCAATCTCCTAACTTCTAGGGATCTCCTTCATCCCATCTCCCTTCTATAAAAACTCTCTCACCATCTATTTGCACAGTGCGGCATTCACCAAGAGAGAGAGAGAGAGAGAGAGAGAGAGAGAGAGAGAGAGAGAGAGAGATAGAGAGAGAGAGAGGCTACAAAACTGTGCGGCAATACAAGAAAACAAAAGCCAAAATACCCTAAGAGCATGTAAAAATTTCCAAAGCAAAAATTGACTGGCCGCACCAAACATCAAAACACAAAGAGCTATACCCTCTTCTCCAAAAGCTTGCCGCAAAACCCTTAAGATCATTAAAATAATTCCAAAGGCCATCCTCAAACAAATTATCCAACCCACAAATTCTCCAAGCAAACAAATTCCAAAGCAATGATTTTCTTCTCCCAAGGCCAAAAACACACTCACGTAAGCATCTCCCAAAGGCCAAGAGGTGAACATCTTGCTGTCAACGACGAGAACGTGGTACCGTAAGCCTTGCTGCCACCGAGCCCATCTACACGTCATCCGCATCCGCCTTACTGATCGACATCCGCCCACGCCATCATCGCTTTCGAGAAGAGCTGCCACCGAGTATCTTTAAGTCGCCGCTGCCACTTGACGTCAGAACTATCCAACGAGTCGCCGTCGCGCTGTCGAGAGGAGACGTCGCCATCCGAGCCGTCGCCGAGAGCGAAGCTTGCAGCGACGTCGAAGCTACGACAAAGACGTTACCGTGGGTCATTATCAAGGAGAAGACGAAGACTACCGCATGTCGACGCCCGCATCTTAGTTGCAGCCCTATTCATCGCTCGAATCGACGTTGCCGTTGCAGAAGAACCATCACCGTCACCGCATCCACATGAAGCATCGCCAAAAATCAAAGACGAGCAAGTAGCTGCCGTAGAAGTTCGACGTTCGGAGCCATCACCGTTGCAGTCGGAGCTCGTCGAAGAGAACACCACTGCCATCATCGAACTCGCCGTCATCCGCCACCAGATTCGTTGGAGCCTCATCCTCGAGCCCTCACCGCCAAAGAAGTTGCCGTCGAGACGTTTGGATCTGAGAACAAAGAGAAGAAGTCACCGACGAGTTCAAAGTTATCAGAGATCGCCGTGAAGTCGAAGCGCCGTCCACGAAGTCCGTCGCCGCTGCTTCTGTAGAAGGAGACGTCGAAGAAGCCCACGTCGCCGCTGCACGTCGAAGAGATCACGACGTCACCGTCGAAGTCGCCGTCCAAACCCGTTGCCTGCATACCCTAATTCGAACGGAGCGAAAGAATCACGTGCTGACGAGGAGACCGCTGCATGAATTGAAATAGGAGCGGATGGCTGAGATCGCTTCCTCAAATCGGATCAACGGCTGAGATTGAAAGCTGCGGTTCATGTGAATGATAATCAAATGCAAAAGTGGGAGAGCTAACGTGGAAAGGAATTAAAAGGAGTTGTTGTGCGCACTGACCTCTGCTAATTTAGTTTTGAACTAAATCGCTCTGCGCACCGACCGCCAAGATTAAAGGAATTTCTGAGCGCACAGACAGCTGTTTATTAAAGGATTGAACTGCAATTGCTTTACGCACAGACCAGGGCACAACTTGACATCCAGGAGCCGGATTGAGACACCGCTTGCGTCAGATTGGAGCTGACGACGTGCTGACTGACAGAGACGCCTACACGGACACGAACTGAGCATTTTTAAACCCTTAAACTCTTTTATTCGTGTCTTAGTGTAACGTTCTCTGTAGGGGAAACTTTACCTATTTTTCTGTAACTATTTTGGGACTTGTCTGGTTGGGTCTAGACAAGTGGGACCCAGGTAGTTTGGGACTAGCTGGTAGAAAGCATTACTAGGATTGATAGTGAGAGAAAACACAGTGAGTGGGGTACTGCGAGCCTGGCGAGTGTAGAGACGTACATGGTGCTCTGAGCGTGCTCTAACTTGTGGTTTTGTACCTATTGCGCTATTCAATACTTGTATCTGCTTTGGGGGCTGGAGTAGGTCGAAGGGTCGACCGAACCAGGGTAAATCTGCTGTGTACTCTGTGTCTGCTTTTTATTTACCCTGTTGCTGTTATAACTGCGTGTGCTCATTCGTGGGTTGCACGAATTATTTTTATAAGCCTATTCACCCCCCTAGGCTAGGATCCAGATCCAACAAGTGGTATCAGAGCAGGTTTTAGGATCTAGCCTAAGTTTGACCATGAATAACCATATGGATAGTGCTTTTGTTGTGGGTCAGTCTGTGTCCCGTCCCCCTAGGTTTAATGGAGGTGATTATGCTTATTGGAAAAATCGTATGAAAATCTACCTTATTTCTGTTGATTACAAGGCTTGGCAAATAATAAAAAAAGGATATACACTGCATGTAATTAAAGTAGAAAATGTTGAGGTTGAAAAACCAAATGACAAATGGGATGATAATGATTGGAAATCTTATTCTTTAAATGCTAAAGCTATGAATGCTCTCATTTGCACACTTGATAAATCTGAATATAATAGAATCTCGCATTGTTTAACTGCGCAGGAAATATGGCATACTTTGGAGGTGACGCACGAGGGAACGTCACAGGTAAAGGAGTCTAGACTGTCTCTTTTGAGTGCAGAGTTCGAGGGATTTCGCATGCTACCATCAGAGAGCATATCAGAGATGTATGCGAGGTTCATCGACATAGTCTACAAGTCTAGCTCGCTTGGAAAGCCATATGATAGCCTCGATCAAGTGAGGAAGATCCTATGAGCATTGCCAAGCTCTTTCAGACCAAAGGTCACCGCCATCTAGGAATCAAAGGTATTGTCTCAATTGAAGGTGGAGGACCTTATTAGTAATTTGATGTCCCATGAGTTGGAACTGCAAAATGTTGAAGCAAGAGAGAAACCTGAGGAGAAAGAGAAAGCCATAAAGCCCATTGCTTTGTAAACTAGCGAAGAAGAGGACGACGACGACGACATAGCACTAATGGTGAGAAACTTCAGAAAGTTCATCAAGACCCAGCATGGGAGAAACGAAATGGCACCCAGGTTTAATCGTTCTAACTTTAATAATTCTTCCAAGCAATTTAATGATCAGAAATCTACTGATAGAATGCAATGTTTTAAATGCAAGGGAAGATGACATCTGATGAAGGATTGCCCAAATGAAACTGCTCAGCTCGCTAAAGGAAAAGGAAAAGCGAAGGTATTAACATGGAATATGGATAACGAAGCTGAAAGCGAGGAGGAACATGAAGCCCATTCTTGCATGGCTTTAATGGGGATCCAAGATGAGAAACCATCAGGTAGCAAAGCTGAACTTCTTAAAATTTGTGAAGAAATGCAAAATCAAATAGTAGATCATGAGTTCACTATTGAATGTCTCCAAAATCAGATCTATGACATGCAAGTTAGAGATGATAAGGTGTTTAAAGAGACTGAAAAGCTTAAAATTGAACTTAATGCATGTAAGTCTACTATTGAAATCATGAAGAAGGAAAAAGCTAGCTTTGATGAAATTGCTCCTTGTATTTATTGTTCCTCATTATTAAATCAAAATAGCATGCTTAAACAAGATTTAATGAAGCTCGAAGCTGAAAAAGAATATGAAATAAGAGAGCTTAAGGATAAATTTTGCATGCTAGATAATGATCTTAAAAAGAAAACAATTGAATATGAAAAGAAGGAAAAAGAAAACAAGTTGGCTTTCGTTAGTAAATGCACGATGCTTGTGGAAGAAAATAAACATTTAAAAATCAAAGTCTCTCATCTTGAAGTGGCCATTAAGAAATTCTCTATGGGAAAAAAATCGTTGGACAATATCTTAGAGAATCAATTATATGGCAATAATAGAAGAGGACTTAGTTTTGGTCTGAAAAACGTTGAAAAGCAAAAATTCAAGAAATTCCACAATGTACCCTCTATTGCAAAGAACAAATATGCAAAGTGCTTTACTTGTGATAGTGTAGGCCACACTTCATATTATTGTAAATTTAGGAACACAAATATCAAGTTTAAACAAGTGTGGGTTCCTAAAACAATAATGGCTAACACTAGTGCACCTTGTTGGATTCCAAGGTCACACTTAACACCTTTCATGTAGGTAAGGTGGAGATTTGACGAGGAGCAAATTTTTTCAATGTCTCATTCTTTTAGCTCCTTCGTCAAATAGCAACGAGAAGGTATAATTTTTATCCCTCTTTGCATTTCATTGCATACCTTCATAGTTTTTTGTGCTTATTTTTATTTTGTTTTGTGTGCTTGCTTGCATGTTTTTTTAATGTTATTATTTCTGAAAAAAACAAAAAAAATTGAAAAACCAAAAATAAAAAAAATGAGCTTAAAAGAATACTCTTTATGATTTATCTTAAGTGGTATTGTATGATTGATCAAATCTATCCCTTGTAGAAGTTATTTCATTATTGTTGTAGCTACATGAACATGATGCTATTCTTTTTAGTAGCCATGACATGTCTCATAAGTTTTAAACTTGACTTCTACACTTACATTTGCACTTTCACGATATTTGGCTTCTTACTACTTTTGGAGATTCTTTTGAAGAATAATAGAAAGTAAATGTAGGAATGATTAAATTCTGAATTTTCTAAGGGATATGAAGTGTTTAGCCATGAATAAAAATTGAGCACAAAAGAATTGCAAATGAAAAATTTATATGAAAATTGCTCCGTATGAAAAATGGATACACTTCATGGCTAATACACAACCCACAAGTATCCAACTTATGCTACATGGATAATCATTAGCGTTGGTGTATATTACTCGTCAAGTAATGCCACCTCACATTTAAAAGTCCTTTTAGGCCATGTTTTGGGGTTCGGTAACTTGAACTCATCTTTGATGAGGTGGGAAAAATCAATCCTAGTGATATTCATGAAAAAAATTGGAAAATGTGGATTGATTTGGTTGATTTTCTGAAATTGAATCTCCTCTTGTACTTTATTGTCTATATCACTATACTTACACTAAGGTGGACAAGTCTTGTTATGAAATCCTATGAGCTTGGATTGTCTATTTTGTGGAAAATTCATGCAAATTGCACGCTACATTTAATAATGGTTTATTTTTGCATGGAATACTTTGGTGACTTCATTAATCCACTTTTGGTGATTACAAAGTGGGAGAAAGAAAAGAGAGATTTGACAGACTTGATGTCGGTATTATTTGTTGAAGGGGGAGCTATGCTTTGTAATGCTTGAATGACTCATCCATACATCATATTGCATTACACCCTTCAACACACTTCACACACACATCTATTGCTCAAATCTTTTATGTGTTTGTCATCACCAAAATGGGGAGATTGTTGGAAGCAACGATCTAGGATCTTGGTTTGATGATGACAAACGTGTCGTTATATCTGACGTGTGTGCTTAGTGTGTTTCAGGATTGACGAAACGTTATATTTGGAGGAGCTGCTATTCATATAGCTATTTGGGTGTGTGTGAGAGCTTTGGCCTAAGCAAAGTGGACTTAGTCCAATTTGAGATGAGATGGAAATGACTTCTTGACTTGGTCAATATGGAGGGAGAAGGAATCACTTTGGTTTTGTTCAAATCTATTAGAGATAAATTCATATCCCATTAAAACCATCTCCAATTTGAATTCAAACTCCTTTTCCTATCTCTAAACCCATTAGTGATTGATTCACATAATCTTCAATAGTCAATCTCCTAACTTCTAGGGATCTCCTTCATCCCATCTCCCTTCTATAAAAACTCTCTCACCATCTATTTGCACAGTGCGGCATTCACCAAGAGAGAGAGAGAGAGAGATAGATAGAGAGAGAGAGGCTACAAAACTGTGCGGCAATACAAGAAAACAAAAGCCAAAATACCCTAAGAGCATGTAAAATTTCCAAAGCAAAAATTGACTGGCCGCACCAAACATCAAAACACAAAGAGCCATACCCTCTTCTCCAAAAGCTTGCCGTAAAACCCTTAAGATCATCAAAATAACTCCAAAGGCCATCCTCAAACAAATTATCCAACCCACAAATTCTCCAAGCAAACAAATTCCAAAGCAACGATTTTCTTCTCCTAAGGCCAAAAACACACTCACGTAAGCATCTCCCAAAGGCTAAGAGGTGAACATCTTGCTGTCAACGACGAGAACGTGGTACCGTAAGCCTTGCTGCCACCGAGCCCATCTACACGTCATCCGCCTTACTGATCGACATCCGCTCATGCCATCATCGCTTTCGAGAAGAGCTGCCACCGAGTATCTTTAAGTCACCGCTGCCACTTGACGTCGGAACTATCCAACGAGTCGCCGTCGCGCTGTCGAGAGGAGACGTCGCCATCCGAGCCGTCGCCGAGAGCAAAGCCTGTAGTGACATCGAAGCTATGGCAAAGACGTTGCCGTGGGTCATTGTCAAGGAGAAGACGAAGACTACGGCATGCCGACGCCCTCATCTTAGTTGCAGCCCTATTCATCGCTCGAATCGACGTTGCCGTTGCAGAAGAACCATCACCGTCGCCGCATCCACGTGAAGCGTCGCCAAAAATCAAAGACGAGCAAGTAGCTGCCGGAGAAGTTCGGCGTTTGGATCCATCGCCATTGCAGTCGGAGCTCGTCGAAGAGAACGCCACTTCCGTCATCGAACTCGCCGTCATCCGCCACCAGTTTCGTTGGAGCCTCATCCTCGAGCCCTCACCGCCAAAGAAGTTGCTGTCGAGACATCTGGATCTGAGAACGAAGAGAAGAAGTCACCGACGAGTTCAAAGTTATCGGAGATCACCGTGAAGTCGAAGCGCCGTCCACGAAGTCCGTCGCCGCTGCTTCTGTAGAAGGAGACGTCGAAGAAGCCCACGCCGCCGCTGCACGTCGAAGAGATCACGACATCACCGTCGAAGTCTCCATCCGAACCCGTTGCCTGCATACCCTAATTCGAACGGAGCGAAAGAATCACGTGCTGACGAGGAGACCGCTGCATGAATTGAAATAGGAGCGGACGGCTGAGATCGCTTCCTCAAATCGGATCAACGGCTGAGATTGAAAGCTACGGTTCACATGAATGATAATCAAATGCAAAAGTGGGAGAGCTGACGTGGAAAGGAATTAAAAGGAGTTGTTGTGCGCACCGACCTCTGCTAATTTAGTTTTGAACTAAATCACTCTGCGCACCGACCGCCAAGATTAAAGGAATTTCTGAGCGCACAGACAGCTATTTATTAAAGGATTGAACTGCAATTGCTTTACGCATAGACCAGTGCACAACTTGACATCCAGGAGTCGAATTGAGACACCGCTTGCGTCAGATTGGAGCTGACGACGTGCTGACTGACAGAGACGCCTACACGGACACGAACTGAGCATTTCTAAACCCTTAAACTCTTTTATTCGTGTCTTAGTGTAACGTTCTCTGTAGGGGAAACTTTACCTATTTTTCTGTAACTATTTTGGGACTTGTCTGGTTGGGGCTAGACAAGTGGGACCCAGGTAGTTTGGGACTAGCTGGTAGAAAGCATTACTAGGATTGATAGTGAGAGAAAATACAGTGAGTGGGGGTACTGAGAGCCTGGCGAGTGTAGAGACGTAGAGGGTGCTCTGAGCGTGCTCTAACTTATGGTTTTGTACCTATTGCGTTATTCAATACTAGTATCTACTTTGGGGGCTGGAGTAGGTCGAAGGGTCGACCGAACCAGGGTAAATCTGCTGTGTACTCTGTGTCTGCTTTTTATTTACCCTGTTGCTGTTATAACTGCATGTGCTCATTCGTGGGTTGCACGAATTATTTTTATAAGCCTATTCACCCCCCCTCTAGGCTAGGATCCATATCCAACAAGTTGTCCCGTGGATACGATACCTGGACTCACCAGGATTATTACTTGTTCGATCTCCTACGCTTGGGAGTAGTGCTCACACATTTTGAGACGAGGCAAGTTTTTGGCGCCGTTGCTGGAGATAACGTTACTTATGATCTACGATTATAGTTCGTTTGGAGGAACATTCGGTGAGATCCTTCCATCTTATAGTTTAGGATTTTTATTAGTTTTTTTGTTTTGTTTTCTCTTTATTAAAAATTCAAAAAAATGGAATATACGAAATTATATCGCACAAACAATTGGTATGATGCAGAGTATGACGTTGCACACAAACATAGGATGGAGAAGCTCAAGATCGTTAGTTTTAATCAGACTGATTGTGAAAATTTCTTTCAGGCCTGGAGGAGGTTCACGTACATAATATCGAGCTATCTGTAGCATGGGTACACAAAGAAAGTGCTTATGGAGTCATTCTTACTGGGACTACGACCACAACTGCAGGAATTGTTGGGAGTCATGACGCCGACAGAGTCGCGGAAATACATGGAGTCCTTACAAGAGACTGATCAGATCATTAATGAGACTTCAGAGCGTGATTCAACGGAGCCTTCCTACCTTGATCAAGGAAAGCAAAGAGTAGACGTACCATTGCAATCCTTGAAAGAGGAAGTTTATTTGCTCATTCAGGCACAGGAGGCTACATCCCATCAATTCCAAGAAAACTTCCTTGTTCAGAGTCGGCAAATTCAGCAATCTATTGAAAATCTTACTCTGATTTCAACTTGCTTAGAAGAAAATAATTCTTTTGAAATTCTATTTCAAGAATCTAATATGAGTTCATCTTCTATTGCATGTATATCGAGCGAGCCATGTCACGATGAAGGCACAAATCAGAACATTAACATGGCTGGAAGCGTGTGCAAAAGAGAGGACGAGCTAGCAATTTTGGATGAGAAGGAGGAAACAGCTAGGGACATGGGTTTAGAGATTATCATTATGGAGCCCGAACCACTCTTTCCTCCAGTTTTTTTCCAAAGTCACTTATCCCTCCCCCAATAATTGAGCATCATACCGAGAGTAGTGCATATCTTTCAGGGAGTAGTCATCAATATGCTTTACTTTATTTTACTTACTTTGATGACTACATTTGGAATATTTTCATTGGAAGGAATTTACGATTAAATGGATTGACGTGACTCATCTCTAACAAGATACATGTGAACAGCTTATAGAGATGCTGGGAGTTACGTTGCTGGGATCTAGTTTAGCCATTGGAGGAAGAACATTCGCCAAGGAGCACAAGGAGCAAATTGAACAACTTCCTCCACCATTAAAGATCCGGGATCTGCCATTTGACCACGGTGTGTTCTTTCCATTAGCGTAGAATTTATATGCTTTCTAGGATGCTTGCTTTTGAATAAACTCGTATCTTTTCGACATTGAGGACAATGTCCATCTTTAGTTGGGGGTGTATGAGACCTTAGGATTTTTTTTTTAAAAAAACAAGGCGAAAGAAAAGAATAAACCATCATTCTCGTCATTTAAAACTCCTTTACATGTCTCATTAGCGGATGATTATGCATTGATTGAGTTCTAAAAATTGTTTATGGTGTGAATTAATTTTTATTTCTTCATGGAATTACTTGTTAATATTCTATTCATGAAAACTTTCAATTGTTGTGATTAATATCTCGAAATAGTTTGAATTTATTTCATGCATGCTACGGTGATGAAAAAGCTTAAGTATACACGATTTATTAGAATAGTCTTCAAGTTGAAGAGGAATTTGGCCGTTGTTATTAATGTTTATGTTCGAAGAATGGGTGTTGAGTTTCTTATGAAAAAACGAAAAAAAGTACAAAAAAAGGAAAAAGTCCATCGTTCCCTTGAGTTCATTGATTAGCCGGGTCTTCGTGCCTCAGGAAGCATTGGAGATTCGCGTCAAAAGATGGATGAATGGGGAGTGCATAAAAAAAGAGAATTAAACTTAGATGATTCGAGTATTAAGTTCGAGGGGCTCTTCTAAGCCTAATGTCCAAAGGTCGTCTGGCTTAGGAATCATTAACTGAAAGCTCGCTACAGGGATCATTCTAAATCGTCAAAAGAAAATAAAAAAGAGAAAGAAAAGTTGAATAAACTAAGCAACTTCAATACCCAAGATTTGAACGATCTTTTTGAGATGCCAATTCCTTGGAAACAAGAAAACTAGAATATAACGACATGTTATACTTTCGCTTGCGCAAAACAATGCTTGCATGTTATTTATCCAAATTAAATTAGAGAAAATATTATGCGATTTATCTTATTCATGAATTGTGTATATTGATAGTCTAAATCATGTTGGAAAGCGTATTATTGAGCCATGCCATAAGCGATTGATAGAATTTATTGTTTTATTAATCATCCGTCTTCATCGCTCTTTTTGCTAGGGACTAGCAAATCGCTAGTTGGGGGTGTTAATATACTTGGGTGAGTTTGGGTTATATATTGTATATGAGATTTGTAATTGATGTTGTAATTGAACAGTTTATTTATACGTTATATTGGTGTTTTGAGTTGGTGGCTTTCTTTTGTGTCTCTGTGATGTCTGGAATGCTACATGTACTATCCCAGCAGTACGCAGTGGACCTGCTGTTTGAGTTTGAAAATTTGTATTTCCTTCGTAACACCCGCCTCTTCGGAAATACCTAATACGGATTCGTACTTATCCGGTATCCCAGGGAGCAGAGCGTTACAAGAAAATACAATATACGGTCGCTTATACATACGGTCGGGCCACGTGGACCGTCGGATTGAGATCCGACGGCCACGAACGAAGCGCTGTATCACGAGCAGAGGAGAATCCGAGCGACCACGTGGCACAATCCAACGCTATCCCTCCAAATCGAACGCTCCACAGTGTTGGCGACGCGGCATTATAATCGTCGTTGGATCGACATCCAACGGCCAGGAACAAAACGAATCAGCAGCGGAGAGCACGCGATTTCACGGGCAACATGGCTTGATCTCTACCGATTGTCGCTCGTCGCTCGATCAGACGGTCGAAGACAATTTCGACGCGACTTCGGATCGATCGAGCGGAGCGGGCGAGTGCAAGAGTGGATCCGAACCATTGGCCACGTGTCGCGACGAGGTTCGATCCCGCCTGGATCCAATGGTCCAGGATTGCTCCGACGATGGATTGTGGGTTTGGTGCGATGTATGGAGCGGGCTTCGACCCGTTAAGCTTCTTAAACCTGCAATGTATCTATTTAAGCATATTTTGGCCTAGGGTTGCGTATTCTGGCGCATTGGGGGCTCTAGGAGCGGTATTTCGTCATGAAATTTGGAGGACCTGAGGACAGATGCTAGTTCTATTATCTGAAGGAGTTTGGGGTTCAATTGTAGAGATTTGGTGATAACATTCTAAACTTTACCCTTGTATTTGGCGTATTTAGCTCGTATTTTGATGTATTGATGATGTATTTGGCCATAAATATTGATTCTCTTCTCTCCATACCCTCATGTGCTAGTTGTGATATAGTTAGATCTCTGAAATCATTGATTTTGATATCTTTTCGCCCTAATTTGCATGTTATATTGCGTAATTTGCTAGTTTCTACATGTATTATTCAAGTATATTCGTTGTTGGTGTACTTGGATCGAATGTGATCTTTGCGGACTTATCCGTGGCGTGACCCTTGCGGGCACATAAGCTTATTTTCCTCATGAAACTAGTATTGTTTGCGATACTTAAGGCACTTTTCGATGTTCGTTTATCGTTATATTTTCCGACGTTCTCGTGCCTTAACCAGACGAAACGTTGAGTTATAGAAAAGGTATTGATAATCATTGATTGCATAGATCCTAACGAAATCACAACCAACACATACTCTTCATATTGATACCCCAATATTGCCTTCCCCGTAGTTATCGTAGGATTTTCTTTTATTATCTTAAACTCCATATATTTAGGTGGTTGGTTATTATCGTTTTAGTACTCTTTACAAACTGAAGTTCGTGGTTTTGCAGGTAAGTTGTCCCGTGGATATGATACCTGGACTCATCAGGGTTATTACTTGTTCGATCTCCTATGCTTGGGAGTAGCGCTCACACATTTTGAGACGAGGTAACTCGTCGCTGGATGCAGCTCTTTCCATGAGCGCCTTCAGCGCTTCTTGAACCGATGCATGGGCTGGCTCTGATCTAAATTATCGTCTCCAGTGATAACCAACACATTCTTGAAGCGGCCACCAAGGAGTCTGATCTCGACCTTGAGTGTCCAAAGCTGCAAAGATTTAAGTGCCTTGATGATTTCAGGGAAAAGACTAGCACAATCGTCGCAGCTCAGAGATGCTTTCATGATGAACATCATTGGTTATGGCATCGATGGTGAGCTCGTCGAACTCCGTTGGTAACATGCTCTCTTCGGCAATTTTGGATGTTTGTCTCTTCAGCTCCTTGACGTGCTGGATGACTTTTGCTAGCAACGAGGCCTTGTTTGTCTACAGACATAGAAAACAATAAGAATTGAAACTTTGCATGCATGAACAAATTCAGTGGTTATTAGAGTCTGGTTTTCTGACTGTTAGAGATAGAGCTTGCTTTTATCTCTCTTAACTTCGGCATCACAGAAACACTCTTTTGTTAGCGACAAACTTTTTGTTATTGTGCTCCTCCCTCACTTATGTTATCTCCTCTCTAGTCTATTCTCTCTCTAAGCTCCGTGAATTTTTCAATATCATGGCCATAAACTTGTAAGTTTAAATTTGTCACGCCCCGCTCTCCCAAGTACGGGAGGCGTAGCTGATGAGGCTGCCGTAGTATTCAGACTCAGGCTTCGAGCCCTCTTATCTAAAATACTACTAGGCATTTTTTGTGGTTAACTTAATTAAATAGCAGGCCACTACAACAACACTGGAATAGTACGCAGAGAAAAGTAAAGTGCTCAAAACAGAAATAAAACTCGCAGTACTGAAATAAAAGTACAACAACACAGAGCATTACATTACATATATACAGAGTTCATATACATACATCAGAAACTGAATTTTCAGTTCAATTTGCAGTTTCAGAAACTGTCTAAAAACTGACTAGTTTCAGAAACTGAATTTTTTACCCTATTTTTCAGTTCGAATTTGCAAAACTTGTAAACGTGAAAGTTATTAAGGGCTTCAATATGTACAACATATATTTTTTTCATGCATTTCCATGTAACTAATTGGTGCAGCAAGCTACCAAAGTCTCAGCCAATTCTGAGCAAATTTCAGCACGTTGTTCATCTAGCTAATTACATGTTTAACATCTAATTTACAGAATTAAGGCTAACCATTACAACATGAGAGTGAGATACAATTCAACATGATGTCCACCACTTAAACAAAAACAATTTTCCAAATCCAAATTGAGTTCCTACACAAAATTTTATAGCATTCTAACTTAAATTAAAACCCTAATTCTAAAACTAAATTCTACTAAGAATGTGTAACGACCCACTCCCGTGGTCCCGTTACTTATTTGATATTTGCGCAGGTCCTGCAGGTTACCAGTGAAACCAAAATAGCCACGATCCAGAGATGTACAAAAATACTCAAATAGTGTCCAATTATTACAATCCACACTATACAAAATGTTCCAACCAATGTACATGAAAGAAAGAAAGTACACAACTAAAAATAGCTCTGGAAACTGCGGTCGAACTCTGGTGCTATTAGCTCAGGAGCATCCACCTCCATATGTACGTCGCTTGCGGTGCCACAGATATGGAACCGTAGGTAAGTCACAACAATTCTAAATATAGGAAAGAAGCAGTGCACAAGTATGATAAAAGTAACTACGTACAAGCAGAACAGAGTGAAAAATAAAGTACTGAGCAACAACTGTACATAACTGAAAAGTAAAGGTAAACTAAACTGAAAAAAAGAGAACCACTGTACTATGGTAGTGCATGTGTAAAGCAGGCTAGGCAAGTGAAACATACTACTGATGTAGCTAAAAGTACGACAAGTAAAGTACTGTGACTGCACAAGTGTGGTAAGTAACGTGCATGGACCGTGTAAAGTAAAGGTGACTGTAATGTGTAAAGTAAAAGTGACTGTGCAAAAGTAACTACACTACATGACTTAAGTCAGAGAGTACAATATGTGAATATCGAGTCCATCTCTTGCCTGGGTGTGACCCAGACGAATGCCAAAACACAGGCAGCGGTACATGTATTTTGCCGAAACTCAGGCAACAGGACGGTATGCCGAAACTCAGGCGACAGAACGGGAAGATCGAACTCCAGTCACTCCCGCACTCTCTCAAACTACGAGTTACCCCCAAAAAATCCTAGTGAAGTGTCAAGTGTTCTATTTACATGTTTTATACGGGATGTTCCACAAGATGTTCCACAAGATATTCCACATGTTACTAGTCAAACCAAGACAACTGGTTGACTTTCTTATTGAAAACCAGAGAGTAGTAACTCATTCCAAAACAGACTGTGCCAAAGCGAACTGAGGATAAAGACAGGTCCAACGACTGTAATACCGATTCCATGCTTCGAGTATGTGGTAGTATTGTTTAGCACGCAATTTACCCAAGTTGATGGTTATGGGCTACAACCACCAAAGTTGAAAGTTGGCAAAGTAATCTGTAGTTGATTACTTTCCTATTAGTTTAGATCTCTAGTTCAGTTCAAAACAAGTAGCCATTTTGAGGCTATATGTGATGTCCTAAGTTCATACGGGAACACATATCTAATTTTCTAATTTTAGAATTCGTCGTGACTTACTGATTTCAAGATTGACGTAGTAAGCCGGAACTGGATCGAGGGCTTCTACGGACGTTGGTGCACTAGAATTGACACCTGCAAACACAAGAAATTATTAGTTACTGGATACCCCATTTCTATCTATTTAATTTGATCGTTTTGATTTTTATAATCGACTAAAACGGTGCTGAAAAAATGTTCTAAATTTTCCTATAGGTTAGATATGATGAAATTAATTTTATTGCAGAAGGAAATATTTTTCAAAAGCATATAGTAATTTTTATAATTTTTAAAAGCTCAAAAATCAATTTAAAAACTAATTTTAATTAAGTAACGTATTTGTTACGACCTAAAGATCGTGATAGTCTGACCTTCCATCCCAGACCGCCGAAATACCCCGCCGGCTCGTCCCTCCCTCCGGAAGGACATCCGACTCAGCGACAGGGCGCTCCATGCCCGAACGTCAGAGGGCCGTAGGGCGCCTGTCGATCCTAGAGCCCGACGCAACTAGGGGAAGGGCGCACTCCGCCTTGGCCGCTGATAGACGACATCCAGTGACGACCTCCAGCCGGTGACGAGCTCTAGTGACGAGCTACGGAGGCCAACCTCCAGTCACGAGCTCCAGTGACCACCTCTGGTGAAGAGCTCTAGTGACGAGCTATGGGTTCCGACCTCCAGTCACGAGCTCCAGTGGCCACCTCCGGTGACGAGCTCTAGCGACGAGCTATGTGGGCCGAGCTACGGTGACGACCTCCGGTGAAGAGCTCTAGTGATGAGCTACGGGGGCCGAGCTATGGCGATGACCTCCGGATGAGCTACGATTCTTTGGCACATCGAACACGACAAACAACCTAGTACAAGGACGCTACTGACACTATCGCCGCCCGACCATCTGACAAAGCACCCCCTGGCTGCTGCACCCCCTGACACTTGATGCTTTCGGCCCTGACACCCTGACAAGAGTGCCCCTGGCTGTTGCGCCGTCTGACAAAAGCGTGGCTGACACCCTTGATCCTGACATCCTCGTCCGAAGCTTCCTCTGACAGCAGGGCCAGCTCAGCACGCCAAGTCAGCATGCCAGGTCAGCCCCACCTAACCGCCTCCACCAGGTATAAATACCCCTTTGCCTCCAACGGGGAGAGGGGGGCAAATTTACTCTCAATCTTATTACTCACATACAAGAGCAAAGGTCGTCCCTATCTTTGTTCTTCCTCTCATAGCTCGTCACGTACGGTCGACTCACCCTCAGTCCGACCTACGTGCCTAACCCCCGCTTTAATTCCTATTACTGACTTAGGCATCGGAGAGGTGAAGGGTTGGACCCCAACCCGGCCTTTCTGACGAGTTGCTCCTTGCGCAGGTTAGCTCGTCATCCCCGGTCGTGCTCGCCCTCACCCTAAGCAGTACGGCGCCTCCATCGTATCCTACCGGATTTGACACCGTGGTCAGCCTCCACAGCAAGTTTAGCCTCATCACCCCACTAATCACCTGTCAAATAACCTATCCTAATCCTGTCATTAGCATAACCACCGTACCCTTGGTTCCTCGTAATACAAATTCATTGTACGCGAGTTCTACCCCGCAACAATTGGCGCCGTCTGTGGGAATGAAGGTTCACACCCATGTCAAATCCCATACCAATCGACCGAAACCCTGACTAAGGGTTGGACCTCAACCCCGCGATCTTGAAGACCTCCAGGGCAGCTCGTCAGCTCGTCACCCAAACTGGATGGGGAAAATGCGGGGGAGGCTTTGGCCAATTTGTACCCGCGATCTCAAAGACCTCCGGGGCAGCTCGTCAGCTCTCCACCCAAACTGGAGGGGAAAAATGCGGGGGAGGCTTTGGCCAATCTGTACCCGCGATCTCGAAGACCTCCGGGGCAGCTCGTTGGCTCGCCACCCAAACTGGAGGGGAAAAATGAGGGGGAGGCTTTGGCCAATCTGTACCCGCGATCTTGAAGACCTCCGGGGCAGCTCGTCAGCTCGCCACCCAAACTGGATGGGAAAAATTCGGGGGAGGCTTTGGCCAATCTGTACCTGCGATCTCAAAGATCTCCGGGGCAGCTTGTCAGCTTGCCACCGAAATTGGAGCGGGAAAATGCGGGGGAGGCTTTGGCCAATCTGTACCCGCGATCTAAAAGACCTCTGGGGCAGCTCATCAGCTCGCCACCCAAACTGGAGGGGAAAATTGCGGGGGAGGCTTTGGCCAATCTGTACCCGCGATCTCAAAGACCTCCGGGGTAGCTCGTCAGCTCGCCACCCAAACTGGTGGGGAAAATTACGGGGGAGGCTTTGGCCAATCTGTACCCGCGATCTCGAGGACCTCCGGGGTAGCTCGTCAACTCGCCACCCAAACTGGAGGGAAAAAATACGGGGGAGGCTTTGGCCAATCTGTACCCACGATCTTGAAGACCTCCGGGGCAGCTCGTCAGCTCGCCACCCAAACTGGATGGGAAAAATGCGGGGGAGGCTATGGCCAATCTGTACCAACGATCTCAAAGACCTCCGGGGCAGCTCGTCACTCGCCACCCAAACTGGTGGGAAAAAATGCGGGGGAGGCTTTGGCCAATCTGTACCCGCGATCTCGAGGACCTCCGGGGCAGCTCGTCAGCTCGCCATCCAAACAGGAGGGGAAAAATACGGGGGAGGCTTTGGCCAATCTGTACCCGCGATCTTGAAGACTTCCGGGGTAAGCCAAAACGCTTCGCCTCCCATACTGGAGAAAAAGGGCACGGGCCGAGCTACGCGCTCGCTCCCCCCAAGTAAAGACTCCGGGGCAGGATCCGCCCTCGTCACCCAAACCGGAGAAGGGCACATGCCGAGCCACGCGCTCGCTCCCCCCTCAAGTAAAGACTCAGGGGCAAGCCTAAAACGCCTCGCCACCCAAACCGGAGAAGGGCACGGGCTGAGCTACGCGCTCGCTCCCCCCTCATGTAAAGACTCCGGGGCAAGCCTAAAACGCTTCGCCACCCAAACCGAAGAAGGGCACGGGCTGAGCTACGCGCTCGCTCCCCCCTCAAGTAAAGACTCCGGGGTAAGCCTAAAACGCTTCGCCTCCCAAACTGAAGAAAAATAGCACGGGCCGTGCTACGCGCTCGCTCCCCCCTCAAGTAAAGACTCCGGGGCAGGATCCGTCCTCGCCACCCAAACCGGCGAAGGGCACGGGCCGAGTCACGCGCTCGCTCCCCCCTCAAGTAAAGACTCAGGGGCAAGCCTAAAACGCTTCGCCTCTCAAACGAGAGAAAAAGGGCACGGACCGAGCTACGCGCTCACTCCCTCCTCAAGTAAAGACTCCGGGGCAGGATCCGTCCTCGCCTCCCAAACCGGAGAAGGACACGGGCCGAGCTACGCGCTCGCTCTCTCCCTCAAGTAAAGACTCTGGGACAGGATCCGTCCTCGCCTCCTAAACCAGAGAAGGGCACGGGCCGAGCTACGGCTCCCTCCCCCTACGAAGACTCCGGGGCAGGATCCGTCCTCGCCACCCAAACCAGAGAAGGGCACGGGCCGAGCTACGCGCTCGCTCCCCCCTCAAGTAAAGACTCCGGGGCAGGAAGACCCATCGTGCTATTTCCAGGAGGGAAGGTGATACGTCATCCGAGCCGAGCCGGGCTTCCAACTCGAGCCCGAATGATGAGGCAATTGTTACGACCTAAAGATCGTGATAGTCCGACCTTCCATCCCAGACCGTAAAAATACCCCGCCGGCTCGTCCCTCCCTCCCGAAGGACGGCCGACTCAGCGACAGGGCACTCCACGCCCAAATGTCAGAGGGCCGCAGGGCGCCTGTCGATCCTAGAGTCCGACGCAACTAGGGGAAGGGCGCACTCCGCCTTGGCCGCTGATAGACGACCTCCAGTGACGACCTCCAGCCGGTGACGAGCTCTAGTGACGAGCTACGGAGGCCGACCTCCAGTCACGAGCTCCAGTGACCACCTCTGGTGAAGAGCTCTAGTGACAAGCTATGGGTGCCGACCTCCAGTCACGAGCTCCAGTGGCCACCTCCGGTGACGAGCTCTAGCGACGAGCTATGTGGGCCGAGCTACGGTGACGACCTCCGGTGAAGAGCTCTAGTGATGAGCTACGGGGGCCGAGCTACGGCGATGACCTCCGGATGAGCTACGGTTCTTTGGTACATCGAACACGACAAACAACCTAGTACAAGGACGCTACTGACACTATCGCCGCCCGACCATCTGACAAAGCACCCCCTGGCTGCTGCACCCCCTGACACTTGATGCTTTCGGCCCTGACACCCTGACAAGAGTGCCCCTGGCTGTTGCGCCGTCTGACAAAAGCGTGGCTGACACCCTTGATCCTGACATCCTCGTCCGAAGCTTCCTCTGACAGCAGGGCCAGCTCAGCACGCCAAGTCAGCATGCCAGGTCAGCCCCACCTAACCGCCTCCACCAGGTATAAATACCCCTTTGCCTCCAACGGGGAGAGGGGGACAAATTTACTCTCAATCTTATTACTCACATACAAGAGCAAAGGTCGTCCCTATCTTTGTTCTTCCTCTCATAGCTCGTCACGTACGGTCGACTCACCCTCAGTCCGACCTACGTGCCTAGCCCCCGCTTTAATTCCTATTACTGACTTAGGCATCGGAGAGGTGAAGGGTTGGACCCCAACCCGGCCTTTCTGACGAGTTGCTCCTTGCGCAGGTTAGCTCGTCATCCCCGGTCGTGCTCGCCCTCATCCTAAGCAGTACGGCGCCTCCATCGTATCCTACCGAATTTGACACCGTGGTTAGCCCCCGCAGCAAGTTTAGCCTCATCACCCCACTAATCACCTATCAAATAACCTACCCTAATCCTGTCATTAGAATAACCACCGTACCCTTGGTTCCCCGTAATACAAATTCATTGTACGCGAGTTCTACCCCGCAACAGTATTTATTCAATAATTTATTCTGGAAAAACTAAGCGTCTAATCGAGATGAAACCAGTGCCATTGGATCCTGAATATTATTTCCGATTTTCTGGAGCTGGTCTTGTATTTTTCTGACCCTTATATAACTAGTTATTAATTATTTATCAAATAACCCATTTTATCTAATAATCTAAATACTTTAATACGCGTATTGGATACGAAAATACCTTTTAATAAAACGTATTAAAATACGATGCACCTCCCTTCGTTCACGTTAGCGTGCATGGGGGCTTCCGGCGTCGGAGGGTGGCGAGGGGGGCAGCTCCGACGATGAGCGCGGGAGGAACGGCGGCAGTGGGGGCGTTCGCTAGTCGACGTCGAGCTTGGCTGGGCTTGAACGGCGACAGAGCGAGGGGCGGGGGGATGGGTGGAGGAGGAAGCGTCGCTGGCTGTTGAATCAGAGGGTACGGCAAGCGTACAACAGCGCTCTTGGAGCGACGACGGCGAGGAGAGACCGTGGGTGTCAGGCGGTGCTCCGAGGAGGCAGGAGTGTCCACGGCGGCGTTGCTGGGTCGGAAGGCGGGAGGAGCTCAGGGTGACGTTGCAGCAGCGACGATGGCTGTTGTGGCGAGGCGGCGTCGAGGATGAGCGGCGGAAGCTTGGGCAGCGGGAGGAGCAGGGCTTCGAGCATGGTGTACGGAGGAGGAAGGAGGCGTCGATGGCGACGTCGTGGCAGATGAGGGGAAGTTCGGCAAAGCTGGGGGGGCTTCGACGTGGCGGTGGAATGGTCGGAGGGGGCCGACGTTGCTTGCAGGGGAGGAGCTTGGGGGGCTCTTCTTCGTCATCTTTGGAGCGTTCGGGGACCGGCAGTGTCGAAGGTCGCTGGCGGTGGTCGAACGTCGATCGGAGGTTGATGAGAGTGGAGGATTGGCCTTGGGGGTGTTTCGAAGCGGCAGAGCAGGGGAGTGGGGGAAGCGGAGGCGCTTCGGTGGACGCCTCGTCGGAGCTATGTGAGCGGGGGTTCGGGCTTGTGAAGAGAGAGAGATTGAACTGGGTTTAACACAGGGGAGAGAGAGGGAGAGAGAGGGAGAGAGAGAGAGAGAGAGAGAGAGAGAGAGAGAGAGAGAGAGAGAGAGAGAGAGAGAGAGAGGGTGCAGGGAAGGGCCTGGGTGAGAGAGAGGGGGGGGGGGGTGCAGGGAAGGACCTGGGTGAGTGTTAGAGCGAATAAGAAGGGCTTGGGTTCGACCTCTTGCAAAGGAGATGGGCGAGGGGTTTGCTTGGGTTTGAACGGGTTCGGGTGCTGGGTGAGAGAGAGAATGAGAGGCCTGTGTGTGTGTGCGTGAGTTGCTAAAGTTGGGGGAGAATAAAAGAGAGAGATGGGGTTTGCCGTTAGCGTGAGTATGGGGTGGGTTAGTGAGAGTGTGGGGAAGAATCGTGAGATATTGAGGAAGAGAGAGATCCCAGAGAGAGAGAGAGAGAGAGAGAGAGAGAGAGAGAGAGAGAGAGAGAGAGAGAGAGAGAACATGCTGATAGAGCTTTGAACGGGGGGTTTCCTTGCTTGAGCTGAGGGAGAAGAAAACTAACTGGGGTTTAAATAGGTAATTATATTAGTATAAAATTAAGTAGCCAATTAATACTTAATCAATGTTATTAATGGGGTAGGTTAGCTTTAGGACTAAGGATAGAAAAAGGGAGATGCATGAATCTCGTGTTGGCATATAGGTAGGGGTTAGGTAATTTAATTAATTAGGTTTGGTTAATTAAGGTAATTAGTAAGAGTAAAACCCCATTAGTGAAAGTATTTAGTAAAATACAAAAACGAAATTACGATTTTGTCCCTACTAGTAAACGTGTCCAAAAAATTACGAAAACATACTCACGGATTCATATCGTCGTGAGGATCGCGAATACGAAGTCCGTTTCAGGGTTTGAGCTACAGGGATACTAGTTTTAGGCCAAAATGTTTAGGAAGCGGGTTTGCGGGTTCTCTATTGATTTGATATCAGAAAATTACGAAATTAATGTGGAGAGCACTAAATGATCATAGTATGATACTGTAAAAGTTCAAAATCGTTTTGATGATGTTTGTATAGAAAATAAATTCATTAAGCCAAAACAGCAACAATTGAAAATGAATTTTTACTAGATTATTTAGAAGTATTTGATGAAACTCGAACTTACTAAAATACTCACTAACTAGTTGGATACTTCAAAATAATTTCATAAGAAAATTTTGAAATCGTAAAACTCCTGGCGAACCATTATAAAATATTTTTAAAAAATTGAAAATAGGTTAAACTTGTAAATAGTTGTGTTGATGAAAATAGTTCGTTACATTCTACACTCCTTAAAATAATTCTGTCCTCGGAATTTAAAAGATCTTACTGAAACAAATAATTGATGTTATGAAGAAGCTCAAGCAAATAAATATAGAAGAGATAGTAATCTAGTAAATTAGGTTGTAAATATAATGTGATATTATAGCATCAAGAAAACAAGAGATGTTATGTATGAATACATACTATTGACATCACCATATCTTCCGTAACTATTCCTGAGACCAGTATCATCACAATAGTTACTCTGACTTCTCAAGTAGCCCAAAATTAACATGAGATAATAACGCCACATGAAAATGAGGGCTATTATGAAGACAACATCTGTTCGAACTTGGAACCTGAGGTGATAATCCAGTAGCAAGCCATTTAAGCCACATAAAATGGAAGACCATAAAGTTTATTCGTGCTACTGGTGACTAACTGGGTCTAGCCAAAGATGTCATTCATAATATAGCATGTAACGACTAATCCACAGGTACTCGTGCTTTCCAACCAAGCACCAACAACATCAATCTCCATAATGCCCAACCACATGCTAACGTCTAAATCAATGCCCAAAAGTAAGTACAAGGCCAACACCAGAAGTCAGTACTCACTGCCAGTATTCCTTCAATCAATCTCCATAATATCCCACAATAAGGCAACACCCAAGCTGCAACGCCCCGCTTCCCGGGATACCCGCTAAGTACGAATCCATATCAGGTATTCCCGAAGCAGCAAGTGTTACGAAGGAAATACAAAATTAAAAACACAAGCAGCAGGTCCACTGCGCACTACTGGGGTAGTACCTGTAATGTTCCTAAACTCAACCAAGCAACCAATAACATAAACACAGAAAGAAACACTGAGGGCAACTGTTCAACCACTAATCCCAAAGAAAAGTCTGATATCTTATACATCATCCATCTATACATACATCCATCATTAATATCTCATTACTACCCAAACAAAATCCCAAGAGTACAAACACCCTCTCCTCACCCCTCGCCATCCTAAACTAACTCATCCATAGAACTCCACTGCTCTACCTCCTAGCCATCAGCCAACTCCATCACCAACACCTGAAAAGTCAACGGTGGGGCACGTCAACGCGTGACCCAACATATCTCAACTAGTCCTTACATGAAATGTGGAAAAGGGTGCTCGTGAGCAGGCAGAGTGTATGTCATAGCATAAACAGCTACTGTAATAAAGGAAGTAACAACTATAGTTATGAACATGTGAAAGCGTGCACGTGCAACAGGCAAGGTGTACAACAATGGTATACAACATAAAAGAACCATAATAAAAAAACACAAGTAAACAACACATACATTTACCATTGCTACAAGAATAATGAGGGTTAACAATTAACTCATTGGTTAGCATTTTGGAACCCGGATAAATCATAGGACGCTAAGTAGCCGGACTTCACCCAGGGTGGGTGAAATGTGGTAGCGCAACCAGCGACACGAGCACTGGAGGGGCCTCTCGTAACTCTTTGCCCGAACGGGGCAAGGCACTAGAGCGAGACTCATCTCGGTTTTTCTATGGAAAAACGGAGCAAACCATCAGTTACCGTCATGGTGCATCACGAGTACACCAGCGGCCTCTCCAACCCTTTCACTCGCCCTTCCGGGAGTGACACATCGGGTGAGAATTCATATCATATGTCCGCTCCTTAACTCCTTTAATTTACCCGCGTTTCCCCCTAACCCCATGTCACCATCCTTTAAGATGACTTAGTCATTTTCATGAAACATAACACTTTTCATTTCTTTTCTTTCCACAGTTCATCACATATTTGGGACATGCATCGCCTTGTGCATTCCCTTTCTCATTTCTCATAATATACATGAAACATATAACCAAATTCACATCATCATTTTGCATGTGCCAAGAGCATAAATCACATATCACCATGTAACAGAAATAATTAAGAACATTGATGGCAAGTTTAACATCAAAAAGAGCTTAAAACAACATTCAAACCTTTCAGCTTGCTGGAAAAGCAGAACGGTTAGATTAAGAAGTACATTTATCCATAATTTTGTATCAAACATGTCCATACAATACAAATGGAAGTTGTAGATGTAGTTGTGCTGGATTCACCTATAAACTTTCATGCAGAAATATGAACTGGGGATTTATGGTGAATTGTTTGGTGAGACTTGTCGAATCTGTTTTTCAGACAGATTCTGAAGGCCGTAAAGATTGCTAGTTTAAGACATGTTTCAGTTAGAATCTCAAAAATGTACACTCACGAAAAGTTGTAGAAAAAGTTGTTATCTTTCCAAAGAGACCAAGATCATCAATTTCTATGGAGTGTGCAGGGACTGATCTACGTTTTGCCAAACTGTGTCCAGACTGGATGAAATTCTGACAAGTTGTAAAGATGAAATTTTTATTCCTAGTTACTGTACTGAACATGGGACATATTTTATATGGTTTTGGGGTAGAATTTCAAGGGCTACACGAAGATAATTTTTCCAGAATTTAATTCTAGATAAAACTCAGAATTACTTACCGCGCACAACCATACAAACTCAGAATTACTCACCGCACACAACCATACAAAACTCAGATTTGCTCAACGCACAAAACCATACAAAACTCAGAATTGCTCAAACTCAGAATTGTTCAACGCACAAAATCATACAAAATTCAGAATTACTTAACACACAAAACCATACAAAATTCAGAATTGCTCAACGCACAAAACCATACAAAATTCAGAATTGCTCAACGCATAAAACCATACAAAATTCAGATTTTTTACTTAAGAAAAGGTAAAGCCACAACAACAACAATTATGAAACTAAGCATACAACTCTAATATTAGCTGGAGATGGAATCCTACCTTAGGGGGTGATGAGAGACAAGGGGTTAGCCCAAATCCCTATGGCTCCTCCTTCTTCAAGCCCTCTTCCTTCTTCTTTCTCTAAATCCTTCTCCTCCTCCACAGGCTCCCAGAATGAGCAACAACACATAAACGACGACGAGGATGCTACGGGGGTGTGTAGAGTGAGGGTGGCGTAGCCCTACGGGTGCTCAGCCTCCCTAATGTCTAAGAGTGAGCAAGGGGAAGGGATGAATTCGGCTATATCTTTGGAGAGAGAGTGAGTGAATGAAACCTTCTTTCTTTACTCCTAAAGTAGCCACCTCATCTTCCTAAAATCCTCTTAGCATGCCACCAAGCCTTGGGTTAGGTAAAAATCAAGGAGCTCTTAACGCATCAAAGGTGGAGGTGTCCCTTAGGAAAAATAAGGATTTTGTTTTTTTTAGAAAAATAGCTATACCCACTTAATACACATACAATACTTAATACTCATCAAGACATTAGTATTCCAACCATATACTTTATTTAATAAAATCATATGTCATACAAAATTATTTAAAAATAATTTTTAGCTTGACAAAAATTAAATAAAATACATAAGGATTCCCGAAAATTTATACGCACCTATATTCGCTCAAAAATACGTATTAATACACGTATTCGAATTTTGGGGTCATTACATCCTACTCACCTTAAATTAAAGTCCGTCCTCGGACTTTCCAACTTAGGACATAGCTATGGGTGAATATAAATATACAGGGTCAATCTACCCCTAACTTATATATACAACACATTCATATATCAACACTTATACCATTTCATAGTACACGCATTCGTGGTTCTGTACATACATACACATGCATCTCTATATATAGATACATACGACCATGTATGTCTCCTAGCATATATCCAAGCACACATATACATGTCATCACATAAAGTCTCATACAACAATATCAATACACACAGATACTCACCTACTGATATATCTATCCAAAAACTGGTGTAAGCGTATCCACTTACAGCCAGACATGTAACCATATACATCTTCCATATACATATATATATATATACATATATACATATATACATATATACATATATATATACATATATACATATATACATATATACATATATATGTATATACATATATACATATATATATATATATACATATATATATATATATATATATATATATATATAACACAATACTAATACACCTAGGGCATGCCCACTCATACCTGAGTGGAACACAAAGATCTGCACATGGATCTACACAATCAGCATGTACATATACACCACATATTACAAATACAGACGGCATGCCATATCTGTACATCGCCTAGAGCTCAATCAACTATATAGGTCTATGATACACACTCTTCATATGTTACCATATATTAACACATAAACACATGCACCTCTATACTCAGACATACAACCATGTATGTCTCCTAATATCCATCTAACATTCGCACATGTATCATCATACAAAGTCTTACATATCAATACCAATACACATAGATACCATATAATAATATACACGTCCATCCACAAGTGTAAGCATACCAGCTTACATCCATACATGTATCATATACTCATCACATTTATCAACATATAATATTAATATTCTTAAAACATATCCACACATACATGGGTGGAACTCAAAGGTCCACACATGCATCTACACACTCTACATGTGCATACATCATATATAGTATATAGTCACTACACAGTACATCTATACACTACATGCACCTCAATCAAGTATATAACTCAATTCTACACATTACTCATAAATCAACCATGTATTAACACATATACTTCAAATACAATCACATAGCCATATAATCATTCGTACATATACCATAATCATATGCACATGAGTATATCATCTCAATATGCTCGACAATCCATATTCAACACGTATAGAGCTACAGACGTATAGGTACACATACATACACACATAGATATATACACACATTCCTACTCAATCAACACTCTAGTGTCTACCCTCAGGGCTTTATACCTCCAGCTTCTGATATCAGGCTCTATCGTAAGGAAGAACTCCTACCCACCTAAAGACTAAAGTACCTCTGGAACATTACATGTATTACCCTTACACAACCGCAGTGCGGAGACCTGCATGGGCCACCATCTGCAACGCCCCGCTCCCCGGGATACCCGATAAGTACGAATCCGTATCAGGTATTCCCGAAGCAGCAAGTGTTACGAAGGAAATACAAAATTAAAAACACAAGCAGCAGGTCCACTGCGCACTGCTGGGGTAGTACCTGTAATGTTTCCAAACTCAACCAAGCAACCAATAACATAAACACAGAAAGAAACACTAAGGGCAACTGTACAACCACCAATCCCAAAGAAAAGTCTGATATCTTATACATCATCCATCTATACATACATCCATCATTAATATCTTGTTACTACCCAAACAAAATCCCAAGAGTACAAACACCCTCTCCTCACCCCTCGCCATCCCAAACTAACTCATCCACAGAACTCCACTACTATACCTCCTAGCCATCAGCCAACTCCATCACCGACACCTTAAAAGTCAACGGTGGGGCACGTCAACGCGTGACCCAGTAGGGATTCCATATCTCAACTAGTCCTTACATGAAGTGTGGAAAATGGTGCTCTTGAGCAGGCAGAGTGTATGTCATGGCATAAACATCTACTGTAGTAAAGGAAGTAACAACTATAGTTATGAACATGTGAAAGCGTGCACGTGCAACAGGCAAGGTGTACAACAATGGTATATAACATAAAAGAACCATAATAAAGAAACACAAGTAAACAACACATACATTTAACATTGCTACAAGAATAATGAGGGCTAACAATTAATTCATAGGTTAGCATTTTGGAACTCGGATAAATCGTAGGACGCTAAGGAGCCGGACTTCACCCAGGGTGGGTGAAAAGTGGTACCGCAACCAGCGACACGAGCACTGGAGGGGCCTCTCGTAACTCTTTGCCCGAACGAGACAAGGCACTAGAGCGAGACTCATCTCGGTTTTTCTATGGACAAACGGAGCAAACCATCAGTTACCATCATGGTGCATCACGAGTACACTAATGGCCTCTCCAAACCTTTCAACTCGCCCTTCCGGGAGTGACACCTCGGGTGAGAATTCATATCATATGTCTGCTCCTTAACTCCTTTAATTTACCAGTGTTTCCCCCTAACCCCATGTCACCCTCCTTTAAGAGGACTTAGTCATTTTCATGAAACATAACACTTTCCATTTCTTTTCTTTCCACAGTTCATCACATATTTGGGACATGTATCGCCTTGTGCATTCCCTTTCTCATTTCTCATAATATACATGAAACATATAACCAAATTCACACCATCATTTTGCATGTGCCAAGAACATAAATCACATATCACCATGTAACAGAAATAATTAAGAACATTGATGGCAAGTTTAACCTCAAAAGAGCTTAAAACAACATTCAAATCTTTCAGCTTGCTAGAAAAGCAAAACGGTTAGATTAAGAAGCACATTTATCCATAATTTTGTATCAAACATGTCCATACAATACAAATGGAAGTTATATATATAGTTGTGCTGGATTCACCTATAAATTGTCATGCAGATATATGAACTAGGTGATTTATGGTGAAGTGTTTGGTGAGACCTGTCGAATCTGTTCTTTAGACAGATTCTGAAAGCCGCAAAGATTGCTAGTTTAAGACATGTTTCAGTTAGAATCTCAAAAATGTACACTCACGGAAAGTTGTATAAAAAGTTGTTATCTTTCCAACAAGACCAAGATCATCAATTTCTATGGAGCGTGTACGGACTGATCTACGTTTTGCCAAACTATGTCTAGACTAGATGAAATTCCGACAAGTTGTAAAGATGAAATTTTTACTCCTAATTACTGTACTGAACATGGGACATATTTTATATGGTTTTGGGGTAGAATTTCAAGGGCTACACGAATATAATTTTTTCAGAATTTAATTCTAGATAAAACTCAGAATTACTTACCGCACACAACCATACAAACTCAGAATTACCCACTGCACACAACCATACAAAACTCAGATTTGCTCAATGCACAAAACTATACAAAACTCAGAATTGCTCAACGCACAAAACCATATAAAATTCAGATTTGCTGAACGCACAAAACCATATAAAATTCAGAATTGCTCAACGCACAAAACCATACAAAATTCAGAATTGCTCAACGCACAAAACCATACAAAATTCAGATTTTAACTTAAGAAAAGGTAAAGCCACAACAACAACAATCATGAAACTAAGCATGCAACTCTAATATTAGTTGGAGATGGAATCCTACCTTAGGGGGTGATGAGAGACAAGGGGTAGCCCAAATCCCTATGGCTCCTCCTTCTTCACGACATCTTCCTTCTTCTTTCTCTAAATCCTTCTCCTCCTCCACAGGCTCCCAGAATGAGCAACATCACACAAATGACGACATGGATGCTACGGGGGTGTGTAAAGTGAGGGTGGCCCTACGGGTGCTCAGCCTCCATAATGTCCAAGAGTGAGCAAGGGGAAGGGATGAATTCGGCCTGATCTTTGGGGAGAGAGTGACTGAATGAAACCTTCTTTCTCTACTCCTAGAGTAGCCACCTCATCTCCCTAAAATCTTCTTAGCATGCCACCAAGCCTTGGGTTAGGTAAGAATCAATGAACTCTTGACACATCAAAGGTGGAGGTGTCCCTTAGGAAAAATTAGGATTTTGTTTTTAGAAAAATAACTATACCCACTAATACACATACAATACTTAATACTCATCAAGACATTAGTATTCCAACCATATACTTTATTTAATAAAATCATATGTCATACAAAATTATTTAAAAATAATTTTTAGCTTGACAAAAATTAAATAAAATACATAAGGATTCCCTAAAGTTTATACGCACATATATACGCTCAAAAATACGTATTAATATACGTATGCGAATCTTGGGGTCATTACACAAGCCCTCATCCAGAGCCAAGCACAAGGCCAACATCCAATTTGAACACCCAAGACCAATATCATGCTAATAACCATCGCCATCACTCCTTCCGTAGACCAATACTTGACATTCGCAACACCCAACATCACCCAACAAGTAAACAACCAAAAACACAGTTTTCCGCAAACCAAAAGGAGTAGACGTAAGAGGAAGCCTAAACAGGATCTCAACCTGGGTGTCATCCAGGGCAGAGAGCTTAAGAGAAGCCCAAGAATCAATGCTTCCCATGATCTCAGCCATACGGCGACAACGAGGGTGGTGTTGAGGGTTGTCGCTAAGGCCAAAAATCCTAAAACAGAACGTCGGAGGGCCATCGGTGGTTGTCGATCTTCGTCGGTTGCGACTGCTCGACGTGGCAAGTGTCACCGGAATGGGGTGAAGTGGTGGAGCTTCGGATGAGACCGAAGGAGCTTGAGGCGAGATGGGTCGAGTTTGCTTGGGGGAGAGGCCGGGAGGAGGACTGGAAGTCGATACGGCGTAGGGGAAGCCACGGGATAGCTTGGTGAGGAAGAGAGGGGGTTTTAAAAAAAGGGGAGCACCGAAAGTCGTCGGTAGGGTAGACTAGTATAGGCGGGACCGGGGCTCGAGGTGAGAATGAGACAAAAAGAAATAAAGAGGGGTAAGACGGTAGGTGGAAAAGAGGTTTTGCTGAAACACAGGCAGCGATACATGTATTTTGCGGAAACTCAGGCAACAGGACGGGATGCTGAAACTCAGGCGACAGGATGGGAAGATCGAACTCCAGTCACTCCTGCACTCTCTCAAACTATGAGTTACCCAAAAAAAAAACCCAGTGAAGTGTCAAGTGTTCTATGTACATATTTTATATGGGATGTTCCACAAGATGTTCCATAAGATTTTCCACAAGATATTCCACAATATGTTCCACATGTTACTAGTCAAACCAAAACAACTGGTTGACTTTCTTATTGAAAACCAGAGAGTAGTAACTCATTCCAAAATAGACTGTGCCAAAGCGAACTGAGGATAAAGACACGTCCAATGATTGTAATACCGATTCCATGCTTCGAGCATGTGGTAGTAGTGTTTAGCACACAATTTACCCAAGTTGATGGTTATAGGCTACAACCACCAAAGTTGAATGTTGGCAAAGTAATCTGTAGTTGATTACTTTCCTATTAGTTTAGATCTCTAGTTCAGTTCAAATCAAGTAGCCGTTTTGAGGCTATATGGGATGTCCTAAGTTCATACGGGTACACTTATTTAATTTTCTAATTTTAGAATTCGTCGTGACTTACTGATTTCAAGATCGACGTAGTAAGTCAGAACTGGATCGAGGGCTTCTACGGACGTTGGTGCACTAGAATCAACACCTGCAAACACAAGAAATCATTAGTTACTGGCTATCCTATTTATATCTATTTAATTTGATCGTTTTGATTTTTATAATCGATTGAAACGGTGCTGAAAATCGTTATAAATTTTTCTATAGGCTAGATATGATGAAATTAATTTTACTGCAGAAGGAAATATTTTTCAGAAGCATATAGTAATTTTTATAATTTTTAAAAGCTCAAAAATCAATTTAAAAACGAATTTTAATTAAGTAACGTATTTATTCAATAATTTATTCTTGAAAAACTAAGCGTCTGATCAAGATGAAACCATCGCCATGGGATCCAGAATATTATTTCCGATTTTCTGGAGCTAGTCTTTTATTTTTCTGACCCTTAAATAATTAGTTATTAATTATTTATCAAATAACCCATTTTATCTAATAATCTAAATACTTTAATACGCGTATTGGATACGAAAATACTTTTAATGAAACGTATTAAAATACGATGTACCTCACTTCGTTCACGTTAGCGTGCATGGGGCCTTCCGGCGACAGAGGGTGGCGAGGGGGGTAGCTCCGGCGATGATCGCGGGAGGAACGGTGGCGGTGGGGGCATTTGCTCGTCGACGGCGAGCTTGGCTGGGCTTGAACAGCGACAGCGCGAGGGACGGGGGGATGGGGGGAGGAAGAAGCGTCGCTGGCTGTTGACGTCGGAGGGTACGGCGAGCGTACGGCAGCGCTCTTGGAGCGACGACAGCAAGGAGAGAGCAGGGAGTGTCAGGAAGTGCTTCGAGGAGGCAGCGAGTGTCCACGGCAGCGCTGCTAGGTCGGAAGGCGGGAGGAGCTCGGGGTGACGTTGTAGCAGCGGCGATGGCGGCTGCAGCGAGGCGACGTCGACGATGAGCGGTGGAAGCTTGGGCAGCGGGAGGAGCAAGGCTTCGAGCATGGTTTACAGAGGAGGGAGAAGGCGTTGATGGCGACGTCATGGCAGAGGAGGGGAAGTTCGGCAAAGCTAGGGGGGCTTCGACGTGGCGGTGGCATGGTCGGAGGGGGCCGGCGTTACTCGCGGGGGAGGAGCTTGGGGGGCTCTTCATCGTCGTCTTTGGAGCGTTCGGGGACCGGCGGTGTCGAAGGTCACTGGCGGTGGTCAAACGGAGATTGGAGATTAACGAGAGTAGAGGCTTGGCCTTGGGGGTGTTTCGAAGCGGTGGAGCAGGGGAGCGTCGCTTGGGGGAAGCAGAGGCGCTTCGGTGGACGCCTCGTCGGAGCTGTGTGAGCGGGGGTTCGGGCTTGGGAAGGAGAGAGAGATTGAACTGGGTTTAACACAAGAGGGGGGGAGAGAGAGGGTGTAGGGGAGGGCCTGGGTGAGTGTTAGAGAGATTAAGGGGGGCTTGGGTTCGACCTCTTGCAAAGGAGATGTGCGAGGGTTTTGCATGGGTTTGAACGGGTTCGGGTGCTGGGTGAGAGAGAGAATGAGAGGCCTGTATTGAGTATTGGTGTTTCATACCGATCTTATTTTGATGATAATCACAACATTATGTTGTTGCTAATGACTCTCATGTTTTAGTCTCTCAGTTTTATTTCAAGAATATCTTTCTTGGAAACTAATCACTTGGTGTAAGGATGGACATCAAGTGGAGAAGAGCCAAAGCTTGGACTCAAGGAGTGCCAAAGCTTGGAGATGATGGAGAGCAATCAATGCATCAAGATTGAAGACTTATACTCTAAGGAAAGCATTGTAATCCATGTAATTTACTTTATTGCTTTCTCTCTCTTTTGAGTCTAGGATTAATGTAATGCCTTGTTAGATGGTTTACTCATTCATGCATATGCATCTAACCATCTTAGTGAGCCTTAGGATCATCATAGAGTCCAACACAATAGGTTCACTCTGTCCAAAGACTCATTTGGAACTCTGGCTGTCCATCAGTCGCCTGCTGAAGGAAACACAGTCGACTGGGTGATTTCCAGTCGCCTGTAGATCCTTCTACAGTCTCCTGATATGCACAGCTCAAGTCAACATTTCAATTGACTCAAACTTGATCTTTACGCACAGTCGACTACTGGTCAGTTTACAGTCGCATATATATTTACAGTCGCCTGTAGATTGGTTATCAGTCGCCTGTATAGCGCAAGTGCATTCTCTGCATCTCTATGTTGTTTCTCCATCTTATACAGTAGACGACTGATTAAGGTTTTACAGTCGTCTGACTAATAGACAGTCGACTGTATTATTGACATTAGTCGCCTGTGTGCTTAACTGGACAAAGAGTGCAGCTCTCTGTTTTATTCCATCCCCTGCAGTAGTGCTGAAGGATTAACAGGTGCCTGTCCTGTTTACAGTCGACTGTATCAACTTCATCAGTCGACTGTCCTGGCTCAGATTATAGCCGTTGGATATTTTCTAGCCGTTGATCAGTCGACTGTCTTATGATCATCAGTCGACTGTTCATGTCGTTTTCGCACAGTTTCTAGCCGTTGCAGAATTGATTTTTTGGCTGTTTTCTTGGGTTTTGGGGTTTAATATAGGGTTCCTATATATATGAGTGTGCTGCCATCTCTTAAACTTCTTGATGCTATTGAATATCTCAAGAGATCCTTAAGCAACTCACAAACTCCCTCAATTCCCTCTCAAGAGCTCTCATTCATCTTCATTCATTGAAGTCCAGCTCAAGGAAATTCATCCAAGTGCTCTCAAGCTTATCGCAACACTTGGAGATCATCTTCCATGCCTTGCATCCATTCATGAGTAAGCATCTCAAGGCATAGGTAAGAGTATTTACTTTACTTGGTGTAATTTGTGTCTCTAATTCTCTTTGTGGGAATTAGAACTTTCTCTCTTTGTGGGTGGTTGTCTCTCTGTGGGACTTAGGATATTCTCTTTGTGGGAATAACTCTCTTTGTGGGAGTAACTCTCTTTGTGGGAGTTTAGTGTCCTAGTGTAGGGCTAACCCTAATTCTCCCAGTGGGAGTTAGTGATTCTCTGTGTGGGAGTCTTGATCCTCGTGTAGGATTTGTTGGGTCCTTGTGTAGGGCATAAATCCTCTTTGTGGGGTATCTCCTTGTGAGATTTGTATTCACTTCTCTGTGTGGGATTGTAGTGAATACTGGTGTGGCTGGATGTACCCAAGTTTGGGGAACCAGGGTAAAACTTTGTGTTTGCATTTGAATTGATTGTGCCTTTTAATTCCTTTTGCATTTATAATTCCGCATTTGCAAGTTAAATTTTAATTGGACAATTTTATTGCCATTACACTATTCCCCCCTAGTGTGTGTTGTTAGTATTACAAGGGTAAGGCGATCCTTACAATTGGTATCAGAGCGAGGTTATCGCATACTGCAACCATGGCATTCAACGCCTCATTCGCGTCTTATGAAGAAGGTCATTCAACCGTTTGACCCCCGCTCTTCAACGGAACCAACTACCCAAGTTGGAAGATTAGAATGATGATCTACATGGAGGGTCAAGACCTATGGGACATTACGGAGGTACCATTTGAGAAGCCCACTACTCCTGCGGCTTCTAGGACAAAGGCGGAGAAGGACTCGATCAAGTTCAATGCGAGGGCTATGAACGCATTACATTGCGCTCTCTCAGCAAATGAGTTCAACCGCATCTCCATGTGCAAAACGGCCAATGATATTTGGCATACCTTGGAGATTTGTCATGAAGGGACTACAAAGGTAAAGAAATCTGAACACACTGTGTTTAGATCTAAATATGAAATGTTTAAGATGCAGGAAGGCGAAAGCATTTCAGAGATGTTCACAAGATTCACTAATATCGTGAACGCTTTGGAGGGACTCTGGAAGATGATTTCCCAAGAGGATCGTGTAAAGAAGATCCTTGACTCTCTCACACCTCGTTGGGAGTCAAAGGCCAACGGAATTTTGGAGTCATATGACACGTCCAAATACATCGTTGAGGAGTGCATTGGTAATCTCATGGCGTATGAAGTGAAGCTTCAACACAAGAAGGAGATTCAACCATCAAAGCTCGAGAAGCCAGAGAAGTAAAAGGGGGTTGCATTCCATGCCAAGGAGGAGCCAATCAAGTGGAGGAGGAAATTCCATCGAGAAGCTCCTAGTGAAGAAGATGAGCAAGAAGATGCAAGTGTAGAAGAAATTGAGGAGCTTACCGAGCAATTCAAAGCATTCCTCAAATGCAAGTAAGGTAAGCCTTTGTCAAAGTTTGCTTCCAGTTCTAACAAGGTTCCTACTTGTTACACTTGAAGTGGAAAAGGTCACTTGTCCACCGAATGCCCTTCCAAACTCAACAAAGAAACTTACAAGGGTAAAGGGAAGAAGCATTGGAAAGGAAAGTCCAAGTTCAAAAATCACAAGAAGGAACTTGTCGGGACCTTTGATGATTCGAGGGAGAACACTTCGAGTAACGAAGAAGAGGATGCAAAGGAGAATGCTCACGCAAGCTTTGTAGCCATTGATGGTCCTACTCCAATTCCCTCCGGGTTAAATGAAGAAGAGTTGGATGCTTGGCTCGACGCCTACAATTCCTATAAGGAGTGCCTCATGGCTATGGAGGAGACTTCATCATCAAGCTCTAGCAAGGATGATGATGAGGTTGAGATCGAGGAAGAAAAGATCTCATATGAGGAGCTCAAGAACAACTTCGACTTGGTCTCCGAAAAGGCTAGTAAGTACATCAAAATGACATTAAAATACCCTAACGTTTGGGCCATTTTCACTTATATACACTATTGTTCATTTTGGTAAACTTTGATACCCAAATGTAAATTTGATGTAGGATTGGAGGAGGAAATATTTTCTGAAGAGGAGGCTGAAAACACTGTGCATCCCAGACATAGGAGGGCTGATGGAATGCATGTATTTGGAGGCCTCTTCAGATAATATTTCCTCCTCCAATCCTACATCAAATTTAGATTTGGGTATCAAAGTTTACCAAAATGAACGATAGGGTATATAAGTGAAAATGGCCCAAACGTTAGGGTATTTTAATGTCATTTACCCTAGATTAAAAGCAAAATATAAGATTGCTAAGAATATATTGCATGACCTAGATATTACTAGTGTAATTCATGATGAAAGGCATGCTTATGACACTAGTGAGAGAGACACACGTCTCTCTCAAGTTAAGGAATTGAGCCTTACAAATGAAAAACTTGTTGCTCAAAACCTTAGCTTAGAGTCTCACATTCAACAACTTACGTTGAAATGTGAAGAGGAATCTCGTAAGCTCATAAGCTTTGTGTATTTTAGGGATTCACTTCACGATTTGTTGGAAAAACAACATCTGACAAATCATAGAGGAGGTTTGGGTTATATTCAGCATGTGGTACCCAAACCCACCTCTAATTCCTCTTATGGTGTAAATACAAGAAATATTGCTAAAGCTCCTAAGAAGAATCGCCATGCTTTCTTGTACAACAATAACATCAACAAGAAGCATGTAGATCACGAGGTAATGAGGAAGAATGAAAAATCTTCATTTTTTTTGCTAAGATGCAAAATCCTTATTCTTTGCATGCTAAGAAATTCGTTTCTACACCTAAGCATGCCACATCCACCCCTCTTGCAAAAGCAAAACCCTTGCCTAGGAAATCCTTGAGATTATGGATTCCCACTAAGCTTAGTGTGCAAGAGAAGGATATATACATCAACTCTCTAGTTAGGGATGTGATCACCTCATATGATTACATTAGGAAATCAAACTCCTCTTGGGTTTGGTTGCCTAATGTTTAGGTTCCTCACACATATGCATATTTGTAACGACTGGTTTTTCATGTATGGATTTTATTATATATATATATATTTGGTTGCTTTCCCTTGTTGTGATTTCCTTTTTCCGTCTCCGTTGTTTTCATTATCGTTCGTTTCGTCGTGTTTCTCTAGATTCTTCCGTCGGTCGGCGTGTTTGAAGTAAGTCATTCGTGACGGGCTTCATAACGTCGATATCTTAGAGTTAGAACGAGCCTAGGAGACTTAGGAAACCATCCCGGAGCTTCGCGCTCCATTTCGAAACTTTCAGTGCACATTAGCCGGTGTACGAAGGGGCACCGACCGACTAGATGACGATCCAGTCAGTCGGAAAACCTTCTTGAACCGACTAGTGAGCTTTGTTAAATGTTCAGGAGTTACTGTTTATCGTTAGTCGGTCTAAGAACGTTAGTTGACCGACTAGGTTGTAAACTAGTCGGTCAGCAATGCTTCTTTAACCGACTAACTCTTTAACTATTTTTGGCACTAGTTACTGTTTACTCTTAGTCGGTCTAAGAACGTTCATCGACCGACTAGATGTCGAACTAGTCGGTCAGTAGTTGTTCTTTGACCGACTAAATCTAAATCCTAATTTTCGTCTGGGTTACTGTTTACACTTAGTCGGTCTGCGTTGGTCAACCGACCGACTAGTTCCCAAACTAGTCGGTCAGTGGTTGCTCTTTGACCGACTAAACAGTACAGGAAACCCTAGTTTTGCCCTAGCCGCCACCAAACTCTATAAATACCCCTCCAAATGTTTTCTTCTTCTTCCTCATGACCTAAAACCCTAGTTTCTCCCCCATTGAGCCCCCATCTTCCTCAAACCATTAATCCTTCATCCCAAGCTCATCCTTCATCATCCAAACCCTCACTTAACACATTCTACCTCTCATCTTCCTCAATCTTTCATCAAACCCCCAAAATCCACATCCAAACCTATTTCTCCAGATTTTTCCCTCATTTCCAGATCTGAGCCGGATCGTTCTTCCGTTGCCGTGGTTGCTCGGCATCGTTCCTCCGCTTCTTCACGGTAATACTCGATTCCTTTAGTTTTAGCATAACCCACATTGACATTTGTGAAACCCTAATAAAATGGATTATTAGACAATTAGGATTCTATTAAGAAATCGATTTAGAATCGTTGTTCTAATGAGTGTTTTGCTATAACAGTGATCTATTCCGTAGTTAGCTTGTGTGACGATCTTCATTGCTCGTCAATCCCGGTATCAGGCAAGTGAAACTTGCATCTCTTGATTTGGGCCATGTCTTAGGCTATTTCCCTTGCTTTAGCGTAAAAGAGACTAGACAGTGAAAGGATAGCCGTCTAGACGCCATTGACCTAGCTTGACAACGAAGCTTGGTCCGTCACCTTCATCATGCTTGTATGTCACGTTTACTTTCCTTTAACGGTACGCGTATTAACTGTTCATGTCATCCATGCATCCTTAACTGCTAGTGCATTTTAACTGCCATGTTTAATTTAAATTAACGGTACGCGAATATGTTCATGTCATTGCATTTTGCCTGTCACGTTTAATTTTAATTAACGGTACACGAATATCTGCTCATGTCATTGCATGCTTGAACACTCATCGTGATTGCGTAGCTTCGCTATACGTGTACTATTTGTTCCGGCTAGGCACACGTTCTGCGGGCACAACCCTATGCCAAATACACTTTCTGGCTCGCGTTCCAGAAGACGAGCTCGACACGGCCTGCGGGCAATAGGGCACTCGATGAGTGATCCCTTGTACTTGATACTTGAACACAGCCTGCGGGCAATAGGGCACTCGTTGAGTGATCCATTGTACTTGTTACTTGACATTACATGTCACAACTACCACTTGCTACTTGTACTTTACCTTACTTGTTACCACCTTACTTTACTTGCCATGCACCATACTTTAACTGCTAGGTTGTTAGTTTACCTTTCTTTCAGTTTCCTTGCACAAGTCTTTCGACTTGCTGACATGTGCCCCTTTTCTCTTTTGGGTGACACATGTTAGAGCCCGAGCCTGAGATACTTGCTGAGGACGCGGTGTTCGCTGACGCTGAGTCAGAACCCGCGTTGATCGAGGACTTCGTAGACACTGGAGATCAGTCTTAGTGTTTATGTCTGGTTTTTGTTAGATTGCTTAGGTTGTCGGTGCGTGGCACCTAGTTTGATACTCTGTTATGTTTGTGTTTTGTTTGGCCTTGTTCTGGGCCTTTAGACTCTTTCTTTTTAGCCTGGTGGCTTTTTCTGTGATGTTGAATATTTTGTGGACAAACTTTGGGATTGGTATTTCATATCCGTCTCATCCTATTATTATTATTGTTGTTGTTCCGTTTGCAATTACAGGGACCTGTTTATACTAAATTGACGCTTATCAGGCGTGCAGCTTCACAGCTCCACGCTTGAGCGGACCTTCTCACGTCTCGCTTCCATTTTAGGGAAGCGGGGCGTGACAATATTGCATGTGAATTGTGCTTGAATGTTTATTTTTAGCATACCCATTGTTTGTGTGTGTTTCATGATTTTGAAAATATTTTCAAACTTATTTTTTCATGAAAATGAGGACCTTGGGGTTTATTGACATGCATGCATTTTTGATCCATGTGTATGTCAATGGGGGAGTTAATATGTTATATGTTTAAAGTATTTTAAGACATATTTTAACTCTCATTTTGGAGTTTATTTGAGATCATTATTCACATTTGGTTGTTTTTGATATCAAACCAAACCTCTTGTTTATTGCCAACATACTTCATGTTATATTTGTTTTGGCAATATTCTTTGTGTATCTTTAAAGCTTGATTTTTTCCATATCTATTGCTTTGATACACGTTTGGCCCATGGCTTCATTATTTGTATAATTGGTATTAGATCCCAGAAGTCAAAAATTGACCATTTCTATGATCTAGGGGGAGCATGGGATAGTGAATTGATACCCACTAAAATTTTCAATTTGGTATCATACATATCTTTCTTTTCTTGCATATTGTCACATCTTGGTTAAGATGACAAAGGGGGATATTTTTGATGTCCACCTTTTTGACGATGTCAAGGGGGAGAGATATATGCATTATGTAAATATATATGGGGAGATATATTCATATGCATATGGGGAGAGATATATCTATGGGGAGAGATATATGGGATTAGATAAACCTTGCATGTTTGCATGATAAATTTCTTTTACAATTGGTTTACAATTGGTTTATGTAATCCATGCCTATTATATGTCACCATGATCTTATTTGGTAGAATGAGTATTTACTATTGTGTAGCTCATTGTTTATTTGGTGCATATAAGCAGGGGGAGCTCATTAGCATTGTGCTTTAATACTTTGTATTTTACATAATGTGTGTCATCATCAAAAAGGGGGAGATTGTTGAGTATTGGTGTTTCATATTGTTACGACCTAAAGATTGTGATAGTCCGACCTTCCATCCCAGACCACCGAAATACCCCGCCGACTCATCCCTCCCTCCAGAAGGACGGCCGACTCAGCGACATGGTGCTCCATACCGAACGTCAGAGGGCCGCAGGGCGCCTGTCGATCCTAGAGTTCGACGAGACTAGGGGAAGGGCGCACTCCGCCTCGGCCGCTGATAGACGACCTCCAGTGACGACCTCCAGCCGGTGACGAGCTCTAGTGACGAGCTACGGGGGTCGACCTCCAGTCACGAGCTCCAGTGACCACCTCCGGTGATGAGCTCTAGTGACGAGCTATGGGGGCCGACCTCCAGTCACGAACTCCAGTAACCACCTACGGTGACGAGCTCTAGCGACGAGCTATGGGGGCCGAGCTACGGTGACGACCTCCGGTGAAGAGCTCTAGTGACGAGCTATAGGGGCCGAGCTACGGTGACGACCTCCGGATAAGCTACGGTTCTTTGGTACATCAAACACGACAAACAACATAGAACAAGGATGCTACTGACACTATCGCCGCCCGACCATCTGACAAAGCACCTCCTGGCCGCTGCGCCCCCTGACACTTGATGCTTTTAGCCCTGACACCCTGATAAAAGTGCCCCTGGCCATTGCGCCATCTGACAAAAGCATGGCTGACACCCTTGATCCTAACATCCTCGTCCGAAGCTTCCGCTGACAGCAGGGCCAGCTCAGCATGCCAAGTCAGCATGCTAGGTCAACCCCACCTAACCGCCTCCACCAGGTATAAATACCCCTTCGCCTCCAACGGGGAGAGGGGGTCAAATTTACTCTCAATCTTATTACTCACACACAAGAGAAAAGGTCGTCCATATCTTTGTTCTTCCTCTCATAGCTCGTCACGTACGGTCGACTCACCCTCAGTCGGACCTACGTGCCTATCCACCGCTTTAAGTCCTATTACTGACTTAGGCATCGGAGAGGCTAAGGGTTGGACCCCAACCTGGCCTTTCTGACGAGTTGCTCCTTGCGCAGGTTAGCTCGTCATCCCCGGTCGTGCTCACCCTCACCCTAAGCAGTACGGCCCCTCCATCGTATCATACCAGATTTGACACAGTGGTCAGCCTCCGCAACAAGTTTAGCCTCATCACCCCACTAATCACCTGTCAAATAACCTACCCCAATCCTGTCATTAGCATAACCACCGTGCCCTTGGTTCCCCGTAATACAAATTCATTGTACGCGAGTTCTACCCCGCAACACATACCAATCTTATTTTGATGATGATCACAACATTATATTGTTGCTAATGACTCTCATGTTTTAGTCTCTCAGTTTTATTTCAAGAATATCTTTCTTGGAAACTAATCACTTGGTGCAAGGATGGATATCAAGTGGAGAAGATCCAAAGCTTGGACTCAAGGAGTGCCAAAGCTTGGAGATGATGGAGAGCAATCAAGGCATCAAGATTGAGACTTAGACTTTAAGGAAAGCATTGTAATCCATGTAATTTACTTTATTGATTTCTCTCTCTTTTGAGTCTACGATTAATGTAATGCCTTGTTAGATGGTTTACTCATTCATGCATATGCATCTAACCATCTTAGTGAGCCTTAGGATTATCATAGAATCCATCCCAATAGGTCCACTCTGTCCAAAGACTCATTTGGAGTCTCTGGCTTTCCATCAGTCGCCTGCTGAAGGAAACACAGTCGATTGGGTGATTTCCAGTCGCCTGATATGCATAGCTCAATTCAACATTTCAATTGACTTAAACTTGAGCTTTACGCACAGTCGACTACTGGTCAGTTTACAGTCGCATGTATATTTACAGTCGCCCATAGATTGGTCATCAGTCGCCTGTATAGCGTAAGTGCATTCTCTGCATCTCTCTATTGTTTCTCCATCTTATACAGCAGACGACTGATTAAGATTTTACACTCGCCTGACTAATAGACAGTCGACTGTATTATTGACATCAGTCGCCTGTGTGCTTAACTGTAGAAAGAGTGCAGCTCTCTGTTTTATTCCATCCCCTGCAGCAGTCGCCTGCTGAAGGATTAACAGGCGCCTGTCCTGTTTACAGTCGACTGTCCTTAATCAGATTATAGCCGTTGAATATTTTCTAGCCGTTGATCAGTCGACTGCCTTATGATCATCAGTCGACTATTCCTATCGTTTTCGCCCAGTTTCTAGCCGTTGCAGAATTGATTCTTTGGCTGTTTTCTTGGGTTTTGGGGTTTGATATAGGGTTCATATATATATGAGTGTGCTGCCATCTCTTATACTTCTTGATGCTATTGAATATCTCAAGAGATCCTTAAGCAACTCACAAACCCCCTCAATTCCCTCTCAAGAGCTCTCATTCATCTTATGCGTTGACGTCCAGCTCAAGGGAATTCATCCAAGTGCTCTCAAGCATATCTCAACACTTGGAGATCCTCTTCCATGCCTTGCATCCATTCATGAGTAAGCATCTCAAGGCATAGGTAAGAGTATTTACTTTACTTGGTGTAATTTGTGTCTCTAATTCTCTTTGTGGGAATTAGAACTTTCTCTCTTTGTGGGATGTTGTCTCTTTGTGGGACTTAGGATATTCTATTTGTGGGAATAACTCTCTTTGTGGGAGTAACTCTCTTTGTGGGAGTTTAGTGTCCTAGTGTAGGGCTAACCCTAATTCTCTGAGTGGAAGTTAGTGATTCTCTGTGTGGGAGTCTTGATCCTTGTGTAGGATTGATTGGGTCCTTGTGTAGGGCATAAATCCTATTTGTGGGGGTATCTCCTTATGAGATTTGTATTCACTTCTCTGTGTGAGATTATAGTGAATATTGGTGTAGCTGGATGTACCCAAGTTTGGGAAACCAGGGTAAAACTTTGTGTTTGCGTTTGAATTGATTGGGCCTTTTAATTCCTCTTGCATTTATAATTCCGCATTTGCAAGTTAAATTTTAATTTTACAATTTTATTGCCATTACACTATTCACCCCCTAGTGTGTGTTGTTAGTATTGCAAGGGTAAGGCGATCCTTACAGCCCGTGTGTGTGCGTGAGTTGCGAAAGTTGGGGGAGAATAAAAGAGAGAGATGGGGTTTGCTGTTAGCATGAGTATGGGGTGGGTTAGTGCGAGTATGGGGAAGAATCGTGAGATAGAGAGGAAGAGAGAGATCCGAGAGAGAGAGAGAGAGAGAGAGAGAGAGAGAGAGAGAGAGAGAGAGAGAGAGAGAGAGAGAGAGAGAGAGAACAGGCTGGCAGAGCTTTGAACGGGGGTTTTCCTTGCGTGAGCTGAGGGAGAAGAAAAACTAACTGGGGTTTAAATAGGTAATTATATTAGTATAAAATTAAGTAGCCAATTAATACTTAGTCAATGTTATTAATGGGGTAGGTTAGCTTTAGGACTAAGGTTAGAAAAAGGGGGATACATGAATCTCGTGTTGGCATACGGGTAGGGGTTAGGTAATTTAATTAATTAGGTTTGGTTAATTAAGGTAATTAGTAAAAGTAAAACCACATTAGTGAAAGTATTTAGTAAAATACAAAAACGAAATTACGATTTTGTCCCTACAAGTAAACGTGTCCGAAAAATTACGAAAACATACTCACGGGTTCGTATCGTCGCGAGGATCGCGAATACGAAGTCCATTTCAGGGTTTGAGCTACGGGGATACTAGTTTTAGGCCAAAACGTTTAGGAAGCAAGTCTGCGAGTTCTCTATTGATTTGATATCAGAAAATCGCGAAATTAATGTGGGGAGCCCTAAATGATCATAGTATGATACTGTAAAAGTTTGAAATCGTTTTGATGATGTTTGTATAGAAAATAAATTCATTAAGCCAAAACCACAATAATTGAAAATGAAATTTTTTACTCGATTATTTAGAGGTATTTGATGAAACCCGAACTTACTAAAATACTCGGTAACTAGTTGGATACTTCAAAATATGTTTATAAGAAATTTTTAAAATCGTAAAACTCCTGGCGAACCATTATAAAATAGTTTTAAAAAAATTGAAAACAGGTTAAACACGTAAATAGTTGTGTTGATGAAAACACGCCGTTACAGAATGATAGGAGCTCTACCTTAAAAGTCTTCCAAAAATTTCTTTTGCCCTTCTTGGTCCTTGATGAACTTGGGCCTCCTTCTTCAATCACCTAGCTTTGGCCTTCAAAAATTGGATTTTTTTGGAGAGTATTTGGGGAGAATTTGATGTTGGAATGATGGGGAAAATTTTGGGGCTCTTAGTAGTTGAAAGGGGAATATTTGGAAGGGTGTTTGGTGGAGGAACAATGAAGCAAAGAGATGAAATGAGGGCAGAGCAAATTTGACTGAATTGGGGAACGAGAGGGAGAGTGAGAGAGTGTGGGATTTTTTTCTTGTTTTTTTTTCTTTTGCCTTGAATTTTGGTTCCCTAATTTCCTCTCATCCACACATCTAGTCAAGATGAAGCCATGTGTATTTCTCTTTAACATGTAAGATGACACCGTAACAAGTAAGTTCTCATGGCTACAAAATTTTTGAATTTGTATTTTATGAAAAATGAAAAAACATGATGAAATACTCTATACACCTTAAATACATGGTATTTCATCCAAATACTCCTATTTATTAATATCAAATGATGAGTTAAAAATCTTTTAAAAATAATTCCTACACCAAATAATTAAAAGAAAAATACGAGCATACTCCCAAAAATTATACGTGTGCATTTACACCAATACGAATCAATACACGTACATTGAAATTGGGGTCATTACATCCTACCCCCTTTAAAATAAATTCCGTCCTCGAAATTTCACATTAAGGAAGAAAAACTTTCTATACATCACATTACATATATAAAAAAATTACATCAAACAAACAGATGAGTGTACTTCTCTCTCATATCATCCTCGAGTTCCCAGGTAGACTCTCCTGGTGACTCTCGGTGCCACATAACCCTCACCAAATTGATGGATTTTTTCTTAGCATCTTCTGCCTTCGGTCTAGAATGACCACATGCTGCTGATCATAAGTCAAGTCTGGTCGCACTTCAATCTCAAAGAAGTCGATGACATGATCAGGATTCCCAACGCACATCCTGAGTTACGATATGTGAAACACATTATGCACTCCTTCAAGAGATGCTGGTAAGGCTATCCTATAAGCCACTTCTCTAACACGAGCCAAAACTTCAAAAGGTCCAATATATCTTGGGCTCGGATTTCCTCATATTCCAAAATGGATTAGCCCTCGTGTTTGTGAAATCTTCAAAAATACTAGCTCGCCTGGCTGAAACTCTAAGTGTTGCCTCTTCGCATCTGCCCGGTGCTTATAACGGTCTTGGGCTATGCGAAGATTATCTCTAACGACTCTCACAACTTCCACGGTTTCAGCGATTATATCAGGGCCCAACAATTCACGATCTCTAACATCATCCCAACTAAGAGGAGATCGGCACTTTCTCCCATATAGAGCTGCAAATGGCGCCATGCCTATACTGGCTTGAAAACTATTATTGTAAGCGAACTCTACCAGATGTAGATGTTCGTCCCAAGAGCCCTTGAAATCCAGCATGCACGCCCTAAGCATATCTTCCAGAGTCTGAATTGTCCTCTCCGACTGACCGTTTGTTTGTGGATGGTATGCAGTGCTGGAACTCAGTTGAGTTCCCAAGCTAGCCTGCAGACTTCTCCAAAAGTGAGAGGTGAATCTAGTGTCACGGTCGGAGACTATGCATACAGGTACTCCGTGAAGCCTCATGATTTACTACATACATGACTTAATCAGAACCTAGACCAACAACAAAACAAACCAAGACACAAAACAAGGAATCTCCCCACCAAATATCTCTTAGCAAGATGGTCTGTCGATTGGCTCACTCGAAAAGGTATGAAGTGAGCTGATTTGGTCAACCGGTCAACGATTACCCAAATAGTATCATTTCCTCGAAGAGTGCGAGGTAAGCCAGTTACGAAGTCCATCGTCACACGTTGCCACTTCCACTCAGGAATCGGAAGAGGCTGCAGAGTCCTGCCGTTCTCTGAAGCTCGGGCTTGACTTGCTGACAAGTCAAACATGAAGCTACACTCCTAGCCACACTACGCTTCATGCCATGCCACCAAAAATGCTGCCGTAAATCACGATACATTTTGGTGCCTCCAGTATGGATAGAATAAGGTGAGCTATGAGCTTCTCTCAATAGTGCATCCCGAATGTCACCTGATGGCACACAAATTCTGCTCCCAAAATGCAGAGACCCATCTTCATGAATACAGAAATCATTACGAAGTCCGGCCTTTGTCTGCTCTCGAATTTTCTTCAGTTTCTCATCTCCAGACTGAGCTGCCTTAATTCTCTTAACTAAATCAGATTGAACCTGCAAATTCATCATCACTACTGTTGAACTAGGTATGACAACTTCAATCTCCATCTATCGAATATCACCCCAAAGTTCTCTCTGTGTCGTCAACATCATCACTGCCGGTATGCGACTAAGAGTATCAGGCACTACGTTGACTTTTCCAAGGTGATACTGAAGATCTACATCATAATCGGCCATCAACTTGAGCCATCTGTGCTGCCTCATATTTAGCTCTTTCTAAATGAATACGTATTTCAAACTCTTGTACACGTTCACCCAGAAGAAAATGCCTCCACAACTTTAATGCAAATATCACTGCTACTAACTCTAAGTCATGCATAGGATAGTTCCTCTCATGAGTCTTCAACAGCCGAGAAGTATAGGCTACTACCCTACCGTGCTGATGGAGTACACATCCTAATCCTCTGCCCGATGAATCACAGAAAATCTCATATCCACATGAATGGTCTGGAATCATCAGGACAGGTGCAGTGATCAATCTATGCTTCAGTTCATCAAATGCTTGCTGACATTCCTCTGACCAATTGTAAGCAACATTCTTCTTGGTTAGATGAATCATCGGTGCAGCGATCTTAGAGAAATCCTTGATGAACTTCCTGTGGTACCCAGCCAATCCCAAGAAACTTCTGATCTCCATAACTAACTTAGGAAGCTGCCACAACCTTCTCTGGATCTACAGCTATCCTATCTCCAGATACAACATGTCCCAGAAAAGTAACTTTGGTCAGCCAAAACTGACACTTTTTATACTTAGCATATAACTGGTGTTGCCTCAGAGTTTCCAGGACTATCCTCAGATGCTCAACATGATCCCCCTCTGATCTTGAGTACACCAAAATGTCATCAATGAATATGACCACAAACTTATCCAAGTACTCATAGAAGACTTGGTTCATCAATCTCATGAATGTGGCTGGTGCATTAGTAACGTCAAAAGGCATCACGAAGAACTCATAATGACCATAACGGGTTTGAAATGCAGTCTTCGAAATATCTGATCCTCTGACCTTCACCTGGTGATACTCGCTTCTCAAATCCAGCTTCGAATATAGACGCGATCCACCCAGCTGATCGAAGATGTCATCAATCCTAGGAAGAGGATACTTGTTCTTCACAGTAGCCTTGTTCAACTCCCTGTAGTCGATGTACATCCTTCGAGATCCATCCTTCTTATTTACCAAAAGCACTGGCACACCCCATGGTGAAACACTTGGCTGAATGAGACCACGCTCTGACAAATCCTTCAACTGACTATGAAGCTCTGCTAACTCTGGAGGAGCCATACGGTATGGGGCCTTCGCAATCGGTTAAGTGCCTGGAATCAGATCAATGGTGAACTCCAAAGATATATCTGGAGGAAGTCCATAGATATCATCTGGGAAGACATCAGAAAAATCCCGGACTACCCTCGGCAATATAGGTTCAGCTTCCATCTCCATCATCACTTCTACTGGGCTGGCCTTAAACTTCAACGGTTCAAGGGAACTACTATCACTAAGAAATTCAAACTCTGGATGATCAGGAATCTGAAATACTTTCTTCCTGAGTCTACACTCTATAGTAGCATAAAACATCCCTAGCCAATCCATCCCAAACACTGTTTCAAATTGAGGCATCTCCATCACTAAGAAATCTGCATACAGTCTACGTCCACAAATCTCTACAGGACACTGTCGGTATCCTAAAGAACTGCGGATTACTCCACTCCCTGTATGGATATTCCAACTAGAAGCAAATGAATCTACCACTAATGAATTTCTAGTCACAAACTGTTGGGACAGGAAGCAATGTGATGCTACTGAATCAAAAAGTGACAAGGCATGGAAGGAAGCAACTCTAATAACACCTAAGAGAATGAACATAAACTAACATAAGAGTCTAATCATCCTAATCACAGCAACAAATATAACATACTATAATAGAAATAAGAAAACATCCATTACTAAAAATAAATAGGTACCAGTGATCATTCGACCGTTGTCATCTGCCTCCATAGCTGACTTGGTAAAAGCCTGACGCCTCGGCACAGCTCTCCTGGGGGTCTGCTACTGCTGGGGAGGTCTAGGTGGTCCCCTCGGAGTCACTGTACTAGGTGCTGGTGGAGATGGCAGTGGAAGCCTCTGTAGAGCTTGTGGAAGGGTCCTCTACTGCACAGGCCGGACTGCCAATGGTGCCACTGACCCTGAAGTCTACCCCTGCTGAGGACACTGCCTACTGATGTGTCCTGACTGACCACATGTAAAACACCGCCCATCCCTAAACTTACAATTCTACTGCTAATGCCCATATTTCCTACAAAATTTGCAAGACAATCGTTGTTGTGGTGCTGGTGGAACTCCAGGCCTCCGAAACTGAGTGGTCTGAGTAGGCCTCAGGAAACTCTCCTGCTGACCCGCAGGGCACTTCTCTGCTGCTACTGGACCTCTACCCACATTCTTCAGATGCGTCTCATGCATCCTGGCCACCTTCAGCATGACACTATATGTAAGCAGCACCTGGGTCGACATCGCTGCTCTGAACTCAGGATCCAACCCTATCCTGAATCGTCTAGCTCTGGTGGGCTCTGACTGCACCAACTCCAGAGCGAACTTGCTCAATAGGGAAAACTCTGCATTATAAGCATCCACGCTCCGTCGTCCATGTGTCGGGTGCTCAAACCTTAAACGAAGCTCATCCTTCTTTGTCTCTGGAAGGAACTGAGCCTCAAACAGCTCTCTAAACTTCTCCCACAAGATTGGCTTAGTCAAATGTAATGAGCATCCCACCAATCTCGTGTCTGATATGTCAGCCGTCTCTTTGCGGCATCCACCCATTTATCTCTCAGGTATCCCACAGCCTCCAGGTCATCCTCAGAATGCCTAATCCACTCGTCCACCTTCAGAGGACTCTCCTTACCCGAAAATGACTTCGGGTGTAAATCTCTGAACTGTCTGACACCCATAGGCTTCGGTGGCGCACCACTAGCCACTCTATCCTCCATCTGCTGCATATGCTCCAGAGTCCCTATCAGAATCTTCCCCATCAGGGAGGCCTCAGATGATGCAGCATCAGAAGCAGTGGTCCTGTTCTCGGACGATCCATTCCCCGGATCCATTCTGCAAGAATGAACAGGGAAAACAATGTTCAGTACCAAAATTGCAGATTATAATGTTGGAGCTTTACTTGTACTATTATTACATGTATCACGGTGTGAGCTGACCTGCATGGGCCACTACAAAAACCTGTCATGCCCCGCTCTCTCAAGTACGGGAGGCGTAGCTGACGAGACCATCGTAGTATTCAGACTTAGGATTCGAGCCCTCTTATCTAAAATACTACTAGGCATTTTTTGTGGTTAACTTAATCAAATAGCAGGCCACTGCAACAACACTAGAATAGTACACAGAGAAAAGTAAAGTGCTCCAAACATAAATAAAACTCGTAGTACTGAAATAAAAGTACAACAACACAAAACATTACATTACATATATACAGAGTTCATATACATACATCAGCTGTACAAGGGGTACAAAAGTGGGGTACACCAAAAAGAAGAAACCCCCAACCCAAAAGTACAAGAGGTCCACACCTGGTACAACACACCCACTAGTCTAACCCCGGGAAGTCCAATTGTACCAAGTCGCCCGTTGGCTCTACCTCAACAGTACTGGCACCGGTCGCTGACTCCAGAACCTTCACAGACTGCTCGGGTCCTGCACCTGAAAACCACAAGTCGGGACACGTCAATGCATCACCCAGTAGAAACTCCTAACACTCTAATAGAACCCAGTTTTAGAACTGGTCTCCCTAACAAGCCAACTAACTACAAGTGTCACATCAATCTCAAGGTTTATGCAGAAATTAAGAACAGAACACAAGTGATGAAAATAAACAACAGAAAGCAGAACTGAAATAAATAACAAGTTAAATTAATTAAAATTAAACATTGTTCTGATTTGGAACCCGGATAAACCGTAGGACGCTAAGAAAGCGGACTTCACACAGGGTGGGTGAAAAAATGGTACCACTCCAGCGACATGTGCACTGGAGGGGCCTCTCGTAACTTCTTACCCGAACGGGACAAGGTACATGAGCGAGACTTATCTCGGTTTTTCTTGGGGCAAACGGAGAAAACCATAATTTATCGACATGGTGCGACACGAGCACACCAGCGGCCTCTCTAGCCCTCTCAAACTCCCTTCTCGGGCGACACATCGGGCGAGATATGCTATTACTGTCCACTCCTTAACACCTAAAATTTACCCGTGTTCCCCCAAACCCATATCTGGAGTCTCACCCATTTCAGAATGGATTGAGCACTCCCGATGTCAAACTCTCTGCTCACTCTCAGTTTTTAGAATTTTTCATCATTGTATCTCATTGTTGTTTTCGACAACGATTCTTTAGCGATCTCAACTATCCCTTTTACTTCATCATTACACTTATCTCTTATCCTCATCGTCACATAGAGCACAACATATAATAGCATGATAACTGAAATTGAACAAAACCATAAAATAGCAAAGTATGGCAAGATAGTATTGTAAAACTTGAATATGTCTAAACAGTTACAACAGAAAGAACATCCAGTTTGACCTAACTACAGTCAGTTTTAGCCTCTGGTCTCTTCATGAAAGTTGTAGATCTATGGGTTCTACACAAGCACATCAAATTTCAGAGAAAAATTACAAGTATATTAATTATAGTGATTTTTCTTATAACAGGCACAATTTCAGTCGGTTGAATCAGAAACTGAGGCATTTTCAAGTCCAAATAACTACTAATTAAAGGCAATGTTAGAATTTCGAAAAATTACAAGTTGAAGAGCTTGAAGCCAGCTTTCCAACGGCACCAAGATTACAATATTTTATTAAGTGTGCAGGGATTTCTGCTCATTTTAATGAAAGGTGTCTAGACTGTCTAAAAACAGACCAGTTTTAGAAACTGAATTTTTACCCTATTTTTCAGTTCGAATTTGCAAAACTTGTAAATGTGAAAGTTATTAAGGGATCAATATGTACTACATATATTTTTTTCATGCATTTCCATGTAGCCAATTAGGTGCATCAAGCTACCAAAGTCTCAGCCAGTTCTAAGCAAATTTCAGCATATTGTTCATCTAGCTAATTACATGTTTAACATCTAATTTACAGAACTAGGGCTAACCATTACAACATGAGAGTGAGATACAATTCAACATGATGTCCACCACTTAAACAAAAACAATTTTCCAAATCCAAATTGAGTTCCTACACAAAATTTTATTGCATGCTAACTTAAATTAAAACCCTAATTCTAAAACTAAATTCTACTAAGAATGACAAGAGCTCTACCTTAAAAGTCCTCCAAAAATTTCTTTTGCCCTTCTTAGTCCTTGATGAACTTGGGCTCCTAGTCTCCTTCTTCAATCATCCAGCTTTGGCCTTCAAAAATTGGAATTTTTTGGAGATTATTCGGGGAGAATTTGATGTTGGAATGATGGGGAAAATTTTAGGGCTCTTAGAAGTTGAAAGGGGAATATTTGGAAGGGTGTTTGGTGGAGGAACAATAAAGCAAAGAGATGAAATGGGGGGAGAGCAAATTCGGCTGAATTGGGGAAGGAGAGTGAGAGTGAGAGAGTGTGGGATTTTTTTTTTGTTTTTGTTTTCTTTTGCCTTGAATTTTGATTCCCCTAATTTCCTCTCATCCACACATCTAGTCAAGATGAAGCCATGTGTATTTCTCTTTAACATGTAAGATGACACCTTAACAAGTGAGTTGTCATGGCTACAAAATTTTTGAATTTGTATTTAGTGAAAAATGAAAATACATGATGAAATACTCTATACACCTTAAATACATGGTATTTCATCCAAATACTCATATGTACTAATATCAAATGATGAGTTAAAAATCTTTTAAAAATAATTCCTACACCAAATAATTAAAAGAAAAATACAAGCATAATCCCAAAAATTATACGTACGCAGTTACGCCAAAATACGTATCAATACGCGTACATTGAAATTGGGGTCATTGCAAAATTTTATCATTATTGCTGGTAATTATGGACGAATTTGGATATGCATGGTACTTACTTTTGTTGTGCTAGGCAACAAGTTGTGTAGCTTAGCAAAATGAGCATTGATGCGCTCCATGCGCCTGCGCTCAGCCTCGCTGTGGCTTTTCGACGCGGCCAGTGCCTTGGCATCCGTGATCTCCTACGCGGTTATCTTACCTAATTTGGAATGAATACGGCTCCCAAAAGGCAAGGACAGTAAAGGATCACCATGGCCATAGGCCATGTAGTTACAGAAGCCAGAAGCCAACTGTTGAGTGATTGGGCCAACACTCAAGGAAACTCAGTCGACAAAGACTAAGGTCCACCAGACCCACCTGAGAAACCCAAAGCCGACTCAGTCAAGGCTCGAGTGGCCAGTCGACCATTGGGTTCGCTTCCTACGAATGTGGGATTAAAGGCACGTTTGGAAATCTTGGAGACGGGGGAAACGCTTGCTCCCATTCATGGTGGAAGATCGTGGCCCCATTATGGGTGGCCGTTATCTCTCCCACGTATCTAACGGGACTCCGAACCTCTATAAATAGGGACACGAGATTCCATCTTCAAGGTACGAGGGCTAATACATAGAACTCTATCTTCTCACTTCTCCATTCTATATTCGAGCTTGCGTCGTTAGTCTATGGACGAACCTCAGTGGGTCGATCTCAGCTACACCAAGCTCCCTCTCTTTCTTAAGTTCCCATCTAACTTAAGCATCGGAGGAGATTTGGGTCGGAACCCAGATCCGACCCCCCGAACGACTCCTTTGGTGCAGATCGACGATCGTCCTCCAGCGTCCAAGGTCGACGACGTGTAATTTAGCCTCGAACGGCCGACATAGCGATCGTTCCTCGGTCGATCAACGGTCGTACCTTCATCAACAAAAATCTACCGATCCCGGTTCCTTCAACTGAGGGTCCCACTCCAAAGGCTGACTAGGCTCCAGCTCAGTGCTACGAGTCTCTGTCAGCCTGACAACTGTACCGGTCAATTTTAACCTAAACAGTTGGGTGCCGTCTGTGGGAATAGTTAACCAGCTTGTCATCCCAAAGCCATTCAAAAGCTATGGCAGCTGGAGCCAGCAACACCGGACCAGTCGAAGGTCTGAAGGAAAAGCCTCGACCAAACAACATCTTGATAGAGGACTTAGCAGACTCCACAACGCCCCCGCATCGACCAACGGAGGAGGCGAATGAGCTCGGGGTAACTCGAAGAGAATTCAACCAATTTACTGCATAGGTTGATAAGAGCTTAGGCGCGTTGGCGGCTTTGGTACGCCAGAGTACGAAGAGCCCGTCCCCGACAAGGGAACCACTGCCGCCACCGAATCTGTACCTGACACCAACGAGGGGCCTAACATACCTCTGGGGTCTAGGGGACCCACAGGCAGAGGTTCACCTCGATGGTTGGACACCCCCGACCCACCAATACAATGGGGCAGGGGTCGAAGATCAAGCTTTTATACTCCAGCGAGATCCCACCCACTCCAATTACCGGGCGACGACTCTCAACATCTTGGACCAGATAATATATGGAGCACCTTCTGGTTATAACCCACTAAACCCTGCAGGTGGACACACGAGGGGGAAGAGATCCAAAATCGATCCCCAGTGGCCAACTTTTCGCAAGTTGGAGCAGGAGGATCTGTGCTGGTTCAAACCGCTATACGAAAAACTACGTTGAAGGAGAATATCCTCTCCGCTCCTTTTCTCCCCAAATTCAATCTCCTGGTCCTACCTACGTATGATGGCAGAGGCGACCCATGGTCGTGTTGGATCTGGATCCTAGCCTAAAGGGAGGGTAAATAGGCTAATAAAAAATTCTCGCGCAACCCACGAGAAATCACACGCAGTTAAAACACAAGCAGAGTAAATAAGAGGCAATCACAGAGTACGCACAGATTTATCTTGGTTTGGTCACATCAACGACCTACACCAGACCCTAAGCAAATACTAGCATTAATAAGTTCCTTCTGTACACCTATAATGGGGTCCTAGCTCCAACTCCACACCTAGACTGTACCACACTCACCAAAGTGCAAAACACCATCAACCTAGTAAATGTGCATCGTGACTGTACCAACACGTCAAGCCCTCTTGTCTAGCCCCAACCAGCCAAGTCCCAAAATAGTCACAAATAGAGGTAAAGTTGCCCCTACAAAGATCTACACACAATCACAAATATAATGATAAAGTAAAGGGTTTAGAAATGCTCAGATTGTGATGGTGTGTCGTCTCTATCATTTAGCACGACGTCAGCTCTAGTCTGATGTAAACAGTGTCACAATCTGACTCCTGGATCAGAAGTTATGGTCCTTTGAAGTTGAGTGCACAAATCAGTCTGTATGTAAAGCAATCTCAGTTCAAATCAAATAATTCTCGTTCTGTGCGCACTGCAAACTTCAATTAAATCCTTTTCCACGTCAACATCCTTTTTATTTTTCGTTCGCTCGCATTTTCTTCTGTTCACACATCAGCCTTCATGCAACACATCTTCGACTCGAATTTGCATGGATAGCTCGACTTCTCTGATCACCTTCCTTCGATGGTGCGAGCTCAACGGCGACGTGCACTTCAACTTCGATGACTTGTTGGACGAGCTGTCGACTCAACGGCTTGGGCTTCAACTTCTCCATCTTCGATGACGGTGGGGCGATGTGACTCCATGTCGTACGACGGTTTGGCTTCGGCAACAACGACTTGTCTACGATGGGGGCTCTCCTCCGACGGTAGGAGCTTGATGTTGGACAGCGGCACGTCGACGTCGTCTAGGGCATGCAACGAGATCTCCTTCATTGCTAGGGCATCTGCTTGTTGACGTCGACTCCTCCGGTGGCTAAGGCAATGATGACGTCGACTTTGTCATGTGGGAGATGGCAACCTGATGTCTCTCTTTGGCATCGACTTCGTGAGGGTGATGACGATCTTCGACTTCGTCGTCCGTATTCTCCACATCGAGAGCTCGGGCTTCGACTTCGTTGATCTTCGACGACGGCAGGAGCTTCAACATGCGGTGCGGTGGTCCACAGCAGCACAAGGGTGGTCGTCATCGTCGATCTCCACGACAGTCGGAAGGTTTCACGGTCTCTCGTACAATGACCCTCTGGTAACAAGCTCTTAGATGATCTACATGGTAGCGTCGGTTTAAGTGCTTCTCCGACAACCTCAAGGACTACTCGACGGATCCTCCTCGATGGTGGCAGTGACGTTCTTGGATGATATACTCGACGGCGCCTCCACGATGGTGGCAGGATGTTTACGGCAGCAGCAGTATTATTTGCCTTTTCTATTGGCTTCTTGCACTTGGATGAAGAGTGCTTTTTGTTTGCTGGTTTGTGAAGACTTGGACGTGAAGTTCTTTTGTGAAGGAGATAAAAAAAACTTTGGCTTGGAGATTTGTTTTTTCCTTTTTGAAAACAAAACTTGCGGATGCTTGTCTGTTTCTCCTTGAAACTTGTACCTATGAGGAAGATGAGTAATATTTGTTTTTGTTTCTAGGAGATGGTCAAGTTTGTTTGCGGCTAGAGGCTTTAAGACCTTAGGGAATATTTTGGCAATGAATAGGGTTTTGAAGGTAGGGAATTTCTTTGTATTGGCCGCATTCTATCCCCTCTTTGAGATGGACTTTATATAGGAGGAGAAAGAGATCTAATTAGATGAGATCAAATCCCATAATTAAAGGAATGAATAGAGATTTGATTAGGTGTTTGAATATGATTTGGGTAGAAGAAAATCCATCTAATTGATTTGGTCTAATCCCCCTTGAACACAAATTGGCTTAGTCATCACTTTGAAGAGTTACATCATTGCCATCACTGAAACACACTTAGCACACACGTTAAATAGCAACACACGTTTGTCATCATCAAACTAAAGATCCTAGATCGTTGCTTCCAACAATCTCCCCCTTTTGATGATGACAAACCCATAAAAGATTTGAGCAGATGAATGCGCGTATGTGAAATGTGATGAAGGGTGTAATGCACATGAGTAATACATACAATGAGACGTTCAAAGATTATTAGCATGCACAACAATATAGCAATAGTGATAAGCATGCTCCCCTATTTCCAAGCTCCCCATTGGACATGTATTTCATAATGCAAGCTCCCCCTTCAACAATTTCATAGTGTAAGCTCCCCCTTCAACAAATAATACCGACCAAATCTTTCTTTCTTTTCTCCCCCTTTGTTACCATCAAAAGTGTATTACGAAGTCATCAAATATCACATGCAAAAATAAATTATTATTGAGTATAGCTAGCACTTGAATGTATTTTCTATAAGGTAGACAAATCAAGCTCATTAAAAATCATAATTTAGACCTCACCATCAATGTGTAAGTGTGATAATATAAACATTGAAGTACAAAGTGAGATTCAATTTAGACCATCAACCAAAACCAATCCACATTTTCCATTAAACATGAATATCACCAGGATTGATTTTTCCCACCTCATTAACAATGAGTTCAAGTTACCAAACCCCTAAAACATAGCCTATAAGAACTCTTAGATGTGGGGTTGGCATTGCTTGACGAGTAACATCCACCAATGCTAAAGATTACCCATAAAGCATATGTTGGATACTCGTGGGTACTGTATTTGCTATGAATTGTATCCATTTTACATACAGAGCAATTTTCATGTAATTTTTTTGTTTCAATTCTTTTTGTGCTCAATTTTTATCATGTCACTACACATCATATCCTTTAGATAATTCAGTTTTTATTCATCCTACATTCACTTTCCAACATTTCATCAAAAGAATATCCAAAAGTACTAAAAATTTAGTATTCATGGAAGTGCGTATGTAGGTGTAGAAATCAAATTAATCATTTCATGAAGCATGTCATGGCTACCAAATAGTTTTCAACATGCGCATGTAGCAATAACAGTAATACAATGATTTCTACAAGGATATGAATGAACATTCAAGAAATACCACTTATAATGAATCATAAAGAGGTATTCATTAAGCACAATTTTTTATTTTTGGTTTTTCAATTTTTTTTTCTTTTATAAAGAACTAAAACAAACCTAAAAAGCAAACAAACAAGCAAACAAACAAAAATTAAATCAAGCACACAGAAAAACTAAGAAGGTATGCAATGAATGCAACGAGGGAAAAGAAATATACTTTTGCGTCGCCATTTGACTAAGGAGCTAAAAGAATGAGACCTTAATTTCAATGCTCCTCACCAAATTTCCATCCCACCTACATGAAAGGTGTTAAGTGTGACCATGAAATCCAACAAGGTCCACTAGTGTTAGCCATTAAAGTTTTAGGAACTCACACTTGTTTGAACTTTATGTTTGTGTTCTTAAACTTACAATAATAGGATGTGTGACCCACACTATCCAAGTAAAGCACTATGCATGCATATTTTTCACAATAGAAGGCACATTGTGGAATATCATAGATTTGGGCTTTTCAACGTTTTTGAAACCAAATCCAAGTCCCCTTCTATTATTGCCATAGAATTGATTTTCAAGTATGGTATCCAACGAATGTTTACCAATTGAAAATTTCTTAATGACAATTCTAAACTAGAAACTTTGGATTTTAATAATTTATTCTCATCCACAAGCAAAGTACATTTACTTATAAAAGCTCTCTTGTTTTCCTCCTCCTTCTTTTCAAATTCAACCATTTTCCTTTTAAGATCGTTATTTAACACTCACATTTTATCATTAAGCTCTCTAATCATATAATCCTTTTTAGTTTCGAGCTTAATTAATTCTTGCTTAAGCATGCTAATATTATTCAATAAGGAATGACAAGAAAGACAAGTAAGTTCTTCATTAAAGCATGATTTTTCCTTTTTCATTATAGCAATGGTAGAATCACGTGCATCAAGTTTATCTTTAAGGATGTCAACTTCTTCAGAAATGTCACAGTTTTCTTTTTGTAATTTAAAGCTGGCATTCCTATAATCATTTAACGTGAGTTCTAGCTTATTAATCTCATTTTGCATTCCGTTACAAACATCTAACAATTCAGCTTTAGTGAAGGAATTTACCTCATCGTCATTGGCTATTAAGCAGACGACAGCAGAGTGGGATATCACCTCTTCATCCTCATCGTCAGCATCGCTGTCCATGTCCCAGGTTAGCATCTTGGCTTTTCCTTTAGCTTTAGCAACTTGAGCAGTCTCTTGTCTGCATTGCTTCGTGAAGTGTCCCTTTTTTCCTTCTATGCATTTCTGATCTTCCTTGCGCAGTTCTGACGTACTTTTTGAAATTTCTAACCATTAGCGTTATCTCCTCATCGTCATCTTCATCTTCGCTAGCTTCCAGAGCAAGTGGCTTTGAAGCTTTTTCCTTCTCCTCAGGTTTCTCTCTTTCTGCAATATTTTGCAATTCAAGCTCGTGGGACATTAAATTACCTATCAAGTCCTCCACCCTCATCTGCGATAGATCTTTCGCTTCTTGGATGACGGTGACTTTAGGCCTGAAAGAGCTTGGCAGTGCTCTTAATATCTTCCTCACCTGTTCAAGTCTAGAATATGGCTTATCGAATGAGCTGGACTTGTAGACGATGTTGGTAAACCTCGCAAACATATCTGATATGGTCTCTGATGGTAGCATGCAAATCCCTCGTACTCTATGCTCAGAATTGCAAGTCTAGACTCCTTCACCTGTGACGTTCCCTCGTGCGTCACCTCCAATGTATGCCATATTTCCTGCGCAGTTAGACAAAGTGAGATATGATTGAATTCAGATTTATCTAATAAACAAATGAGATCATTCATAGCTTTAGCATTAAGAGAATAAAGTCTCCAATCATAGTCATCTCATTTATCATCAGGCTTAATCATCTCAACATTTTTAATTTTAATGGCAGGTGGTTTATAGCCTTTTTCAACAATTTGCCAAGCTTTATAGTCAATAGAAATTAAGTAGATTCTCATTCGATTTTTCCAATAAGCATAATCAACACCATTAAATCTAGGGGACGTGATATGGAATAACCCTCAGCAAAAATACTACCAATGTGATTAATGGTCAATCCTAGGCTAGATCCTAAAACCCGCTCTGATACCACTTGTTGGATCTGGATCCTAGCCTAGAGGAGATGAATCTTCGACTTCATGAGGGTAATGATGATCTTCGACTTTGCCGTCTGTCTTCTTTACGTCGAGAACTCGGGCTTCGAATTCGTTGATCTTTGACGGCGACGGGGCTTCAACGTGCGGTGCAGTGGTCCACAGCAGCACGAGGGTGGTCGTCGTCATCGATCTCCACGACGGTAGGAAGGTTTCACGGTCTCTCATACAACGACCCTCCGACGACAAGCTCTTGTTCATGGCGACGTCGTTCTTGGATGATCTACATGGCAGCATCGGTTTAAGTGCTTCTCCGACAACCTCAAGGACTACTCAACGGCTCCTCCTCGATGGTGGCAGCAACGTTCTTCGATGATCTACTCGACGGCACCTCCATGATGGATGGTGGCAGCAACGTTCTTGCACTTGGATGAAGAGTGCTCTTTGTTTGCCGCTTCGTGAAGACTTGGACATGAAGTTCTTTTGTGAAGGAGATACAAAAACTTTGGCCTGGAGATTTGATTTTTGCCCTTTTGAAAACGAAACTTGCAGATGCTTGTATGTTTCTCCTTGAAACTTGTACCTATGAGGAAGATGAGTAATATTTGTTTTCGTTTCTAGGAGATGGCCAAGTTTGTTTGCGGCTAGATGCTTCAAGACCTTAGGGAATATTTCGGCAATGAATAGGGTTTTGAAGGTAGGGAATTTCTTTGTATTGGCCGCATTCTATCCCCTCTTTGAGATGGACTTTATATAGGAGGAGAAAGAGATCTAATTAGATGAGATCAAATCCCATAATTAAAGGAATGAATAGAGATTTGATTAGGTGTTTGAATATGATTTGGGTAGAAGAAAATCCATCTAATTGATTTGGTCTAATCCCCCTTGAACACAAATTGGCTTAGTCATCACTTTGAAGAATTACATCATTGCCATCACTGAAACACACTTAGCACACACGTTAAATAGCAACACATGGTTGTCATCATCAAACTAAAGATCCTAGATCGTTGCTTCCAACAAGTCACACATTCAAAATTATTTGAATGCCATGCTCCTCCACATGGCCGATGAGTCATACCTTTACAGAGCTTTCAACACCACCCTGACCAAGAGGGCAGAAAGCTGGTACGAAGGGCTGTCCCACTGCTGCATCGGCTCGTTCGACGAGCTGGCAGAAATATTCTGCAAGTAACTCTTCGCCGGACGACGACCCAAGAAGAGGTCGTCCCATCTCTTTTCACTCAAACAGAGCGAGAACGAGTCAATCCGAGATTTCGTCTCTAGATTCAATGACGAAAGGCTCGATGTATAAGAAATGTCGGATGTGACCATCATAGAAGCACTCACCCAAGCGGTCAGGAACAAGCACCTGAGGAAGGCTCTTCACAAGTTCCCCCTAATACCGTTGCAGAAATGCTCAACATTACAGATCGGTTCACTTCCTCCGAGGAAGCAAAAGAGTGGGACGGAGCCTGTGTGAGAAGCACTACCTCTCGCCGCGGAGACACGAGGCGAGAGAAATCAAACTTGGAAACCCCCCGCCAGGAGTCCTGAGACAAGAGGCCCAGGGTGAGGAGCCCTCGAAGCAAGGAGTGTACCACTTATGCCAAGCCGGTCGTCCCTAAGGTAGAAGTCCTCGCCTACACCCCGAAAGAAGAGCTGATACATGATGCATCGAAAAAGGGCAAATACTAGAAAAGGGACGACCTCAAGTTCTGTAAATATCATAATGATTATGGGCACGACACAAACGACTGTTGGACCCTCAAGAAGGAGATCGATGCCCTAGTCAAACAGGGACACCCAAAGGCCCGGCTAGTGATCCATCCGGCAAGGAAGGATCCTCAAAACAGAAGGATAAGATGACAGGCTCACTCGTCACTAAAGTGGTTGACTGAAGAACTGTCTAACAACCCATGGTGAATAACACAGCGATGAATGGCGGCATCTCCGACGTCGATCAAAAAATACATGTACTCCTTTTATGTTTTTTTACTTTCGCTATTAAAGCATGTTTCCTTTTTTCAAAACAAAGATTTGCATCTTCAAGCCTTCATAAAGTTTGGAGAGATTTTCCAACCAAAAACTCCCCTACAGGGATTGGGAAAATTGAACTTACGATAATACGTAATCGGTCGTCACCCGAAAGCTGAAGAGGCCACCCCTTCGCCACTGAATGACCCTCGTAAATCGGCCATTAGCCGTAAGCCGAAGGGGCCACCCCCTTTGCCACTGAATGACCCTTGTAATCGGTCGTCAACCGTAAGCCGAAGGAGCCACCCCTTTACCACTGAACGATGTTCGTAATCGGTCGTCAGCCGTAAGCCTAAGTGGCCACCCCTTTGCAACTGAACTACCCTCGTAATCAATTGTCAGCCGTAAGCCGAAGGGGCCACCCCTTCACCACTGAACGACCCTCGTAATCGGTCGTCAGTTGTAAGCCAAAAGGGCCACCCCTTCTCCACTGAACGACCCTCGTAATCGGTCCTCAGCCGTTAGCCGAAGAGGCCATCCCTTCACCACCAAATGATCCTCGTAATCGGTCGTCGGCCGTAAGCCGAAGGGGCCACCCCCTTCGCCACCGAACGACCCTCGTAATCGATCATCAGCCGTAAGCTGAAGGGCCACCCCTTCGCCACTGAACGACCCTCGTAATCGGTCGTCAGCCGTAATTCGAAGGGGCCACCCCCTTCACCACTGAACGACCCTCGTAATCGATCGTAAATCGTAAGTCGAAGGGGCCACCCCCTTCGCCACTAAATGATCCATGTCCACATATCGTCAGATCACGAGTCGGGCGGGCCTTACCCTCTCCACAAGACATGGTGGTCAAATCCTAAGTGTGATTCGACAGTCTACCCTCGAAGCAGTGCCTAGCACATCGAAAGGGGCCACCACGGTGTGTGAACAAACAACTAACAAGGAGAGGCAACGGCGTACGAGAATACACAAGCTAATTCTCTTATCACTCTTCATTACAAAATGTTGTTATCTTTCCCACCACCTTCCTATACATTCAAAAAACTTCACGTGGACCATATCTTACAACGGCCTTTCAGGCCCCTGGTCTCCCCCCGACACGGTCGTGAGCTCCGGCTCCTCCGTATCAGCTATTCCTACCCCGTCACCAGCTGTGGCGGTGGCCCCGCCTGCAGGGGCTACCTCATCCACATCTTGACTGGGCTCGTCATCATCATGGCTCGACTCATCCTCTTCGTGGTCTGAAAAAACCACCGGAATTTTAACGATCTTCGAGGAGAGGGCTGGGAATTGATTCTTCATCTCCAACCGACACTGCTCGTAGCCCGCTCATATAGCACTTCAAAGTAAGGAAGCTTATCCGTGAAATCCTGGATCGCCATCTCCGAAATGATGTCAGCTTCGAATCTCTCCTCTAGCAGATCGTTCTTCGCCTTTTCTCTTAAGGCGATCTGTTCCGCCTCTCTCCTACGAGACTCGTTGAAATCCCGCTGGAGCTTCTCAATGATCGACGTCCTCATCTCGGAGAGACGGCAAACCTTTTCCAGCTCAGCCTGGGACTTCTCCACCCTTGAGCTAACGGCTTCCAAAGTGACACCATAATCGGCCACCTCCGAAGCTCGGCATCACAACGCTGTAGTCGCCATAAGAGCCTGTATACAACGATCGATGATCAGCCTGTATGCAGATGATAACATCGACAGAAGTCCAGATGACAATTACCTGGACGCTAGCATGGATAGCCACTGACGCAAGTCGCTCATAGTCGACCCTGTCCACGACCGCCCGGTCCTGGGGAAGGTCGCATTCTCAGCGATACGGGAGGCGACCCCGCAATCAAGAAGGGCAGAATCCCCAAGCCTCAATGGGAATCTCGCTCTGACAAGCTCATCCTCGGCACAGACGAAGGGGGCTTGAGAAGATCGACCCTCCAGCAACATCGATCGATACTCTCCTGGGATATCTTCGGGCAACCCTACGGAAGGAGATAGCCCCCCCAAGGCCAGGAGTCCTGGTGCTTGCGAAGATCCGGCGGAACCTGATTCTCCGTCGAACCTTCCTCATGGGGTGCATCACTCCCTGGCCGAGAGGTCTGTTCTGCAGAGGCGTTCGACCCAGCCGACTCCTCATCGCTGAGAAGAAGAACCCCCCGCCTTTTCTGGCCTTCCTCCTGAGCAACCACCTCGAACTCGGAGGAGGGGTCTTTCTTCTTCTTTTTCTGCTGAGGGCAACCCTCCTGGGAGATCCCCTCGACAGACATGGGCCGATCCACGGTCAGCTGGGTCAAGGACCTCGGTACGGTCAGAGCCCGAGGCGACAACATATTTGCCTCTACCTCTCTGATGGAAGCCTCGACTATGATTTTCAGTGAGGTGTCTACTTGGTAATCCACGTTGATCATCCCTACTAAAACAGCAAGCAAGTTAGTCCGGACGACAAAGGTCGAACAGTTGGCAAGCACGGTCGAACTAACCTTTCATCTACACGGTCCGACGCAACACTTCATCCGACCATAGCCACACAATTGACCTCATCTCCACTGGCAGACCCTTTAGAGCATTAGCAACTTTCTTCTCCTCAACTTCTAGCAGCTCATCCTTGGTAAGCCTCAAATCAGGGGTGCACCAACCGGTGCAGAAGCTTGTCTCTCCCTGGAAGACCACCAACACGAACTCGTCCTTCCACTTGGGGTTGGAGGAGGGGAGATTTTCCAGCAGCTTCCTCCCCTCGACGAGCCATTATCGTGTACTGATCGAGCCGGAACTAACTCCGAAACGCTGTCGTTTACCGCAAGCGCACGGTATAGTGGCAAGCGGGCATCGAACACGGGGAAGCGGTGCTATACTACCTATCTACTCCTAGGTTGAGTTAAAATTGCAGGTTTATTGGTGGATGTTGAGTATGGAGGGTCGTAATGGTGATGGATGCAAAAGTTGTGTCACTCAACGTCACAAATAGGGGATTCCACACAAAGAAAGAAATAAATAAAATATAAAAGATTAGGGCTTTAGGACTCACTCCTAGGACCGTCGGACGTCGACGCTAGGTTAGGACATTTACGTTGCATTGGGTTTATGGGGATGGTCTCTCATTGACGCAATGTCAGTAGCCGTCAATGTAGTGATATAGTTCGTCGGTGGATCCCCTCAAGGCACGAGCCGGGTATGGTTACGAGCCTTGGTTGAATCCATTAACTCCCTAATTAAATCCGTAGGATACTTCTTAATCTAATCGATTCCACCGACCGTGGGCATGATCTCAGTACGAGTTCTCCTAGGGATTTTGCTAGATCAACCAAAATACAAACCCACTTATATCCAACGCACCATAAAAATCCCAACTTTGCATCTAAATCCTAAGATCCATGGGCCAATCCCTTAGCCCTAGAAAATACTACTCAAGTATAGCAATAGCAATAGATAATAGAACACACAAAGATTTCATTGCATGCATCAAAAAGGGATAAACAATAAGAAATCACAAAGAAAATAATAATAGAATTAAAAAGGGCAAAAGTACTTATCTTGATACAAAGGATGGGCCTAGGGTAGGGGTGGCAAACGGGCGGGTCGGGTCGGGTTCGGGTCGGGTCAGGTTTGACCCGACCCGAATAAGGGTAAACCCGAACCCGACCCGAATTAAATTCGGGTCAGGGTTCGGATACCCGAACCCGACCCGGCCGTAACCCGGGTGACCTGTACCCGACCCGGTTTGTCTCACGGGTCGGGTTCGGGTCGGGTTTGGTATGAAATAGTGATTATTTTTCAAAAAAGGTCGGGTCCGGGTCGGGTCCGGGTCAGGTTGGGGTGAAAAGAGTGAAAATACGGGTCGAATTCGGGTCAACCGGGTCGAGGGGTCAAACCCGTACCCGACCCGGATTTTTATCCAGGTCGGTCGGGTTGACCCGAATTCGACCCGACCCGGATTGGCCCCTACCCATACCCGACCCAAGAGGCCGGGTTCGGGTCGGGTCGGGTCGGGTCGGGTCTATTTTGCCACCCCTAGCCTAGGGCATAGTGTCACGCCCCGCTTCCCATTATACTTGGGAGCGAGGACGCGAGCAGGTCCGCATGGGTTGGAGCGGTGAAGCTCGAACATAATAAGCGTCTCTGAAAACACCTTTCGCAGGAACTTGCATGCAACTCATAACAACAGAAATATTAAAGCCAACATCCAGATAAAGTACACAATAATAAAAGGGCCCCAAGCATGGCCTACAAGATAGCGATACAAGATAAGTGGGTACACACCTTACAAACAACAGCTGTGAAAATAAAATAACTGCAGCGGTGGAAATCAGCAGCTAGTCCACGGTAGGGTGGACTTCAGGGTCAGCAAAATCCTGGTCTATCGGATCACTTTGATCCAACAGCTCGTGCTCTTGGTAACCTATCTCGTAACCTAACATACATTCAAACAACATGAATGTATGTCAGCAAGGGTCCTGTAGAATATGATTAGAAGAGAACCCTTGGCAAGATATATAACAAGTTATATATGGTAGTTTACAGTAGTTAAAAGAATTTACACTAGCATGCATTTCTATTATGAAAATGAACTGTAGCAGTTAAAGCAATTATGAAAAGTTACACAAGCATGCAGTTCTCTTATAAGCATTAACATGGCAGTTAAATAATGTAACAGCAGTCTGTAATTTAACTTTCTTTTTCAATTATTTAACTGTGTGTGCAATTCTAAGACTAAGGCCTCCGTCGTTAGACGAATAGTAATGAATCCACCTTCAAGTGCCCCCGAAGGCGACCCGTTTACTACCGGCTAGTGCCCGGGAACCCAACCCCATCCGCGTGTACTTCCTGGACCACGAACCAGGATGCTAACCGTCATATACTGGAACACGAGCCAAACTAGTCACATGTGACCCTGCTGGACACGAGCCAGACTAGTCACATGTGAACGACGAGAATAGCCAACGAGAGCCAACGGCATGTAACAACTGATAGCCAATGGCATGTAACAACT